>BMAU01007490.1:0-405180 GCA_019973935.1 Trichonephila clavipes | reverse complement strand
GTTAACCACCCCTGGCCTAGACTATATATAGTAGACCTAATTTAAATAATCACGTTCTCTTCTTCAGAGAGTTCGTTGCAAATAAAATAGTTTTAAGACACGAAAGATTTTACAAGATTACTTGTTAATCGTGAGGACACGTTTACAGCCATCACAAAATTTAGTAATTCATAAAGAGGATATATTTTTTTATGTATAAAACTCCCTCGCAACCCCCTTTGGGTGTCAACTTTCTCAAAACCCTTTCTTAGTAGAGCTGTACTCCATGTATGGGACATGCTTACTAAATTTCTGGTCTGTAAGTCTAATATTTTGAAAAAGGGATTATCTATTACCTATAACACCTCTTTAACCCCTCATAACCCACTTGAAGGGTAATTTTCGTAAAAGCCTCTTTTATAAAGCTTCTCTACTCCAAGAAAGGAATATGCCTACCGAAATTCAAGCCTATAGGTCTAATAGTACAGGAGGTGAATATTTAGCTTTAAAAGCACTTAACCCCTCAAATTCCCTTGGAAGTCTATTTTGCAAAATCCGTTCTTAGCGGATCTATCTTTCATAAAAGGAACGCACAAATCAGTGTAGATCTAATAGTTCAAAAACGGGAATATTCTCTATTACGCCTCTTTAATCTTTTGCAATCTCCCTAGTTTTCTTTTTTTTTCCCAAAAATTCTTTTATAGGGGATGTCTACTCTATCAAAAGAAAAAGCTTACCGAATTTCAAATCTGTACGTTAAAAAAACGAGACTATTTATCTATAACGCTCTTTAAGCCTCCGCAATGCCTCTTGGGAGCCGATTTTTATAAAACCTATTGCGTAGCAGATCTCTACTTCATGAAAGGAACTTGTCTACGAAAATTAAAGTCTTTAGGTCTAATAGTTCAAAAATGAGAGTATTTATCTACTACACCACTTAAGCTTCTGCAGCGTACCTTGGGAGTCGATTTTCGGAATATCCATTTTTGGCGGTCTCTGCTCAATAAAAGGAGCATGTCTACCAAATTTCAAGTCTGTAGGTTCAATAGTTCCAGAGATGTCCTAATGAGTGAGAGAGTAAGTGTGAGTAGCTCTTCTCCTGTATATAAGCATAGATAAAGAAACTAAAAAATTACCACAATATAAGATTGCGTTACTAATTAAAAAATTTTAGCACTTTTTTTTTTACAAATTTCTATAATTTCTCAAATTTTTTAAAAATAATTTTGAACAAATTGCAAACGCAGTTAGTTTTACGTTTTGTAAAGTTGTAGAAGATAATTTCAATATTTCAATTGCAAACCTTTCATTTTCTCTTTTATTCTTATGGATTTATACAATCTTTCTCATTATTATTTCTGAACTTCATCGCGAAATTTTTCTTCCTTTTTATTTTCATCTCTCTGTGCGTCAAATTCCGATAGCAACCATTCTTTGGATACGAATCTCAAGATCGGAAGTTGGTTCCAAGTTCTCAAGAATTCGTATTGATCCAGTTCTTTTCAGCAGAAACGTTTGCAATATGAAGCATACATATTGTGTGAAAGGTTGAATCGGAAAGTTGGCTTCGCAGTTTTGATATTTTTCTTACTTCTAGGAATATATATCTTTGGTTTATCAGAAAAGTAACTCTAAACATACTTGGAACGATAAATTACATACGTAAGACATTTAATCGGGTGAAGAGAGATATTGGTTAACTTATAGATTAGATTGATTTTTCGATTTTAAGGGGTGCTAAGAGTTCATTATTTCCTCCTTTTAGCTTATAAAATTTGGTAACTTTTATAAGTTTTTAATATTTTTTTGTAGAGCTTGTACGGCAAAATAAAGGAATTCATTTTTAATAAAACTAACGTATTTAACTTTCAAGTATTTAAAAGATAAGTTTAATATTGTTTTACTTTTTCAGAATATTTCTACTTATTCTATAAGTATTTCTATAAACAATGTAAAGTTCACAAATAGATAATGCTGAACATTGTATTAAGCTTATCATGTGCTCCTTTTGATTAAGGAGAAAATAAAATATTTGCTAATGATAATGTCGAAAGGCAATCTACTTTCCTGGACTTGGACTGTTTATGAACTGTACTTCTACTTCCTGGATTTATTTTTAAAACAATAAATTAATCGGATATCTCAACTTGTTTAGTCTAGAATACTTTTATATAGATTTAGGTGAGAGCATTTACGGACAATATTAAGTAACGGACAATTAGGTTAGCTTTTAGCTAGTCTTTATTGGGTTGTGTACTGTTTAGGTAAGTATAACAGGTTATAAAATTACATTTTTTTAGTTTCTTAGTAAATTTTAATCATGATTACCAGAAGGTTTATTAAATCGTGTTGCATATGCTTTGAAGTATATTTAACAACTTTTATTTAAGGGTGATCCTATTTTTTTGCCATCTGAATGAATGTTCGCATGCATGTAGATTAAATTTTGTTTTATTTCTGGTTTTTTAAACTGTCTTTTAATAAGTATTAATTATTTAGTAATCTTAGTAACTTATATGCTTCAATTATTTTGAATTATATTACTATTATCCGTATACCTTTCAAAATTCACAATATAAAAGAGCTAATTTACGATTTTATGCTCTAAGTTTACACATTGGCGTGGTGTGGAACATCGAAGAGTAGTGAGTAAAATAGAGAGTGTCATACAGAGTGGATCAAAATTACAAAAATATTTGCCATTTTCTTACGAGATATTCCACTGATCCAGTCCTAGTGTTTTTTGGAGTGCCCCGCTAATAAACAATAATTTAATTGCATTAAACATGAATTTGTGATGTGACTTCAAAATTAAGTATTGCAGATGATGTAAATAAATGTGCTAATATTACTTTAATAATAAAGAGATCAATTATATTTCTAAATAAAAACAAGCAATGAAAAATGAATTTTAGTTTCATTTGATGAAGGAAAAACATGTATGTACTTGTTTCAATGTTATATTCCTAAAAGAAAAACCGGTAATATATTAAAAAAAAAATATTTAAAGTCAATTCCACTTAGGTCAACAAAGAAAATTTTCATATTAAAGTTACCTTTTATTAAGTAAATTAATATAAATATGCGCATACATATTAAATACAATTTTGTATGTATGCACATATGACTGTACATATGTGAATGTATACATATTACATATGACTGTAATATGAATGTGTACCTACAAACATATGACTATAATATAAATATGTACATGCACACATACGACTATAATATAAATATGTACCTACATATGACAGAATCACAATATTAAGTGGCAAAATAATACGCGATTTTCCTTGTAATATTTTCCATTTTTCTTTCTTTATATGATGTTAGACTATTGTTTATGTTTGTGTTACTATTTATTCATTCATTAAATTTTATTATTCCAATAAAATAGTATAGCAAAAATAAATCACATTCTCAAAAAATAGATTATCCTATGTCAGATTCGAACCCACGCCCTTTGGAACAGATGTCCAACGCGCTATTCATTGCGTTGCAGAGACATAACAAGGTATTTTTCTTTTTATATAATTTTTTGAATTATTATTCTTATTTTTTACTATCTATTCATTAATTAAATTTAATTATTGAATTAATATTTGAAAAAACTGTATTAACATCAAATGTCATCCATTACAATTTGAAAAAATATGTTTGAACTTGAGTGGATGAATAAAAAGTATTTTAATAACGATTGAAAATTTGAACAATATATATATATATAGGGAGAGTGTGAACTAATAGTAGGAATTGAGCACCTTTCAACATCTATTATAATTTACTAACGGTATCCTTCGGGAATCGATTAATAACCCCTAAATTATTTATTATATTCGAACGAGTAAACCTTCTAATTGCCACCATACTTTTCATTTTCTGTGATCTTTCCTAACATTTTAATTAGACTCACATTAGATATTCTTACATGCGAGAGAGATTTTCTAATTTCCCTCAGAAAATTCCAACCAGTTTGAAATTACATTTAAACTATTTGAAAATGCATAATTTTCCATCTACACTCACTCGGTTATTTCGACGAGGAATTATGAGGTTTCTCAAACAGAACTCTCTGGGGTAGAAGCGAATATTTTCAACAAATATCATACAGAAGAATTTAATTCAGTCATTTGAAAGCGCCATGTGAGAAATCTAAAATATTCTAATGCAATTTGTCATTTCTATCACAATTTATATATCGTTTGTTTGTAGATTTAGAATAATACCCAGTACGTATAATCTTATTTTCTAATTAATGGTAAAAATTATTGGATTTTCAAATGACAGTTATATCTGAAATGTGACTCATATGATTCGAAATTATTAACCCATTGACTGCCGGGTAAATTTAGAGCCTCTTGTCCTGGGTGCCAAGGTTTTATTTGAAAGAAAATATAATACTATTACTTTATTGATAGAATATTTTAATACCATTTACAATAATTTTTATTAGAAAAATAACACTCCGAGATAACTCGTAGCATGGCATCTCTGAGTAAGATTCTTGCGCCTAGTGTCCACTAACGAGTTATCCCGTAGTGGGTTTTTCAATAAAAATCTTCATATACACTGCTGGCCACCGTAAATGCAACACCAAGAAAGACAAGAGATAGCACAACAAAATTTATTTTGTAGATAGTATGTTGATCAAAAATCAAATGATTAAATTTATAGACTTCTGTGAAGTGTAGTTCTTGCTAGAATCAGTAGCCAGAGTAGCCGCCATTGTTGGAGATCACCGCTGCCACACGCCTCGGCATTGATTCAAAGAGACTTTGGATGTGTTCTTGGGATACAGCAGACCAAGCAGCTTCCATACGTTGCCAAAATTGATCTAGTGTGGCAGCTGGGGTGTAATCTGGGTCAGTCATTCAGCAACCATGGACCACATCTTTTCTATCGGTGAAAGATCCGGAGAGCAAGCCGGCCAAAGAAGCAATTCAATCTGAGGATTGACGAAGAGCCTTTGGACAATGCGTGACACGTATTGTTTTTTTTATTTTTTGGTATCCTTTTAATTTTTGGAATGCACTCATATATATAAATATACACTGCTGGCCACACCATAAATGCAACACCCTGAAGGAAGCATGCAAATAACATGAAATTTACAACATGCATTAGCAGAGGTGAGATATGCAAATGATTAGAATTTCAACTAAGACACACAGAGGTTAAATATTAGAAAATAAATAATACAAACATTTTAAACGCCAGAATAAATAAGATTTAAACTAATTTTAAATAATATAAGTTTTTGAACGCCAAAAAATAAATACGAGTATTTAAAATATTTTTTTGTTATATTTATTTTTTATCTTAAAAATATTAGTATATTTATGTGGGAGTATGCTACAGTTCTAGGGGTATTCAATGATCACACTCATTTTTTTTTTTTTTTTGCTAAACTAGTGTTTAATGCTAGCCAAAAGACACAGTTCTATCACTGCGACAGACGTTTAACACATAAAATAAAATATTTACAATTCGATTAAACACCTCTGGCTCTTAACGACAGTTCTAGTACAATTGATGACACTCAATCTTCACGATAGTGTTTAGAGTGACCTACGCGTCTTTCTTGTGAACATCGGATGGTGGGTCCCTACTCGACCACCGTTCTCGTCGCTCTTTCTTCAACCCCGGATCATCGACCTCCGTGTCTAGAGTCCGCTCGCTAAATTCCCATCTTCCTCGTTAACTCGTTGGTCGCTGCGTTGCCAGCGCCCTCTAAAGAATGTTCATGTGGAAATTTCCCACTTTTATTTAGTACTCACTATTGTACTACACAATGATTCTTCAATTAAACGATTCAAATAATAATCAAACAAAAACACTATTTCAACAATGCACAGTATATACACATTGAACTTTTCACTAAATCCATTCAATTTCACTTATAAGATATACGCAGCACTATACGTCAGCTGCACAGCTACAGATATATTGCTATAAACATGTCGATGACGCGAACGCACGAGATTTCACCCATCCAAAACGTTTTTAAGGCACACAGCACACTGGGCGTGCGCCAATCAAGAGCATATCGGTGACGCGAACCCATAAGATTTTCCCCAACCAAAAAGTGCCTAACGCGGCTAAAGAAGTTTTCACTTCAAAAAATAATAATTAAAAAAAGGCAAAACAGGAGTTATGATATTTTAAAACATATTTCCCAAATTTTAAATTTCCAATGTTAACTTGGTCTTAAAGCCCCCCCTCCATTTATCCTCATGTACATATGTATGCGTCCCGCGTGGAATAGCTGACATATGTATGTGGCACAGCAGAAAAAAGGTTGAGAACCCCTGAACTAATGGAAAACCAAAATAATATACAACAGTGCAGGCCTCGAAATCTTTCTCATCCATCAATAAAAATGAAGTCCCCTTAAACTGAAAAATAAATTACAACATTAATCATCTATCCACTTAACCATATTTACCAGCGGCACCTCGTTTTCTTTCTGTTAATCGTAGAACGAAAGTTTGTGCTTCATTATGTGAAAAGCAGCTCTTCCATTTTCATAAATGCCTTGCGTGCTGGAAAGTTGTCAAAAGTAATGTACCGGGGTTGAAGGCTTGAGTATGATTTGAATTAATGTTTTTTCGAAATACTTCAAAGAATTCTGACGAATTTCCTAATTATCATTATTAAAGGTTAAGCTATTTAATGACAAAAAGTACTGTAAATCATTATAAAATAAATAATATTCTTTAGTTCGATTTCCATTTCTTGCTTAAAATTCAATTAAAAATTATACACAGTTGAACCTCTATATAACGAACCTCTATATTGCGAATTTTTCTATGTTCTTATTTTAATTTTTCCTGGAACCTTGAACATTTCAAGATTTTATTCGTAAAATAACCTCTCGATAGCGAAGTGTATTTTCTATATAACGAACTTTTTATTTTGTGATTCAGTTTTTGTTCACCCTTTTTTTAAAGTATTTCTGAAAAATTGCCAAGTTATTCTCTCTTTAACACATTTTATGGTAGTCATAAATCTCGAAGTGTTTTTTTATATTCTAACTCGCTGAGAGCAACAGAGTTCTGGAAGTTTCATCCAAGAAGTGCAACCTTTAACCCCCATTCCCCAGTTCACTAGAAACATCCTCGATATCCTCTTTCACCCTCAGGGGAGTTGTCTCGTGTTCTAATTATTAAATAATGTATGTTTAATATTACTTATATGCTTTAAATTAGAAAGTGTCCTTAAAATTCATTAATTTCAGCAAAAAATTATTTTCTTAATATTGAAAATACATTCAATTCTTCGACATTTTTTTCTTGTTTTCCTTGCAGTTTTCCTTTCTTTTTTGATGCGTAAGATATATAAAATAAACATATATTAATTTTAAAAAATGTGTGGATAATTTCATTTTTTTTAATATATAGTGTTTATGAATTTAAAATTTGTTTTTAAGTTGTTTATAAAGTATAGTAAAAGATGAACCTCTATATAACGAATTTTCCATATAACCAACTTTTTTCCGGGATTTAATGACTTCGTTATATAGAGGTTTGACTGTATTTCTCCTTAAGCAATAGAAAATAAAATAATAAATTTTTCATTATTTTTTAAATAAATTTGCTTAAATGTTAATTATTTATTTAAATCAAAAATTTTATAAGGATTTTTTAATTAATTAATATTTTCTAAAACAACTAAAATGGGATTCGAAATAAAAGCGCGGAAAATTAAGTTTTATTACTTCTTCGCTTTGCAAGTGGCCGCGGTTGCCTAGTGGTCAAGGTATCGGATCGTGGCTGGCATGTCACAAGTTCAAGCCCAGTACCACTAAAGACCCACCGTGTAAGAGAGTGATGTACGTAAAATCTGTCGAGAACTCAAACATCCTCCCGTTGGTGTGATATAAAGGAGAGAGGGGTGACAAACTATTTTTTCCGCTAAAATACTCATCTTGGAACCCGTGCTACCATATATCTTGGAAGAGTGGATTTCAAAGAATATTCCTGCTAAGTATTGGTAGAATATTCCTTCTAAGTTGGTGTTGTGGGGTAGTTAGGAGAAGAGGGTGCCAGCTCAGGTGTCGTCCACGTCACTTGACCATGGTTCAAAATTACGTGATCCGTTGCCAAAAGCCCTCGTGTAGCTGAACAGTGCGGCATTAATATTCACTCACTCTAACCCTCCAAAAAATACAGTACAGTAGTTATTGCGTTTTTAAGTGTAAAAATAATTATATCTGCCTATTCAATTAAAATTATAGCGTTATAATTAACTACTAACCACAAACAAATTTTGAAAATTTGTCCAAATGATGCAGTGTGAAAGAGAAAGTTCATTTATTTTAAGTATCAGAACAGATAGAAGCATTTATTTGGAAAAAAGATCAATTTCTTACTACCAAATGTGCATAATAAAATCATAAAAATAACATTAAAATAAAGAGAGATATATAACAACCTCTCCCTTCAAAACTTAGTTTTATTCTGAAATAAAAAAAAAATAAGCATTATGCTGATCAGAGGAATTAATTAGAAGCGAGCACCTTGCGTAGCCAAAACAAAAAGAGTTCTTTCACAAACAAAAGATAGATATATGCTGACGTGGGCTTTTTTGCAGTGCAAGCCAGAATTGCTCGCAGATGGCAGAATTTTTTCCTACTTACTTGACAAATATCGTTATATTTTGGACACTTTTTACAATTTTTTATAAATTATAGCCCATGCTATAAATTATAGCCTATATGTTATTCTGATGTATAAGCTATATTACTGTAAAGTATCATTAAAATCCATTAAGTTGTTTTTGCATGAAAGACCCACAAACATTCTCGCAAACTTTCTCATTTATAATATATATTAGATTATATCAGTGTAAATGCGGGATTTTATTTTTTATTGTATCAGAATGTATTTTTTTTTTTTTTGCTTCCTTTCAGTAAATTAATAATAATGTTTTATTTTCGACTTTTCGATATGTTCGCGTCCCCCTCGTTTGGTTATCATGCCCCCTAAGGAGCGCGCCCCACAACTTGAGAAACGCTGTTTATATTAATGTTCCATTCATTGTTATTATTTCAATCATAATACATCAAAATGAATCAAATTTCTGTTGTACAGAGTGTTTTTTTTCCCAGGTATAGAAGTTTAAGTTGGCATTACTTTCCAAGATGGCGACCGATGTAACAGCTGTCAAGTGATTTATTCTCAGTTTGGTTTGGCAATTCATCATGAATAGACTCACGCCTGAACAACGCTTTCAAATTGTGCAATTTTATTTCGAAAATAATGGTCGATTTTCATAAGCGAATTTTGTTTAGCGATGAAGCGCACTTCTGGTTGAATGGCTACGTCAACAAACAAAACTGTTGCATTTGGGTGAAGCTATTCCACAAGTGTATGTCGAAACACCGTTACATCCAGAAACACTGACTGTTTGCTGCGCTTTATGGGCTGGTGGAATCCTTCTTCAAAAACGATAAAGGCCACAACGTTACAGTCAATGGTGATCGGTATAGAGCCATGATTACTAACTTTTTCATTCCTGAATTGAACAATCATGATGTCCAGGAGCTGTGGTTCCAACAAGACGGCGCAACATGTCACACAGCTCGTGCCACAATCGATTTATTCAAAGTCACGTTTGGTGACCGCCTAATTTCACGTTTTGGACCTATGAATTGGCCTCCAAGATCTTGTGATTTAACACCGCTAGACTATTTTCTGTGGGGCTATGTAAAGTCATTGGTCTATGCGGATAAGCCACAAACGCTTGACCATTTGGAAGACAACATTCGCCGTGTTTTTGCCGATATACGGCCACAAATGTTGGAAAAAGTCATCGAAAATTGGACGTCCAGATTGGACTACATCCGAGCCAGCCGTGGCAGTCATATGCCAGAAATCATATTTAAAATGTAATGCCACAAGATTATCTTTCGAATGAAAGAAATTCATGTCAATCGAATAATACATCGTTGTTTTATTGCAATTTAAATTTCTATACCTCTCAAAAAACACCCTTTACATTACAAAAAAAATGAGCTTTTAATCTGTAGAATATTTAAATCAATACATATAATATTTATTACATTCATGTCTACGAATGGGAGGTAAAGAACAAACTTGGAAGGGAAGTAGAGAACATCGTGAGGATCCATAATTACATTGAAAAGCATGGACCATAAGCGATACTTTAGCGATGGCACTTCACGCAAGTTTGAAAATTCCGCACATAAGGTTTCCTCATTTCAGACAAGGACAGCGTGCGATGACAGCGTGCGAACGCTGAGTTAGCGGATATTCACTTCATCTACGGCCGAGCCAACGAAATGGACGTGTGGTTCTTCGGCTGTATTCGGTCATCAGAGATTCAAATCAGTGGTACAATGCTTTTTTGGATCAATCAATTTTCATATCATCAGAGTAATTTGACTCAATATCAATTCAGTAAATCATCGAAGACAAGTGTAAGGTTAATTATAAATTTAATGCCAAATGGAGTGCGTCTGTACTCGGTCACGTACAGGAGATCTCTGATCAAAAAGATAGAAGGTTTTTACAAGCAGCGCTCTCTAAACTGAGGGGGGGAGTTCTACCAGGTTGTATGAAGAAAGATATCTAACGAGGTGGTAACCAAACCATTAAACGTTCACTCGAATGCATCACAACTGGTGGAGATGGATCTTTCAGAACCGTGTTTGAAGGTTGTTGGACGGCCGCGAACAGCACGAACTCCCATGTTCGAAGAAAGTGTGTTGCATGATGTGGACTGAAATCCCGTACGGGCGCTTGCCGTTGCAACCGAAAATCTCGAACAACTGTCCATCGTGTACTGCAGAGTGAAACCTTACTTCCGTTTCATGTACAGAGAGTGCAGTTATTACAGCCAGATAATCATCTAGGACGTGTCGCGTTTGCATAGTGGTTTGTCAATCAGAGTGCGGCAGACATGTCCTTTGCCAGTTCCATGTTTTTCAGTGATGAAGCAAGTGAAGAAGTGTTCAATACGCATAACGCGCACATGTGGGCCCTAAGCAAACCACACAGCATCCGACCACGAGACAAACAGCAACGTGTGGGTGAATATTATAAGGGACAATTTAATCAGTCCCTGTATCTGACCTCCTCGACTGGACTCTGGCAATTATCACGTACTTCTACATCCGCAACTGTTCGGCGCCGAATATGGTTTCAATAGGATGGGGTGCCATCTCAATACGGGAGCTGTGTACGCGACTATTTAGATCAGACATTTCCAAGCAAGCGGATTCGCCTGGAAGTCCCATCGTTGACCTTCCAGATCCCCTGATTTATGTCTTCTTAATTATTTTCTCTGGGGCTCCATGAAGAGTCTTGTGTGACACGCCCGTCAATTCTGAAAGCTGGTGGCTCGAATGTCCATCGTTGTTGTTATGATCCATGAAACGCCTTTACTTGTCACACTTTTTATTTATTGTTTTGTGTGTGTATAATAAAACGTTTTACACTACATGTTATGCTGAGGCCTTACTGTCTTTGGTGTCCCTTATCTCGTTAGGATTACGTTTCCACCCATGTTTTTCTATGTAATTATGGCTCCTCAGGAAGTTCTCTACCTTCCCTCCAAGTTTGTACACGGCATTCGAGGACACCCTGTACACATATAAATTCAACTTCAGAATTTATTTACATTTTTTATTTTTTTTTTAGTCTTGGTATTATGCAATTTACACTACATTAAATAGTTTTGACATTTAATCTAATTTAATTTATGATAAAAAGGTTTTTAAGTTATTCTATAAATGCCATTAAGCATATTTATATAGTTTTGTTATGAAATCCAATTGTATAAATTAAAGTTTTGATAACCGAGAGTGGGTTAAATATTACTTAACACAAGTATTAAAAATATTTGAAAAAATGTAGCATTAAAACATAAGTTACGTTAATTTCCTGTTTTAGATATACCAAGATGCATATTTATTTATTGTCATTATTTGTTATAAAATTTTAAATCTTTACATTTCACCAATTTAAATTTACAATTATAAAACTTTCTGTAGATGATTCGGGCAAACATATAATGTAATAAACTCATTTTATATAATCCTGACTTCATTTTTATTTCTATTTATAAATAGAACGTGCTACTGGTCTCCTTTTCCGTGACCTTTCCTAACCTTCAAACAGCAGTGAATAATTGCTCCCAAGTATTATTTTCCACTTACTACAGTTTTAATCATTTTAGATGTAATTAGTTATCATTGGAAACGCACTTAGAATATATTTCGAGCAGTTTTAGAAATTGAATTTTCTTAGATAATCTTTAATATTTGATTTTTAGTTTTATAAGCAGAATTCGGAGGTTATGAATTTTTAATGATACTTTTTTTTCATTTTGCAAAGATTGCGGTTATACCTCATGAATTCTGCGCTTAGGATGTTCTTCATTAAGTAGTTCAATTGATTTTCGTTGCTTTGAATCATAGTCTTGCTGCATCTTAAAATGGATCTGTTTAAATTGTCGGATACTCTACTTTAAAACAAATCCCTCATGTAGCTGAACACAGTGCGACGTTAATATTCACTCACGCACGCTACTATAAAAATGGCCATATTTATGTGTAGCGCTGTTTTCTTTTGAAATGATTATATGAAATCGGATAGATTTATTATTACTTGTTAAATGCTAATATGTCTACGTTATATCTCAATTCTTAGAGAAAAATGTATGAAAGATATTACAGAGATAATTTTTTAGCAGTACTTCGAGTTCACAGCAGATCGTATAAATTATGACAATAATAATTTGTTATTTATTTCCATAGAATTTCTCAAAGATTTTTGTTCAAATTAAAATAGCAGATACAGAAATAGAATTTTAAAAAATTTGTTCTGTGGATTTTTCAAAAAACTCTTTCATGTTGGGTTTTTTTAAATCAGCATGTTAGAGGGTAATCTCCGCAGAAGTTTCAATAATTTTTTAACATAACAATGTAGTTATTATAAAACAAAACAGCAGGAATATTAATGGGGTTTTTTTGTCAGTGGCGTAGAAATAGTTGTTTTTGTGAATAAACCATTCGTCGTAAAAATCCCATTCAAAAATGACGTTGAAACAAAATAATTTTATCTGAAATGGTTTCTTTTATCTGCAGTAAGAGGTTTACAGAGTCTCATTAAAATATTTGCGGTGTTATTTATGCTCTTAGTATTTCCTCAAAATTTAGAATTGTATCTTTCAAAGAATTAAAGTCACTCAATTCATTAACTTTCGAAAATGAATTAGCAGAACTTCTCACTCCAAGTTTATGCGATTAAGCAAGGTTATACAGTATTGCAAAGTAAAATGTAATGTGCGCCATTTAAAAAAAAATTCTTTAATTTTTATAATTAATTTTTATGTGAATAAATAATATTACCAGGAATTTGAAACTGTATCTTTCAGAAGCCTTTTTCAATTCTTACTATTAGCTCATACTTTCTATATATTTATCTTGGTGGAATTTTCAATCGTAAATAAAATACATTTTAAAGCGCTCAATTGAGCTGAGATTTTATATACATAATTATTTTTTGGATGACAATACAGTAATTTAATTATAATTAATACAAATTAATTTTTATTTAAACTAATTATTCAAAGAATCACAAACACAGCCACGTTGGCATCATTTTTGGTGACTTGGCGACCCTTTTGGCGACTTGTGTCAAAACTTGAAAAGGCTTTTTTCCTCACATTTTAAAGCGCTCATTTGAGCTGAAATTTTCTATGAACTATTATTTTGGGTAAAAATGTAATAATCTAATTATAATTAATTAAAATTAATTGAATGAAACTGATTATTTAAAGAATTACAGATACAGCCACGTTGGTTTCCCTTTTAGTGACTGGGGTCAAAACTTTAAAAGATTTTTTTTCCTCACGTTTTAAAGCATCCAGTTGAACTGAAATTTTATATACACAATTGTTTCGGATGACAATACTATACTTTAATGATAATTAATAAAAATTAATTACCACCTAATGTTTTGATTCTGTCTTAGGTATATACATATTTATATTAATTGTAAATATTTAATAAAAAGTAGCTAAAATAAAAATTTTCTTTGTTGATATAAGTAGGAATTGACTTAATTTTTTTATATTACTTCTTATTGTATAATAACGAGAGATAAAGGTTCCATGCTTTAAATGTGAAGGAAAAATTTAAACGAGCAATAATGATACAGAATATTGGCCGTCTACAACTAACAACTTTAAATCCCACTTATTTAAAGTTCTTTTTACAAATATTAACCTTGGTAAATCTTTTTCATGAATTAACTAAGAAATTTCGCTATTCTATTTGTGAATACTAGATGTTTTTAAAACTGTGTAATTTAAATTTTAGGTGATGTCATAGAAAAATTAAAGGTCACCAAAAAAAATAATAAAAAGATGCTGCTGCCTTCGCATTGCTTTGAAGAGTTATGCTAGTAGTAAAAATAAATCTATATAGAACATAAACTTCTCTCTCATGAGACTTAAGAACAATAAAAATAAGGTAAACAAATGCAGAATTATTAATGTATATCCAAAGAAATAAATCATAATTCTAAGTAAAAATTTTTGGTAAAGAATAAATAACTTGGTTTTTGTCCCTTTAGTGGGGGAAAAAGTAGTTAGAAAGTTCACATTTTTTCAGCTAAAATTTTACATTACTTAAGGCTACACGGTACACTTTTTCAAACAAAATTTTTGGAGGAAGTTACAGCAAAAATAATTGATGTTTTATAGTTAGAGAATACTAGTAAGCTGATTCTATAAGTGAAAAGTCAGTTTGGCCAGCCATTATTTTACAATCTTAAAAAATTAGGAATTTTTGAAGTTTTTTCAAACTTTTATAAAATATTCAATTTTTAAAATTTATTAGTCATTTTACGTTTATTATGTTTCTTAGGTTATTGCAAACAAAAGTTAGTATGGATTTGAAAATCTATTTATTTGTTGATTTTTAATAATTATTTTTCTAGAAAAGCCTTGAAGAAACAAAAATGTTTTTAAAATATCAACTTTAGCATTTTTTAGAAAAATAACTAGAGATCTCAGCCCTATAAATCCATACTAACTTTTATAGAACATACGTTTGGGAGTATAAACAAAAAATTCAAGGCTCTATCTTGAACAGGAAAGAAGAATTAGGAATTAGAGAGAGAGAGAGAGAGAGAGAAAACACGTATACCTTCAAAATCGAAAGTCTGAGAAAAACGCATTTAAAGTCATAAAACAAAAACTTATAATGCCCATAAAGCTCTAATTTTTAATATGTTATTTTCCAATGTATGATCTGCATTAAAACACTATTTTTATTGAATATGACTGAAAATAATATTTTTAATTCAAAATATATATTTTTGCATAATATTGATAGCATTTGTTAAGACGTCAGTTTATTCAGCTTTGTCTTAACCTAATATTTTCACAAAAGTTTTGAAACACAAAGCATTTATGTACAAAATAATACTGATACTAACTTAAGCTAAAAAAAAGTCAGGTTTGTTCATGAAATTTAATTTTTTTCAGTTTTAAATTGGGGCAGTTTAGGAAGTCTTAGCTCTTGTCTTACGACTTTAAAATACTAAAATATATTACTACAATATGTTTAGTATAATGTAGTTTGGTACATCAAGGAAATATTTTCAGTTACATCTCCAACATTTGAATTCAGAATACTTGTATTCGGAAGTCAAATTGCAGAATCAGCAGAGGACTGATTTTTAGATACATCATTTTTAGTAGTATTCCATCTCATCGAAATATTGTTTCTAACAGAAACCTGAAAATGCATTTGCCATGGCATTTTCTCTACAAAAAAAAATTAATGTGATAAAGCTTTTACGTTATATAAATTATTTTAAAGCAAAAATCGGCCATATTAATCTTAAATAATTAATTATGAGAACTCAAAAAACTCAAAACATAATCAAGTAGAGATCATTTTACTAATGAAAATTGGATTTAATAACCATTTCAAACTAAAAGCTCAAAAATATTTTACTTAATTCAATTTAAGAGTGAAAAAAAATGCTTTAAAATGAAACTGAAACCAACATTATAGCCCAGAAAACTTCAAATATCTTAAAAACTAATTTGCTAACAGATCTGAAATTTCGTGGCAAGCTTCTCAATGATATTGGCCACTAGAAAATGCAATAAAAAATTTTCGGTAAAAATGAAGTTTCTAGGGTACTATGTAGAAAGAAAAATATCCCTAAGCTTATTATGTATACATTATTTACACACTTGTGCATAATTTTAATTTATTAATAATATCTTACTTTTTCTGAATTCTGTAATAAAGACTTAATTATTTTTATCAAAGGCATAATTCTTCTTATATATTCTCCATTTCTCGCTTTCTGTGATCTTTCTTAATCTTTTAATGGAACTCACATTTGATATTCTCCCACATTATTTTCTAATTTCGGACAGAAAATTCTAACCAGTTCGAAATTGCATTAAAACTACTTGAGAATGCATAAGTTTTCATTTAAATATGATAAATGATTTTGATATTGCAGTATCAGATGTCTCAAACCAAATTGTCTAATGTGGGAAGCGAATATTTTCAACAAGTTTCATAAAAAAAGAGATTAATTCATTCGTTTGCAATTGCCATGAGAACAGTTCCAACTTTTAAAATTTAATTTTTCAATTAAATTATTTTAATAATTATATCAATTAAAAATAAAGTTTTTTCTTTACATCCTTTGTTTAGAAATTCAGAATAATCCGCAGCATTCATCAGATCTTCTTTTTCAATTTAAGGTAAAAATTATTGGATGCTCGAATCCTAATTATTACTGCTACGCGGCATATATGGACCGAAAACATTAATATTCCGCTTTTTGTGTTTGCAACAAATAGTCTTTAATAATGCGACTTAATGTCCCTTTATAAGGAGGTCTGGCACATGAATTTTCAAAAACAAAAATATCGATTATCCTTTTTTTTTACTTTTTTAACCCTTTATCTCCCGCATTTTGCTTTACTGCAGGGTTTTTTCTTGCAATATTTTTTTTTGCGTCACTACATTGAAAATTATGGAATATGCATTAACAAAATACACAACTTTGGGAAATTTAATCCATTAGAGCTAATTAATTAAAGATATTCAACTGCAAAATTGATTATATACACTGTTCACTTGAAAAAAATAGTCAAATCGTTTTCTATGGTCTTCATCAACATACAAAAAAAAGAAAAATAAGACACTTCTTAACTACTTTTTCGGAACAAAAATGATAATCTTCGCAATCTGATCAATATGACAGCTGAAAACGCAATTTCTGCTATAAAACTATTCGCCTTCCCCTATAAAACAGTCATCACAGAACCCGTACTGCCATATATCTTGGAAAAGTGGATTTAAAAGAAAATTCCTGCTAAGTATCGTCAGTGCATTCGGAAAAATGGTTATTCTATGTAATTTTAAAATGAGTGGTACTTGTAAGTACCGTCGGCAGATAAAGGATTAAAAGTTCGAATGTTTCTGTTTAAAACAGTGCTTCTAAACTTTCAATACTGGCGCCTCCCTTTTCGATCACTATTTTTATCGCGCCCCCCTATACATTAATAATGTACTGAATGCAATAATAATGCACTTTGATGCTAAAGCTACAATAGGCGATCTTAATTATAAACCATACAAATTAGTAACATAATTTTTAAATTTTGTGTACTACTTTTAAGCAAGAATAAATAAATAAAATAATAGGAAAATTATTATGTTAACTTTCCTTTCTCTAATTTTTAAATTGAACACATTGCAAAATCCGGTGGCTGCTTAGAAGACAAAATATAGATATCTGCTAAATATAGAAAAATAATTTAGAGGGCCAATTTTTCTAATCATAAGCATTCCTTATAAAAACTTTGCCCTTAAGACAAGTCCATGGAAGTCGTTAATACTTATTAAACTTGTTCTTAATTTAGTATTAATTAATTAGTTATAAAATACTCTGTGCAGCACTGATACATTCAAAGTATACCGGCAGAAGTGCCCGCTCTTTGCACGAGTTCATTTATAAGAAAACAAAACCTTATTAATATAATAGCTGAATTTGTAAGGAGAGCAAAGCCAAATGCTCGACAATGTTTACAAAAATGTAAAATGATTTTTTAAATGGTTGCTCAAATTATAATTAGTTTTAAGCGAATGGTAATTTTAAGCCTCACAGAATTAGCATTTATATTTGATGTTAAATAATGAACAATAATATAAAATTCCGATGAAGAATAATTGTATTATTTTTCATATTTAAAGCGAAAAAACTTCAACATGTTTTAACCCGGGAGCAGGCGCGCGCACAATACGGTCGAGCGGGGTTATTGAGTCACCCTATTACTTTTTTTATAATTATTTTATTGTACACGATACAAATCGTGATTCCAGTGAATAATTCATTAAGAGAAAGTTTACTTACCTACTTTCAAGGAGTTTTCTATTTTTCTTTGGTAACAATTAAACAGTTTTGCCAGAATTAACGATTTCGTAATCTGTGCGTCCCGCGCGATCACTTCCGGGTAAAAAGTGTATTCATTCTGATTATATGAATATGTGTAAAACGTTTTTCGCGTTATGCTTTATATGTATAGAATACTCGTAAAAATAAGTCTTGGCCAAGTAATTCTTCAAAGTGCTCTCCGTGGTTTTCCAAAATCATAAAACTCTTTTGCATGGAAAAAAGCGTAACAGAGAAATACATTACTTACAACTTCCCTAAATGAGAAACAAACACATAAGAGAGGGGGCATAACTAACTGTACCAATAACTTAGAAGGTTAAGCAGATTACAGCTGTAATGTGCAGTATTTCAAAAATAATGACAGTGATGAATTTTTTATATTCCTAAATTTTTTCCGATTCTGCGTTGGGGTCTGTTTTTTCTCTGAAAGAGTTGTATGTTAGGTTTAAACAGAAAGCGTAGTAAAAAAATCGCTCATCATGGGATTACAGCAAACCAATTAAAGTGTTTTTTTATTTGGTTATAGGATCAAAAATAGATAATTAGGTATTGAAGAAGTTTTTATTTTTGTAGACTTAATATCTCACGCGCGCGCCTATAAATTATATCAGAGTAAAAGTGCACTTTTTATTATGTCTGAAAGTATTTTGTTTTAATTCATTGCAGTAAATTAATTATTTTTAAATCTTTTATTTTCGATATGCTCGCGCCGCCCAGGGGGCATGCCCGACAGTTTGAGAAACACTGGTTTAAAATATTAGGATCGAATTAAAGTAATAGGATTTTTTAAAAATAATAGGTTCTGTGTAAAATAATAGGTTCTGTTTAAAATAATAGGTTTAAATCTGTTTAAAATCGCTGTGGGACGTGCCGGACTTACTGAGAAGCAGAGAAGTATGTGACATACTAAAATCTGCATCTTCTTTCTAAAACAATGATTTTCTGATCAGTCACATCCAAATATTCATGATTGAATGCCATATGTTTTGTAAAGGAGTAATAAAGTTCTGATGGTTCAGAGAAAATGTTAAGTTAAAAAAAAATCTTTCATTTATAATATCCTAATGAATTTGTTCTATCTGATGAAATCCTATTTCCCAAACACAAGTATTAAATGAAAAAAAGACACATGTTTTTCATATTTTAAGTCCTCTGCCGATTCTGATTCAAAGAAATGGATCAATAAACTTTGATCAAAACTGAAAATATTTTGTACCACCTTTAATGCTGTTTAACTTTGTTTTTGCATGGTAGTTATTAAAAAATTTAAATAAAAAATAAGACAAAATTAAAAGATTCTCTAATTTTTGAAAAATATTAATAAAAATATTTTTGTTTCTAACGGCAAAGATGGAAAAAAAATAGATGCTTTGGTTTTTTTTTTTCTATTTTAACCCTCTGGTCGGAGCATCAATTTTTTTGCCGCTCTTAGAAACTCCCGTCTGATAGACGGGTACGCAATTTTTTTTTAATATTATTATCTTAAGGACTGTTTTAAATGCTCTTATTGCTCATGAAATTGAGTAGCATTTTTAATATTTAAGTCTTTATGAGGCACACTATATTAATATATTTTTGTCACAATAATTGTGACTAGTATTTATATAAAAACTGATTAGGAATTATTTATATTCATGTAAAAATAATTAAAAATACTAATACCAAAAACGAAAGAACTATAGGAATATCGGTATGATAGACGATGACAGATGAGAAAAGTGGCACATATCGTTAATTGAAAAAAATCGCCAAGTACCACCACGTGTCCTTTTCAATGGGTAGAGTCCAACTGAAGATGCCAAGGCAATCACGCCAAAAATCACACCACAGCATTATCTACAGGCATCAAAGCAAATCATCCCCATCTGAGAGACAGATGTTCCGATAAGAGGGTTAAATTTTCGGAATTTTATTATAAAAAGGAAACGTTGAAGCGTCAGTATCACTAACAAAAATTTGCATCTTGCACAATATTAGATCAAAAACTTATGTTTTATCTGTAGATAAAGTACTAAAAATCTTGAGGTTTCTTCTATAAATTAACAAATTGATAAATTACCACACATAACCGCTTTATTTGGATAGCATTATTCTAATGTAATAACGAAAAAAGTAATTGTCATTTATCAGTAATTGAAACTAATAACAGTTATACAAAATTTTACAATTTTATCCAAGGATAAATAAAAATAGAATACATAATAGTTTTTTTAAAAAATATATAGAACAACTCTCTGTATTTGGATAAAGTAGGTTTTCAAGGTTAAATTAATACTATTTCGAGTAATTCAAAACAGAGAAAAAAAGTCAGTTTATTCTACTAGTCTACAAAATTTTCGGGACGATTTCAATTTCAACGGGAGAAATTGTATACAAGTTATGAAGAAATGCATAAAATAATTTTTTCGGCAAATCTTATTTATATGATGAAATGCTTAAAATTATTCGGTAATAAAATTACTTAGTTTCATACACATGTTTCTTGTCGGGAATATACCATATTTTACTTTTAATGCAAGTTGAAATTAACAGTAAATGTTCGTAATTAATTCTGTGTAAATAATTTTTTAAGTAATAATTTTAAAAACTTAAGCAATCTAGTACCTAAAATATAGTTCTAGACATTCAAGAAATAACTTTCATGTTTTGTATTTTCTTTAAAAAGTATTTTTCTTTAAATGAAATTAAAATATTCACATAAGCTCCGTGTAACATCCAAAATTATTTGTTTGTCCAACTCATACTGTTCAGAGAAAGATTTATCGGATAAATAATATAAATATTCGAAAAAGAAAATCAAATTTGAAAATAATTTTAAGAAAATTTTTTAAAAGAAATACATTTGTGTGCTTTTTTAAGGGGACACAGTACAATTCAATTGACAAAAATCGGTCAACAAATCAAATCTAATTTTTTTAGCCTAAGTTATTTTTATATACTTTTCAATAACCTCACAAAACTTGAAAACTCTGCATTTAAAAAACGCAGAATTAAGATAGCTTTTACGTTCGTTTTTATTCACACCTTTATGGAAAATCAAAACTTTAAACTTACTTATCTCAGAAAGATAAAATAACTAGTTTGTCTTCACTTAAAATACTAAGGTTGTTTTTTCTATTGTGCCTAATGCTTTGAATTTTTTTTACCTCATGCTAATGGTAAATGTAACAAAAGTTAGTATGTATTGAAAGCAATACTTATTTTTTTAAAATAATTTAACTCGGAATTTTTCTTATACATTTTTTAAGGAATTTTCAATAAGCATTCATAAAAAGAAGTATTGTATGAATACCAATCATATGTTATCGCAAAACCCATACCAACCTTTGTTATACATAGTTTGACGTACTTGCAAATCAAACTTCATGCGTGTACATAAATTTTTGTAGGAGAAGTAGCATTTCAAAATCACAAATTTTAAGTTTTTTTTTCCTTAAAAAATTAAATGGCTAGCCTTTTATGAAAATTTGAGCACAAAACCTGTTTTATATAGTATACAAACATAGCAGGCAGCTAACAAAATCTCAAAATCCTTAACTTAAAAAATTCTGCCTTAATCGTACCATGTCCGCTTAAAAAAGATTCATTATAAACTTTTTTCCCGCACTAATTTTACAATTAAACATAAAACACTTTCAGAAATTAGGAAAACCTTTTTAAACAGATAGAAAGAAACACACTTCTAGAAATAGAAAAAAATAGGTCATTCTAAGTCATTCTAAGACTTTATGTTCTGTTTCGAATTCCCATTCTATTATCATTTAGATGGGAAAAAATCCCATTGAATCTGTACAATAACCAATATCTCTGCTCGCTCGAGTAAAAGTTTTAGGAGGATAATTTATCACTCTAAGTGAATTTCGAGCTCCTTCTGATAAATCAAAGATATTCCTAAAAGAATAAAATATAGTTTGAAAAAAAACACGATTTTATGGAGAATCGAACTAAAAAGTAAAAAAATAATTCTTAATATAAGAATAAAATGATTAACGAGAAAATTTATGTCATTGTGGTAAAAGCGTGGGATGCTCTATATTAATTGTTATAATTTCTTACTAGTTCTATTTCGAAATGCTGAGTTAGTGCAAAAATGTAGTACAAAGCACACCCCACGCTTCTACCACAATGACATTAATTTTCTCTTTAATCATTTTATTCTTATATTAAGAATTATTTCGATTCACTATAAAAGCGTGTTTTTTAGTTTTTTTTTAAAAAAACTATAACTTATTTTTCATTTTTTAGTTCGATTTACAATAAAAGCCTGTTTTTTTAGTTTTTAAAACTATCATTTATTCTTTTTCGAATTTATCCTTCAGTTTGATATTTCAGGCCAGAATTATGCGGCTGCTGAAATTAGTCTTGCTCTTCAATGGATATTAATTAATGGATCCGAAGGGTCTTTATTCTTTCCGTTAATGGGGCCTTGGATAAGTCCCATATATATATATCGTTATATTTCAAAAATTCCGTCTCAATAGATACAGGTCTAACTAATAAAAGTGTGTGAAGAAGAAATATTAAATGTCAATCGTATTATCCCCTTATAAACGCATTGCTATAATGTTAATTCGTATCATCACTTCTAAACGTATTGTTTTATAAAATTAAAAAACATTTAGCAGTTTGAACATAAATTATTTTTATTCACATGCACGTGTCTTTTTTTTATTTTCATTTTCAGAAAAACCACTCACCCACCCTACCTTTTTTCACATAAAGAACACTTTTTTTGTTTTATTTCTTACTAACCAGAAGCCTATTTTGTGGTTTTAGGGTTGCACCTTAATCTTTTAGTTGCTAAATCTGTAATTAGTCACCAAATCTAGAGATGGCATATGGAATTAGTCGTCAAATTTGGTTAATGCAATTAGAATTAATCTGACCTTTTTAATTATTAAATTCTGTCAGGACAATGCAAAAATCTCATGGGTTCAAAGATTCCATTACATGCAAGTGAAACATAAAAATGTGTTAAAAAGAAAATGAGATGTATACCCTAACCCTTCAACGTGCCTCATATATTGCAACCGTTTCTGCTGCAAAGACAAGGATCAATACGAATTTTTCTTGAAAATTATGAACCGACTTCCGATTGCGATATCCTTGTACATGGAACGATGCTTGCTATTGGATTTCGTAACACAGTGATGGAGCGGAAAAGAAGAAAAGAGTTCGCAATAAATTTGACACAGCAATAATGAAAGGGAACTGAGAATGCCTAAACAGAAGATCGAAATGAGAAGTTCTTAATTGAAACAGCAGATGATCATTAGGAATGTTGCAGAAATTGAAATTAACCGTGTTAGCAAGATTTGATACTTAAATGAAATAATCGTAGCAATTTAGTGTTAGAAAAGACATATTCAAATTCATATATTATTTGAGTTTAATTAAAATTCTTTTTAAAGTATTTTTAAGAAACACAAAAACGTTTCAATAAGTATGTTGTTTATATAATTTTGAATATCTTCCAGATCATGTAGAATAAAATTAAACCCATGATTTAATACCCATGATTGAATACCATACACTGTTTGGTGTGTTTTAATAATCTTAATAAATTACGACTTTTTTTATGGACTAAAGATATTCTTAAGCTCGAAGGTAAGAAAACGAGTTGTGTTTCGTATTGTAAACTATTTAATTCTTTTTAAATTTCTTTTATTTATTTTGAACCAATTTTTAATTGACTGTTTAAATTATGCAGTTGTTATATTCATTGTTTATATAGGTGGAAAATACTCTTCCATGTATTTATCGTCTGATATAACTCAACACTTCATGCAACTTTTATTTATCTGATTATTTATTTGCTTAGATATATAATCGTTTGTTATTAAAGTTTATTTTGCTTAAGATGGCCTCCTTTAAAATTATTCAAAATACCACTTGATTCAAAATTAGTGTGACCAATTTTAAAAGCATATAACTATGAATGGTAAATTTTTATCGCTTTTTTTTGCTGCTAGTTATATTTTAAAAATAAAACATTTAAATTACCTATCTAACTTTTTTAATTAGTGGAAGTAAATTATGGCTCTGAAATTAGATTATCAAACCCGAGACAAAATTTTGAAGCTTTTGATAGGTGTTTGTTCAAATTATGTTATAAGTAAAGCATTTAAAAATCAGAAAAGGCATTTTGCTAATTGATTACTATCTAAACTTCGAAAAGAAATAAAATTTGGCTGATAATCAAAAGTTTCATGAAAAAAATGCGAACGAAAGGAATTCCTTATGGAAAAAAAGAAGCTGAAGAGACTTATATCGCCATAGAAAATATTCTGCCACAAATAACTTCAGCAAAGAAACTTTAACTATAGCACCGACAGTTTGTTGCCAGATAAAGAAAATTTGCTGTAAAAAAAGTGAATAAACCAGTCTGTCTTCAAATGTTCTGTTGAGACCGTAGAAAAACGAAGAAAAAGTTCTTGGTCTGTGTATTTAATGTTACTTAAAGGTAGATACAAAGCAAGGATAACATCGGATGAAGCACTGCTTCATCTGTAATTCACAACTGCAAAACGAAGATACAATATGTTTAACGTAAAAAAACGTCCCAAAGACGCATGTTTTGCAAAATGGAAGTTAGCCGTCAGATGCTATGGTATGGATATGAATGTCCTCTCAAGGATTAAGAAAACCCTTTTTTGTAGAACCCAAGGCTAAAATTGCTGCTAAATACTATCAGAATAAATTTTTGAAACACTTGATCAAAAAACGTAAACGTCTTTAACCTGAAGGAAACATTGTTTTGCTCAAATTAAACTGCAAAATCAACTATAAAATGGCTGAAAGATTAAAAAATGAATGTTCTGCCTCCTGAGAAATCGCTACTATCATCCCTTGACTGTATTTATTGTGATTATTTTTTATGGGGATACTTAAAAGACAATCAAACAGACGTAAAGTAAGAACTCTCCAAGGGTTTCAAAAAACAATCAAAGAGGAGAAGCTGGAAAAATACCCCTAAAAATGGTCAAAAAACCATTTCGCTTGATGAAAACGTTTACACAAAATGTACAACGCCGAAGGAAACCACAAATTGAAAATTTCGTGTAAATAATTTAATTCAAAAATAAATCATTGTGCTCTGAAATTGGTCACTCTATTTTTGAATCAACCGGTATATTTTTCCTTTAAATAAAAGCATGTATAATCGGCACTTTTTGAACTTAATATGTATTTAAGTTTTATATAGTTTAGAAAAATTTTCATTCATCTGGAGATCTTTTTGATCATTTGAGTGATTATACCGATAAAAGGTTTCTGTCGAATAAACTCCGGCTACAATTTAGTCACAAGAGTCTTATACCAATCTATCATGGCGCTTGCAGTATAGAGATTGCTTTAACAAAAACTATACAAGTATGAATTCTTCTACAGAGCTATACAAGCTAATAACTGTCTTGAGATCACATGATCTTCCTAAATTAAAAGTTACTTGTGGAAATTCATCGTTCAGAGAATGAGAAAGAAGGGGGGAAAAGAAGATCTATATGAAATACACTGCTCAAAACAATTAAAGGATATTGTAAGTTTTATATAAAATAAAGATATAAGCGAAATTTTTTTTTGCCGAAAATGGAAGAAGAGAATCACAAATGCTAATTTTTCTGATTTTCAAACTGTGGAGTATGCTAATTTTGAGTTCGACGTCAAAAACGTCACTTCAGTGGCAGCGAATGAAATTTGACTTTCAATTGAAATGAAGACAAGGATGATCGGCATTCAGTGACTGCTTTGTTTGGATGAGTACGATGTCTCAGCGAAGTCATTTAACCGATTCAGAAGCTTGGAGAGTTGTTGGTAGGTTAGAAGGGAGCAAAACTCAAGCCGAAGTAGCGCAAGCCATTGGAGTGTCACAAAAAGTGTGATTTCCAGGATCTTGAACCGTCTTTTGGAGACTGGAAGTGCAGGCCGAAGACAAGGACAAGGTCGTAGACGGGCAACAACGCCCAATGAAGATCGTTATTTAGTGTTAACGGCTCGGAGACACCGAAATATGAATGCTACTCTTCTCCAACAACACCTTCGCTCGGCTACTGGCACCCCGGTTTCAACACAGACTGTCCGAAACCAGATCCATGGTGTAGGTCTGTATGCTCGCCGACCGATAGTATGTGTTAGACTAACATCAAGGCATCGTCGCGACCGCAGTGAGTGGGCAACAGAGCATGTGAGCTGGAGGAGAAATGAATGGAGCAATGTTTTTTTTTCTGGCGAGTCCCGTTTTTCTGTTCATCCGGATAATAGGCGTATTTTCATCTGGAGGGACCGTGACAGTGGGAATAATCCTGCGTTCGTACACGAAAGTGTCAGATTTGGCGGTGGGAGAGCGTTGGTGTATGGTGGCATCTCCATTGACGGGTGCACAGACCTCTACATCATTCGAGATGAACCTCTGACTGTGCTCGCCGATATAGGGATGAGATCCTCAGACCTATTGTAGTCCCTTACGCTGCAGCAATCAGAGATGACTTCATTTTAATGGACGATAACTGCAGGCCACATCATGGTAACCTGGTGAGGGATTTTTCGAGGAATGAATCGTACGAATGGAATGGCCAGCGTGTTCTCCAGACATGAATCCGATAGAGCACGTTTGGGACGCTCTAGGAAGACGAGTTGCTGGCCGCCAACCACCCCCACAAACTCTCCAAGAACTGGAAAGAGCTCTTCTGGAAGAGTGTGACAGAATACCCCAACTCGTGATTAATAGCCTCATTGACTCCATGCCTCATAGGTGCTCAACGTTGCTGGCCGTCCGTGGAAACCATACCCCCTACTGAAAATGATTTCTTTTGAAGAAAACACCTTTTCTTATTCTTTTTTTCTCATATGCACAAATTGTGTTTTTTTTTCCTTTTGTACACAAATGCGCAATAAAATGCATTTTTTTCTGCCAAACATGTGTAATTTATTCTCATATAACCTACTACGTCTGTCGACCATGTATCAATCAGCTAAAAAGATTCCCAGCCACAAGATCCACAGTATATATACATAATAATGAGAAGAAGTAAAAAAAAGTATGTTGAATAAAGAAGTTAATTTGCAGCTTTCAACTTAAACTGTGAACAAAATCTTTTGAAATTTTTCGAAAGTGATTAGTTTTCGTTGTTAAATCATCTATAAAAAAAGAAAGAAATCATAATACCTTTTCAAAATTGCTAAAGCTTATAAATCAGAGTAATGGTTCATTTTAAATTGAAAATATGTCTATTTTCTCATTATATATGCATGAAAACAAAATGAAATAATAGGGGAGTTATAATTAATGGTTAGTTAACACAATACATATATTGTTTTCATTCAATCGGAAATATAATACGTAATAATGAATACGTGCATGCGTAGAAGCTTTGCAGTAGAGTTTTCTGCCTGTCTGATTTAAATTTAAGCAAAATAACCGTAGAAAAAAGAAACTAAGATATAAGTCAAGAACAGGATACAAAAACTTGCACGTTGGGAACATATAAACAGAAATAATATTGTATGAAAAAATGTTTTGCTAGCTGACTTCCGAATTTTCATGATTAGTTAAACAAAAAGGCTTTTTAAAAAGAACTTTCTTTACATAGAAAAAAATATCTATATAATTTATTTTCCCTTGATTTTTTCTTTTAACTTTTTATTACAACAATGTGCAATAGTTTAAACAATTTCTTTCCCGTGAATATGTTGTTTTCTGAGTATCTGGTTTTAAGCATAGTTTTTAATATTGTGAATGTGCCTCAGTTTCTTTTTCGTAAATAAATCTTGTGACAAATAGAATTTTTTATAAGCTTTTTATGAAGCGAAAAAAAAATTTCAAAATTCTTATTGATTTGCTTTTATTTTTTGCTTAAAGGAAATTTCCTTTTTAGCACTTCACCCTTTGTCTGTTCTAGTTTCACAGGCTGCTTGAGACTTGGTTATTTATATTAAATAACTAGCTGAAACATCCGTTCTTCACAGGGGTTTTAATTTTTTAAAAATAAAAATATTATTCTTGATATAATAGCTGAATTGCGTAAGGAGAGTAAAACCCGGTATAAAACAATGTATAGAAAAATATAAAATAATTTTTTAATGAGTTTACTTATTATTTATCTATAACACCCTTTAAGTACGGGGTGGGCATTACGTCGATTACCAAGATATTGTGAGGTGACCACCTGAAGATTAGCTGTAGGTAATTGTAAACCGAAATATTCAAGATTGGCTAATAGTATGCCGACTAATTCTTCTACTGACTATAACAAGTAAAACTAACTTTAGATAAAAATGTTTTATTTTTAATGTACTTTTATTTGATTGATCATAAATATATCAGTTGGTATTATTATTTCTGTGGCTATTATTATTATGTTTGTATATTACATTTTGCTTTAAACGTGGTTTAAAAGTGTTAATTTTTTTTATTTTTGTTCTGTAGGTAAGTACACATATATTATGTATTAATTTTTTCATTATAATAAATATTGTATATATATAAGCCACTCTTTTCCTTACCACACCACACCACACCTAATGACACTGGGCAGTGGCGCACACAAGAATTTTTCAAAGGGGGAACGAGGTTCGAATGTCTAACATTCTCGTATCTTAACCCAATACGCAGCCAAACACATTTTTGTTTTTGATTTTGCAGATTATCGGGGGAGAAAACTGTAAAAGAAAAATTACTGAAAAAATAATCAGCATAAATTAATTTAAAAATTATTAATAAAAATACTTAATTAAATATTACGTACTATTTACATAGGATTATAATCAATTGGGGGGGGAATCAAGGGCTCTGGAGGAGGATACGGATCCATGGAACCCCCCCTCTATGTTAGCCAGTAACATTGAGTGGAAAGCAACACCTTGAAAAATTAGAAACAGCCCGTACCCTGGAAAATGCCCTCTCCAACTTTAAGTCCTCTAAACACCCCTTGGGGGTAAATTTTCGCAAATCCCCTTATGTAATGGATCTCTATTACATAAAAGGAACTTGCCAACAAAATTTCAATTCTGTAGGTCTAATAGTTCACAAAAACAGAAATATTTATCTATAACTACCCTTAAGCCACCTAAATGCCCTTTAGGGACAATTTTTGCAAAACTCCATTTGTAGCAGATCTCTACTACATCAAATAAACGCTTCTGCTAAATTTTGAGTCTCTAGGTCTGATAGTTGATGAGTTTTCGCGGCACGCAAATCGTACGCATTCTTTTAAAATACAGTAATACCCAAACTTAGCTATAGATGGAACTGAGCGATAACCGCGTATATGCCGAATTCGTGTAATTCGGGGTATGATTTCGTGTATAAATACACACAAATTATTTTTAGGTACGGTCAGAGACGAAAGAAAATAATAATTTAGAAAAAAAAAATGTCATAAAATCTTAGATAACACAAATACAAAATTGCAGGACGAAGATATTTTGACGTAGAAGGTTTCATAAAATTAATCTAAGAAGTCTCCCGGCTCAAAGATTTTTTTTCCTCCCGCAAAATTTCTACATAGCATGTTGATATTTTGTTTATTCCTTGTTTAGTTAAACAAATATGCTCTTCGTGCGCGTGTGTGTGTGCGTGTGTGCGTGTGTGACCCTTTTTCAATTCAACCGATGCCTTCTGTCAAATTCCCAACTTTCATTCGATTTTCCGAAAGAATTGGGTTTTAAGAGTCGGAAGTTTTTCAATGTCTCGCTCTAGCTCAGGGGTGGGCAGACTTTTCCTGGGTACTGTGACATCTTCGATGGGAGAAAATTCCCATCGTCCGATTCACAATAGGTTTTATGGTTTCATCAGCTGGTCACGGACAAGTGCCTCACCCATCGATTGTCCCTGAATGTTTTACGATCAACCAGCTGTGGAATGACCGGTGCACGTGGCCATGGGGCCATTGTTTATTGTCTGAACTCAGGGAGTGGAGATTGCAGACGGGTCGGCATAATAGACTTAAGAGTTCGGCGCCCCATGGACAATAGGCGAAGCCTATCTTAAAAATAACCATATTGTCTTTTTCTAGTGTTGTTTGAAGGGGATGCTAGAAACAGGTGGCGTGATGGGCCAGTGTGTCCAGCTGTGGACAAGGAACTATGGCGCCTTGGACCAGACGGCTCGGGTGTGTTTTGGCGTGTTATGCGCCAATAGGACGAGGGAGGTCAAGAGAGACTTTGTTGACCTGCGAATAAGAAGGAGCGAGGGGCGTGTTGTGAACACACCCCTGTTGTTTAAAAAGGGTTGTTTTTGAGGACACGAGGAGGAAAAGACCGGAAAAAACCTGGAGAGAGAGAGTAAGAGAGAAGAGACCCGGAGAGAGGGAGAAAGAGAAAAAGACCGGAGAAGAAAAAAAAATCCCCGAGAGAGAGTGAAAAAGACGATGAACGCCGGTGGCGTTGAGCATGAGTATATGAACTGACCACACCGGCTTGGCATTTAATCTGGATTTATATTACTTCATTTACAAATTGTTAGCAAATAAAGTTTGCTTTTATTTGTATATTAAGCTGTAAAGATTTGTTTATTGATGGATAGCTACTCATGACGTTACAGCTAATATAAATATATGAAATTGGTGGCAGCGGTGTTGATCCGGCATTTAAGTAAACAGATGCCCGAATCCTTTATTTTAATTGAAGAAAAAAAAAGGCCAGCCGTGTGCGATTGTGATGAAGCGAGTTTAATGACCCCTAATTCCTGGATTTCCAAGCTGTGAGAAGTGCTGGATGCAAGTGTCTCCCGTTCCTGCTTGTGAAGAGTGCCCGCGAAGTGCCTGCCTTCCGTTTTTTCCCGGAGAAGGATAAGGAAGAGGTTTCCAGTGTTTTCACCTGCAATGTTAAGGTCAGTCTTTTTCTTTGAGTATCGTATCGGGGCAGCAATACATTATTTTTAGTTAATGTAAAATTTTGTAAGGAAAATAATGCTAGATAAAGTTAAAAGTATAGACTGAGAGACTACAGAAATTATTAAGTTTGTTTGCAGTGTATTGATTTGCTATGTTTGTATGTATGTTTGTTTATTGGGTTAGGTCGTAGTATACAGTAGTATATTTGCTTCGTTAGCACAGTTTTTGCGTAGTGTATTGTCACGTTACTCTGAGTATTTTTATTATTTTGTGAAGTATAATTAAAGTCTAGGTTTAGTGTACGGTTAGTTACGTTTGGTAGTTGTATAAGTTTGTGGAGTACAACTGAGTATAGTGTATAGTGTAGTGTTGATTTATGTTGGATATTTGATTTGTTTTAGAGACAATTGAGATTGGATTTAGTGTTGTATTTATTAAAGCACGATGGCGTTTCTTTTAAAGCAAACAAAAGAGGTATTGTTAGAGGTTGCGATAGATTTGGGAGTCGAAGTCAATAGTACTCTAATCAAATCAGAAATTAAGAATAGAATTTGTCAGAGTGAAGACTATAACGAAGAATCGGTTAAAAGTTTGTTGGAGGGTATCTTGGCGGAAAAACGGGAGGCTAGGGAATTGAAGGAAGGCAGGAGGCTAGGGAATTGAAGGAAAGGCAGGAGGCTAGGGAATTGAAGGAAAGGCAGGAGGCTAGGGAATTGAAGGAAAGGCAGGAGACTAGAGAACATGAGTTGGAGCGGTTAAGATTGTCTAACGCCACTGAGACGGTTAGTGTATCGTCTGCCGATTTAGAAGGGCAAGGGGTAAATAGACGTGTTAATTTAAAAGACTTGGTGCCTAAATTTGATGCAAAAAATGCAGACATTAATTTATTTTTTGAAATATTTGAAAGGCAGGCGATAAAAGAAAAAAGTGGCTGAGGATAGATGGGTCTCCCAACTCATTCCTTTACTTCCCATAGAAATTGCGGAGATAGTAGCGAAAGAACCTTTAGAGAAAAGCGACGATTACCCCCACATAAAAAATCTACTCTTTGGCCCGGTTCCAACTCACGCCGATAGCCCTTAGAGATAGATTTGAGTCGCATCAACGCAGACCTGGGGCCATGTGGGCGGATTTAGTATTCGAACTAAGGTCCTACCTGGACAACTGGCTAGCGGGGATGAAAGTGGGTGATTTCGCCGCATTAAAAGAGCTACTAGTGACAGAACAAATAAAAAAAGAGCACCAAGTGAATTAGTAGACCATTTTCTAGATTCGTGGGATGGTTTCAAGGAGGCTAAAAGTTTAGCTGAGAAATTGGACCATTTTGAGGTGATTAGAAGAGTGCATAAAAACAGGTCCGACGAAAACCTGGGAGCGTAGAACCTTTGATAAACAGCCTCTCGAAAGTAAAAATAAATCTGCGCATTTTAGTGGTAAGGGTAAAAATATCGGGCCCTTGAACAGGGATCCTTATAAGCATGAGGTAAGCCAGGGGAGTTCTCAAATTAGGAGGGAGTGCCCCAGGGCGGGGGATAATCAATTTGAGAAGAGGAAGCCCATAATATGCTACTACTGCAATGAGACAGGGCACATAAAGCCAGTGTGCCCTAGATTAAGGAAAAATAATTTCGAAACGGTAGCTAATTTAACTTTAAATACCGGGAATTACGATCCATTTAAAAAATTCAAAATGAACATGGAAATAAATGGCATTGATCGCGTATGTCTAAGAGATTCGGGGTCATCCATAGACGTCTGTTCGCGGAGCTGGATTAATGAAGATGACCTCCTAGGTGAATACGTTTGGTTGAAAAGCCCGTTAGATGAGATTTGCCACTGTTTGCCTCTGGCTAAAATTAAAATCAAAACGAAGAAAGGAGAGTTTTATACCAAGGCTGCAATAAAACAGGATAGTAGTGACAATGATCTATATTTATTGGGAAACCGAACAGCTGAACTGCTGGAGTCAGACGAACAAGGGGTGCACTTGGTTAACGCAGTGGTGACTAGAAGTAAACAAAAAAGATTTTTCCCCGAGAAAGAAAAAGAGGTGAACGAAGCGGAGTTTGAACTTACGGATTTCCCCCCCTCCGAGGGAGGGGAAGACGATAGCTTTATCATTCCCGCTTTTGAAGGAGAAGGGGGAAAGAATTTGGCGAAAGTGAATGGTATTGAATTTAAAGAGGAACAAAGAAAATGCCCCGATCTAAAACCATTATGGGATAAGGCCCAGACAGGAATAGACAAAGAATTAGGGTCATCAGGGGGAAATTAGTTAGAGTCGCGAAAACTAAGCGAGGGAGGAGGTCAGACAGCTATGCGTACCCATAAAGTTTAGACTCGACATTAACAAACTTAGCCATGACGAAATAGGGGGCATCTGGGGGTGACGAAAACCAAAGATAGAATTCTAAGGCATTTTTTTTGGCCGAACGTGTACAGAGACGTGGAGGAGTTCGTCAAAACTTGCGATTCGTGTCAACGAGTAGGGAAACCGAGAGATAAGGCGAAAGCACCCCTGAAATTAGTGCCGATTATTTCGGAGGTATTCTCTAAAATCAATATAGATGCTGTGGGACCTCTCCCTGTCTCAACAAAGCAAAACAGATATCTGATTACGTCAATTTGTGTAGCCTCTAAGTACCCGGAAGCTATACCAGTGGAGAGTATTACTTCCCCGAACGTAATAGACGCCCTCTTGAGTATCTTTTCTAGGATATGATTCCCACGCGAAATACAATCCGACCTGGGGACTTCTTTCACTGGTGAATTGACTACCACCTTTTCAATAAGTTCGGCATCAAAGTGACGAGGTCATCAGTCAGCCACCCCCAAAGCAATGCAGTGGAGCGAGTGCATAGAACCATCAAGCGCGTAATTAAGGCTTTGTGCGTGGAATCGGGAGAAGATTGGGAGGGGGTTCTTCCTTTGGCATTATTCTCTCTCAGAACGGTTGCGCACGAGAGTACAGGTTTCAGTCCCACCGAGTTGGTCATGGGAAAGAATTTGAGAACACCCCAAACGTTAGTTTACGAGGAATGGATGGAGGAGGGAAACACGAGTCAATCGGTAGTGGAATATATATTGCAGTTAAATAATAGACACAAACGTTGCCAAGATATTGCGAACACTAGGATGAAAGAATGCCAACTTAAAAGGAAAACGTGGTACGATCGCGATGTCGTGGAACGGAAATTTGTGGAAGGGGATCTGGTAATGGTGTTAGTTACCTCTAAACAAAATAAACTTGAGGTAAATTGGATAGGGCCGGAAAGGTACTTAGTAGAATTTCGGATACAAATTATGTGATAGATCTACCAGGAAGAAGGGACCGCAGTACTATCTATCACGTAAACTTACTAAAACCGTATCATCGGAGACCCGAGCTGGTAAGCCTGGTTGTAGAAGAGGTCTCGATGACATAGAGGGAGATGCGGAAATTCCTTATCCAGATAAACAATGCACGAAGTTTGACTATCACGAAATATTGCGGGAAAGTCAACTGCAACTTAAACTATCCCCCTCTCAGATCGACGAATTAAAACAAGTCATTACTAAAAATAAGGACGTGTTTTCCCCAGACCCTGGGACGACTCACTTGATGCGAATGGATATTGAATTGATCTCGGACAAGCCCATTAAAACAAAACCTTATCGGATGTCTCCGAGACAAATTAACATATTGCGATAAGAAATTAAACGTTTGTTGGAACTGGGTGTAATAGAGATAGACAGTCCGATTACACTTCGCCCCTTATTTTAGTAGAAAGCCCAAATAAAGACCCTCGTCCTTGTGTTGATTATCGTCGATTGAACGAGGTAACTCGAGCTGAATTTTTCCCTTTGCCAAATATGGAAGAGATAGTAGAAAAAGTGAGTGCGGCTCCCTATGTAACGGTGATGGATTTGTAAAAAGGTTACTTTCAGATTCCGCTCACGCCGAGAGCTCAGAGATACGCAGCTTTCGTTACTCCATTTGGCACCTATATCCCCAAGAAAATGATGTTCGGGTTAGTATGTGCGCCCTATTATTTTTGCAAATTGATGGCCCAAGTTTTAGAGGGGTTGGAGCAGTTTGCATTGCCGTACATAGACGATATAGCCATTTTTTCCCAAGGGTGGAAAGATCACGTAAAGCATATCGACATAGTTTTAGGAAGATTGAGAAAGGCGGGGCTTAAAGTGAAACCCTCTAAATGTAAGTTTGCTCAAGAGGAAGTCTTATTTCTAGGGCATCGAATTGGTTCAGGAAGTTGGTCTCCGAGTGATTTGAAGATAAAAGCTATAGCAGATTTCCCGCGGCCCACCACTAAAACACACGTACGATCCTTTCTCGGTCTAGTGGGGTACTACTCTCATTATATCCCAAATTACAGCACAATAGCTTCACCCTTGACCGACGCACTGAAAGGGAAAATTAAGAAAGAGAAGATCACTTGGGATGAGAAATGTGGGAAAGCGTTTGAGGAGCTAAAAGCCAAGCTCGTCACCCAACCCATATTGTTTGCCCCAGATTTTGCCACGGAATTCATCCTGCAAACGGACGCGAGTGAGGTGGGTGCTGGGGTTGTTTTATCGCAAAGAATAGAAGGGGAAGAACACCCCATCGTTTTCCTAAGCAAAAATTTTCTAAGGCGGAGCGAAACTACAGCACGGTGGAAAGGGAATTAGCTGCGATAAATTTTGGTCTAAAGCGATTAAAGCATTATTTAGACGGGCAAAAATTTATTATAGAAACCGACCACAACCCCTTAAGGTACCTAAACAAGATGGGGAGTACTAATCCTAGGTTACAAAGATGGGCGTTGAGTTTACAGCCGTTTAATTTTGAAATCAAACACAAACCTGGGAGGCTCCATGGAAACGCGGACGGCCTAAGTAGATTGGAATAAGTAATTTGTAGATTTTTCTATTAATTATTATGTATATTTAAATTACTGTTTTATTTATATGTGTGTATGTGTATCTGTGTACATTGTGGAAGAAAATGGATGTTAGTGACAATCTCTGATGTCTCTTAGTCAACCGTAGGCCAACAGATGTTTACTTCTGTAGTCATGCGCGATTAAGTGTAGATGGTTAGTAAGAGATTGGCATTTGACGCATTTTGTTTAAAAATTATAATTTAAAGGTGAAATGTAACTTTGAGAAAAAGAATCCCAGATTCGGATATTAAGATCTAATTGTGTGAAGTGTACATTTTTTTTTTGAAATTTGATTCATGTATTATGTTATTTTTTTTATTGTGTTTAATACCGGGATTGCTGCCCTGATCAATCTCATTGATGGGACGATCTTTATGTGTGTGATTTCTAAGAACTGAATCCAACTAGGACCAGAGCAGTCCCATGAAATGGAATTTTTTTAGGGGGAAGGAGTGAGTTGTGACATCTTCGATGGGAGAAAATTCCCATCTTCCGATTCACAATAGGTTTTATGGTTTCATCAGCTGGTCACGGACAAGTGCCTCACCCATCGATTGTCCCTGAATGTTTTACGATCAACCAGCTGTGGAATGACCGGTGCACGTGGCCATGGGGCCATTGTTTATTGTCTGAACTCAGGGAGTGGAGATTGCAGACGGGTCGGCATAATAGACTTAAGAGTTCGGCGCCCCATGGACAATAGGCGAAGCCTATCTTAAAAATAACCATATTGTCTTTTTCTAGTGTTGTTTGAAGGGGGTGCTAGAAACAGGTGGCGTGATGGGCCAGTGTGTCCAGCTGTGGACAAGGAACTATGGCGCCTTGGACCAGACGGCTCGGGTGTGTTTTGGCGTGTTATGCGCCAATAGGACGAGGGAGGTCAAGAGAGACTTTGTTGACCTGCGAATAAGAAGGAGCGAGGGGCGTGTTGTGAACACACCCCTGTTGTTTAAAAAAGGGTTGTTTTTGAGGACACGAGGAGGAAAAGACCGGAAAAAAACCTGGAGAGAGAGAGTAAGAGAGAAGAGACCCGGAGAGAGAGAGAAAGAGAAAAAAAGACCGGAGAAGAAAAAATCCCCGAGAGAGAGTGAAAAGACGATGAACGCCGGTGGCGTTGAGCATGAGTATATGAACTGACCACACCGGCTTGGCATTTAATCTGGATTTATATTACTTCATTTACAAATTGTTAGCAAATAAAGTTTGCTTTTATTTGTATATTAAGCTGTAAAGATTTGTTTATTGATGGATAGCTACTCACGACGTTACAGTACGGACTAATCCCCGGGCCCCGTAATGCAGGAGATGTACGTTACGCTACTGGGTCCACCCAGTGGCGTAGGTGTAGTGAGCTAGCAGAAACTCTACAATGCAGTCGGACCTCCATTTTACGAACCTCTATTTAGCGAACTTTTTCTTGGAACTAAGAAAATTTTACGATTTTCTTCGTAAAATAACCTCCAAATATCAAAGTATATTTTCTATTTAACTTTTCTCTTGCGATTCGATTTTTTTTGTCCGTATTTTTAAAATATTTCTAGACCTTCGTATGATGAATTGATTATTAGATCTTAAGACGAAAGGTGGTCCCCTCAAAATGTCTTGGTGGTCCACTGGGTAATCAAGATCTACTTAATGCCCACCCCGGCTCTAGCTCATGTGTGTATTTTTATAAGATCTTCAGTTTTTAGCTCAACTATCGTGAAATTACAGCAGTTCTTGAACGACATCAATATCCAGTTCTAAATTTATTTGCCTGACAAGATCGACAACTTTTTCATTCATATTACCAACTGTTCCAATTTTATCAATTTTTTCTCAAATAAAAAATGAATCTACAAACTTTGAAAATCGCGTAACTCCAGATTCATATAAATCGAGGTATTACAGTATATATTGATTAAAAGTATAAATACTATAATTATTTATTCATATTTTTGACAGTAAATAATGAAATTATAAAAATATGAACATTTTTTTTAAAAAAAAAGCTACAATAAAACTAAAATATACATTAAATTAGAAATTCCAAGTGTCTTACATGCAGTTGAATAAAAATTAATTAAACTAAATATTTAATTTGTTTTCTTACTCAAAAGATATTTCAAAGTTTCGTCGAAGCATAACTTTGAGAATATTCATATTTTACGCAGATTCAATTTATGCTAAAAGATTTTATACAGAAAAAAAAAGAAAGGGCTATTAAATAAATGGCGATTTACTGCATTATCAAAATCCTCTAGTTTTAAAGATGCGACCAGAAGAAAGACTAATTAAGAGAAAAATGATTGGAAGGTTTCGAGAAAAATGGCGGTCTCATAATCACCTAAGATTTCTCAATACTTTGCTTCTATATTTTTTATTGTTTCTTGGATTCTGGATAACATATGCTTGTCGACACATAACAAAATACTATAATTTTTTTGCAGTTTTGTTTGATGGGAATTTTAAGATCATTTAGTCATTATTCTTACATATTTTTGCAAATTAAGTTAATTATTAATGAAAAAGATACACAGAAACGAAGAGCAACATTAAAGAATAGCAAACAAACGCTTTTTGTTTTATCTATCGGACAACTAACTCATTGGCAATTTTTATTTAAATAAAATGCTTGTTTAAATGAATGCAGGATTATTTTATGATAATAATACATTTTTATATTCATTAGTTATAAATAATTAAATTTACAAAGGGTCAATTTGTAGACAAACCTCCTGATTTAGCGACTGCATATGCAAAAGATATTCTAATATAGTGTTAATTTGATTGTATAAGTTATAAGGTTGAAAATCAATTAAATCATTCTTGTTTTTATTTAGCTTTAACAATTCAATTAGCTACACAATTAATGTGAATGTGCAGAAAACAGTATACGTGTTTTAGATGTAGTATTTCATCTATTAAAAAAGAATTTAATTTTTTGGAGTACTAATACTCTTAATTTTTAAATCTGATAAAATTTCTTAGTCTCTTAGGATTCATAAATATTTCGTTTTTAGATGCTCCCCCAAATATCCATAAAATATTACAGTATTCTATTTTTAATATCCCCACGACAGAAGCGTTTTCAAATTTTGAATCTTTTCCATGTGGATGGTCGTTTCCTTTCAATACCGCATTGCTATTCATGTATTTGTTACAGTTGGCATTTTTTTCTCTGAACTGTCTTGTATATATGAAATAGATCCTCTGCATTATGACTACTCTAAAGTTTCGATTAGAAATAGATCGAAAACATATTTTAGCATTTGCTTTTTAAATTAGAATTTCGTATTTTTTAGAGTGTGGAAAGGAAATTATTCCTGTTTTGAAAGCAAAATTTAGTTGTTTAGTTTATTCATTAAAAAATTACAAGAAAACTCCAAAAATTAGAGGACTATAAAGGTTACAATTACAAAAAAAATCGTATAATTTTTCATGTATTGAATTTTAAATTGTAACATTTAAAATTTCAAACTTTTAAGAAATCCTGGTATTTATGTACTGAAAAATTGTTCTTAAAATAATTTGTCAGAAACTTCTTGAATTATATTAGAAGAACTTTTCTTTGTCTTTATGGTTTATATTTAAATTTATTTATGAAAAAAAAATTATGTGTACTTATAAATTGTACTTTATATAGAAGAAAAACCTGTATCGAGAGTATAAGACATCGGGGAAAACTAAAAAATATTAGTAAATATAAAAAAGAAAACTACATATTATACTTTAGAACTACACCGCATTTCAAAGCATTGCTAAATTGTCTCAGAATTTATTATATAAAAAATATAGGATAGAATTTTCAGATTTTGTGTAAAGAATAATTTTCAGAGGTACAGATTATAATGATTTATGCATGAAACAAATTATCTAAAAAATACAGAAATATGGAAAGTTTCTACGAAGTTATTAAACTGAAATCAATGAATCTAATATTTTGGTTTTTGGTCTAAGACAGAATTAAAAACATCAAATATGTAAATTAAATTTTTCATGAGAGAATTTTTATTTAAGAAAATTTTCTTTTTGGTTGATACACGTTAAATTCATTTTCTACTTTTTCCGTCAGTCAGTCAGTTGCGATAACAGCTATTTATCTTTTGTTGTTCTATTCTGTGGGTGTACCTATAATTTTAAGGGAGATGGATATGCGTTTTTAATGCATTTATAAATTTAGACGTGCTTACTGAGTAATATGTGTCATTTGGAGTCTATGAACAATTTTTTTGTTTTCTGATGAGCAATTATAATAATTGTAACGAAAACGCTGCGTTTAGTCAAACCTATTTATATAAGCAAATTAATAATAAATAAGACAAATCTGAAATTATTTCATAGAATCTCCAATATAAAAACTTGAGTAGCATTTTTCTTTTTAGCCTTTAATCTTGAATACATTGGAATAGTTTTCCGAAAAGAAAATGTTCGAATTTAAAATTAAACAATAAATACTTGTAACTATTCTTTTAAGTAAATTTCTTTTGTTAAATAATACATGTTAATCTGTGATGTAAGTAATTTTTTAATAATTTCATAAATATATTCATTCTTATTGGATTGGGTTTATTCTCTTATTCTTATTATCTCACGATGAATGATTGAGTAAGTCACTTTTCTCCTGTATGTTTGGAGATCAAAATTAAGATTATCAGCAGTGCAAAATGGATTAAATTTTTCTTAAATGTAGGAAATATCTGTTTGAAAGATATTTTGGAAGGAAAGAGACATATTAAATTAAAAGTTCAATTTTTAAACTTTAAACCATTTGAAGCATTCAATTTTTTTATTTTACCAATATTTTTCTATATAATTAAAAATTTCCTTTCTAACCCACACTTATTTTGCATTTTCCTTTAAAACATGTGCTCCTCTTTCCCTCTGTCCACCAGTCTCTCTCTCGTTATAAATAGAAATGTTATACCTACAATAGACCTTAAACACAGCACATATTAACACACATACATGAATTTTTGCATTATTAAAATCAGCATCTTCCTAATATGTTTTCGTGGAATCATCAACAAAAACGCAAAAAATTCTTTCGTCTAGACATGAATTTCATTTTTTATACAGTAAAAATAATTCTTTTTTCACTCAAACTTCCATAGTAGCAATTTTTTTCTTACCATTTTAAGTCGTTTTTTGAAAAAATTCCAGGAGAGAGATAAATCTACTGTATACATATATAAAAATTATAAGACAAACTGCTGACTATGATTAAAAACGTAATCATTTTCTTTAGACTCTCTTATTCGCTTTTACCACAAGTCACTCACTATATACTAAATATTTCAGGAAAGAATTTGTTCTGGATTTTCAATTTCGGAACATTAAGTAAAAAGTTAAACAGTAACTTTTCCAAGAAAACTGCCTTTCTCTTGCAATTCCTGTTAAGAAATGTTTATCTCTGAAAAGATAAAAAAAAAGAAGTTGACAAATGAAAGTTATTGTTTTATTTGGAATCGAAAACATTTGTTCTTCTGCACCACAATTGCTGATGGATCGATTTCGTGGTATACTGGAACGACTCTTATTAAGAAAGATGAGTGTAATTACTAACAAGTGAAATGGGGGGACGGAGACGAGTAATCAACAAAAAGGTCTAATATCATTTACTAATGTATCTTTTGCTTAGAATATTGTCCCAATTGTATTGCTATTAGGTAATAAATTTGCTTTCGAACACTAAAAAATTTATCACTCTTAAAGTGGCCACTGTTATACATTTGATTGTTAATCAATACATTGCAAATAAGGAAATATAAATTTTCCTTAAGGGGGTTCACCCATGCAATGGGTTCAAAAAATCGAATTGTTTTCTTTATAAATTGCTTCTTTAACATGTATAGAATACGGTGGTAAAAGGATTGTTTAAAATTCGAAGTTGTTATAAAGATACACAGTTAGAAGAAGCTATTCGGAGCGTGAATTGGCAGTCGAAGACTGGACCTATTGGCTTGATACCTGAGACCCTTCTATACAAATATATGTTCATACAAGTATAGACAAGTTTGCAAAGGTTTAAAAGGAAATATCTATAGTCATTGAATATTTTTTCGAATTTGTTTAAGTCTTGGTTTAAGCTTGGCTTGCTTCGAAGAGCACAATAGCTACAAATTATTTATTTCCCCAATGAGTGATTGAAATGAAGTACGGCTACAAATGTTTATCCTTGTCGTAATAAAAAGTGAAAGTTTAATGGAAATCGTTTTATCAACCAAACTGATACGGAATTAATCATCTTCTGCGAGATAATTAAAAAATAACATGAACATCCATCGATCCAAGTTTTGTTTATTGCATTTTGGAGATTGTTCCAATATTTGCTGCTATTTCTGAAACGGTTATATGTAAGACTTGTAAAAGTGATTTATCTTTCTCGCAATCAAGTTTTCGAGGCTTAGGTTTTAAAATTATTCTACCATGTAACTGCGAAAACAGACTGTTTTTTGACTCGTGCCCATTGCTTCAGAATGAGTGTGAAATTTCCAAATAATTATGTGTCATTTTCTTTAACAGAGGTTTTGTGGGAGTATTAAAAGTAATGAAAGACGACTATATATATATATATACACACGGTATGCCCCGTTGGCCGCCAAGCCAGTGGCGTAACGTACATCCCCGCAACCCCCGCATCGCGGGGGGGGCCAGGGTTCTAAGGGGCGCAAGTGCCTACCCTTTGTAAAATTCAACGTGGGGGCCCAAAACCTGACTTTTCAGGGGGGCCCAAATGTTCTCCGTTACGCCACTGCGCCAAGCGCATACTTATGTACAGAAACGTGATGAAATGCGTATCTCACGCTCTGAGTGGCCCTTGAGTGATGCCGCTAAATAAGAAAGAATTTATGCAAAAGCTGAAAACTCTGCTTTGAAAGAACTCCAAGAGGAAGAGAAAAGAGTACTCTATAAATCAGGCATCTCCTATTGAGGACAAGTTAAGATTTTCATAGTTTGTACCGGACTTGAAACTTTAAGCGAGTTTTTCTCAAAACTGTGTCTTTCAAATATTCCTCCATCATATTTCAAGAACGGTTTAACCGAATGACTTCAAATCTATAGGGTAGATTTAGCACATATACACGCAGAAGATGGTCTACTATCATTTCGGAATTTCTAATATTTCTATTTTTTATAACAAAAACAATGCAAAACAAAACATGAAATTCGAAATGTTTCTTCATGAGTCTACCAAAAATCCAATTTTTGGTAATTTCAATTGAATATAATTCATTCGTGATTCTTACAGATTAAAACAATGTTATTTTTTTTTATTTCAGATAATTCAATCAGCCAAAATTGTGGAGAAAGTGAGCATCTATTTTTTCGAGGCAGGTGTGTTAAGAGCGCTGTAACTCACGCTCTATGGGATATTTTTCGCTGAACACATTTATATACTTGCTCTTAAAATACATATTAACAATTGATGAAAAAACTTAAAGTTCTATCTTTTCACTGGTCGTTAAACAAATTTCCCTAAAACTGCTTAAAAAACAGGCCGTCACTCGGGTGAACCCCCTTAATAAAAAATTTTTACTAATTTTAATTTATATAATATCTTTAAATTGAATTCAATTATTTTATATCTTGTTTCCTCTCCTATGCTCCATTAAACCCAGCATTCACTCATTCATTCCTTTTGTTCCCCTGAATAGAGCAGAAATATGAAAAATACTTTTTAAATTTATTTCTTCAGTTTTTAAAAATTTCCGAAGCATAAAAGTTAGAAAATGTTAAAAATATCCACATTTTTTCTCCGAAAAGCCCTCTTTAATATGTGAATTAAATAAACGAAAAACAAACAAAATTGAACAGTATTTGTTCATAATTAATGTTTTCGTTTGTAATAATAAGACTACACAATTCCCTTTTCCATAACCATTTTTGGAGACAGTTACCGTAAAAATAATTTATGGTTTATATTCAGATTATATTATTAAGTTTATTCTGTAGGTAAAAAGTCAGTTTGACCAGCAATTATTTTACAATTTTAAAGAATTAAGAATTTTTGAAGTTTTTTCGAACTTGTGTAACACGCTCACATTTAAACTTTTTTAGTCTTTTACAGTTATTTATGATTCTTAGATTATTGCAAACAAAATTTAGGATGGATTTGAAAATCTATTCTCTTGTTGATTTTTAATATTTTTTTCTAGCAAAACCTGGAAACACACAGCACGATTTTATTTTAAAATAGTAAATTAATCATTTTTTAAAATAATAACTAGAGATCTCAGCCCTAACTCCATACTAACTTTTAAAGAACCTACGTTGAGGAGTATATACAAAAAATTTCATGGTTTTATCCTGAACAGAAAAATGTCTTAGGGATTAGAAAACACTTATACCTTCAAAATTGAAAGTCTGAGAAAGACACATTTAAAGTTTGCAAAAACAAAGCAAAAATATACAATGCCCGTAAAGCTCTAACTTTTTAATACGTTGTTTTCCACTGTATGTTCTACATTAAAACATACATAAAACATTAGTATAATGTGGTTTTCTACACCAAATAAATAATCAGTTTTATCTACAATACTTGATTTCAGAATACGTGTATTCGGAAGTCATATTGTAATATCAGCTAAAGAGTAATTTTTAGATACATCATTTTCAGTAGTATTCCATCTCTTCGAAGTATTATTATTCAAAATAATCTGAAAACGTTTTGGCAATGACATTTTCTCAACAGGAAAAAATAAATGATAAAACTTCTGAGTAGTATAAGCTTTTTTAAAGCAAAAATTGGCTTTGAAATCAATTTTAATTAATCAATTATGAGAACACAAAAAACTCAAAACATAATCAAGCAGAAATGATTTCAATAATGAAAGTTGAAATTAAAATAAACGTTTCACACTAAAACAATTAATTGTGCTGAAAAGTATTTTTAATTAACTCATTTAAGAGTGAAAAAATGCTTTAAAATGAAACCGAAACCAACACTATAGCCCAGAAAACTTCAAATATCTTAAAACTTAATTTGCTAACAGATCTGAAATTTCGTGGCAAGCTTCCCAATGATATGGGTCACAAAAAATTTAGTAAATTGAAATTTGTAGAGTACTGTGTAGATTTAAGTAAGGTATATAATATTATTTGTAACATATCTTAAAGCTCCTTATACATATTCTGTTGTAATTACTAATGATATCTTATTCTTTGGGAATTACCTAATAAACTTTAAATCATTTTTCAAACGAAAATTTCTTTTAATTTAATTTTCGTTCTTTTCTTCTATATTTTGTTAAGTATTTTAAATAAACACGCTACAGAAGGTGTAGAAATATATTTTGAATTTTGGATGCAATTTAGGTGATCAGGTTTTGAAATCGGGATCAAAAGAGGACTTAAAATGTATCAAAATTTACGTCGCTTCCTTTTTGGCCTGGTTTGGAATCAGATTTCATTAGATAAAACACACATTCACAACGATCTCAGAAAAAAATGATCCTCTATCCGAACATTTTGCAAACCATAAGAAGCTTATTTCACTCGTTTATAAAACACGGGGCATCCAATCATAAATATTGAAAAATCATTGATAGAGAAAATCAAATATTTGGAAAAAATAGTATGATTTATATGCTCTACTCTTTAAGGTAAAGCGATATTATGCCACATTATTATAAACTATTTATCTTGTTGTTGTTGTTTCCTATCCCCTTTGGAGCAGGAAAGCCTACACCAAGTCCATTTGACCTTTCCGCGTAATAGTGTCACACACCAGGTCTTGCCCTTCATACAACTGTCGCAGGAAATTGCCTCAGCAGTCCAGAAGATGAGCAGAAGAAGCAAGGAGAGAGCAGGGACAGGTAAAGAAAGACTTTACCCCTTCACAAAAGTCATACTACGCAGGTGACCGCTTCTAAAGCGCGCCAAGGCCGTTTGATGAGCCCTGAAACTCCTGCACTGAATGCGTTTGGTCCATGACGAAGGGTATTATGCAGCTTCCCTTTAGGCGAGGAACCATTTGGGTGGAAGACTGACTAAACTATTTATCTCAGTGTTTCTCAAAGTGTGGGGAGCGCCCCCTGTGGGGCGCGATGATCCTACAAGGGGGAGCGCGAGCATATCGAAAATTTCAAGATTTTTTTTTAAGAAAATGACCGGAAAGAGAAGTAAAACAAAATACTTTCTTCCATAATAAAAAAATACACAACAACACTGATATAATTTATGTTTACCATCTGGCGTTTTTTCCGTTATCAAATAGCTATCTTTGATTCCAAAACCAAATTAAAGAAAAAAAACCATTTTTTTAATTTGCTGTATTTCCTCAATAAGAGATTTTTTTTATTACGTTTTAACATAAAATATTACTTGTTAAAAGAAAAACGAAACCCAGACCCTGAGAAAAATTCTAAGAAGATAAACAATTCATCACTAATTATTATTGAAATACTCTCTCGTCACTTAACCATGGTTCAAAATTACGAGGTCGTCTCCAAAAGCCCTTGTGTAGCTGAACAGTGCGACGTTAATATGCACACACTCGACCATGAAAGCTCATTAAAACTACAATAAGTTGAAACAAAATATGACAGCTTTGCCAGCAAATAACATTTCTGTAATATTCTGTAATATTAGTGAAAAGTGTCTCCAATTTGCGTCGTTTATTAAGGTCTTGCACTTTTGAATCATTTTAGTTCAGTCTTATTGGATTTTTTTTCTCAAATCATCAAAGAAAAATTGAATAATTCTTGAAAGCCGGTAAGTATGCTTTCTCTTAATTAAATTATTCACTGGAATTTTTCAATTTGTCGTGTACAGTTAAAATAATTATAAACAAATGATTGGGGTGACTGAGTCCCCCCGCACTACCTTTAGCGTTAGTATCTAGTGCGCTCCTGCTCCTGGGTTAAAACATTTTGAAGTCTTCTCGCATTAAATATTAAAAAGTAACACAATTATTCTTCATCGGAATTTTATATTATTTTTTATTATTTAACATTAATGCTAAATTCTAATTCTGTGAGGTTTAAAATTACAATTCTTTTAAACAGTTATTTACAATTATAGCATTTATCTAAAAAAAATCAGTTTACATTTTTGTATACCATGTCGGGCACGCAGTTTTACTCTCCTTACAGTTCAGCTATTATATCAAGAATAATGCTTTATTTTTTAAAAAAATGTACTCGGGCGAAGAGCTGGTGTTTCAGCCAGTATACGTTTAATGTATTAGTACTGAAGAAGGTATTTTATAAATAATTTCTTAATAGTAAATTAAGAACAAGTTTGATAATTATTAGGGGCTTTCATGGGCTTGTCTTGTAGAGCAAAGTTTTTCAAATGATGCTTTAATATCAGAAATTGACACTCTGAGTTATTTTTCTATATTTAGCTGAGATCTATATTTTGTCTTCAAAGCAGCCACCGCAGAAAATCTGGTTTAACAAAGGTAGGATGTTGAAAATGGTAATAGTAATCGAAGTGCTTTTGTTTTCAGTACAGGAATTCATCATCCACCTCTACACAAGATTCAAAGAGCGATTTATTGCAAAATTGCCTTTTAAATTTTCACTGAATGTGAAATGTATGAAGATTTCTTCTTCGGAATTTGAGAGCCCTTTTGGAGTATCTTGAAATAGATCCCTAATCCACTCGTAACTTGCTACCAAGTTGTTCTCATCCAGAAAATACTTTTTAAAATTTTTTCCAACATAGCTAAATGATTTTACATGGTTCTAGAAACAACTTTTACATGTTGTTCTTCAGATTTATAAGTTTTGACACATAACGAGCTGGGGCTTTTTTTCCCATCATTTACTTCAGCAGTGATAAATCCAAAATTTAAGTATTTTTGAGAATATTTATTGCCTTGATTTAATTTTCAGAACCATGCTCGTCTGTGTACTTGTTGATCCTTCATTATCGTCTAATGTTTGCTTACGACTTAAAAATGTATGTATGATTTTGTTTTAATCTACTGCCGTAAATACTTAATTACCTTGAATTACAATTAACGTGTAAATTTAAAAAATGTACATTCACACACAAGCTAGATTCGGTAGCTACAGAAGTATCGAGTCGACCAAAACTAACTGGAATTGTACATGTTTTGCGCAGATGTCCTATAGGTTGCCCAGACTAACGCAAACGTACCCTATAATGCCAAATGGGATGGATATGATAGAGCAACATATACTGGACTATTTTTCTAAAGACATTTGTATTTTGAGAAACGAATCTACTCCAATTAAAAAATTAAAGAAAAATAACATAATAATAAGTATGTAATATATATTTTAACTAGTTTTCTTAAAATATGTATTACTTAAAAGTTACATATACAAAATTTAATATACTTATCGTATTAATTTGCACGGTTTATAATTAAGATCGTATTGTAACTTTAGCGTCTCTCTCTCAAAGTGCATTTTTATTGCAGTAAATAAATTATTGTTGTACAGGGGAGGGAGCGACAGAAATTATGATTGAAAATTGGGTCGCCAGTATTGAAAGTTTGAGAAACACTGATTTATCTTAAACAGAAGATTTAATGATGAGATATATTTAGATATTCAACAATAAAATATTTAGATCCATTGTTTCTCTTACGTCTGTTTCAAATATCATGAAACTTTTTTTAAAACAAATAATTTTTGAAGTATTAATATTTTTACGGATAATATATACCCTATTGCATTAACAGTCATTAGAAAATTCAATCTCTTGGGGGAGCATATATCCCTCAGAGGGTGCGTCCCAAATGGTGGATAGGGGAACGCCTATACTGGATCTTCCTTTGGGTGATAGAAGGGAAATAAAATACCCTCTGGGACCAATAGGACGAAGTCCAACCAATATAGCTCTAGCAAATTTTATTTCCATGACTAGTGCAAATTTTTGAAATCGTGTGAGCTTATGGCCGTTAAAGAAGCATTGGATAACTACCACAACAGGGCAATAGTGAGTTCTAGTGGTATTTTACTGTTTGCAGACTCTAGATCTAAGCTAAAGGTGATCCTGAGGGGCAACTCTCAACTGACCCAAGATATGATTGCTCTTATTAACAAAGTAGTTGTTACTCAAAGAATGCACTTTGCAATGGATATCGGCTCAAATAGACATCTTTGGCGAAGAGCAAGCAAATTCCCCTCATCTTTCCAATAGCCTTAGCCGTACCAATGCTGATGCAATAGTCAGACTTAAGCTCACCCTTCCTCCAGTTAAGAAGCATTTCAATCCAGACCTTAATTGCAACCCATAACTTCAACCACCATGGCCAGACTACGTAGAAGATACTTTAAAGCTGGGGTGCACAGACTTTTCCAGGGTAGGGGATACTTCTAATTTTGTCAAGGTTTTGCGATCCACTTAGTGTCAGTAGCTAACACAAGGGGGGGTCCACGGATTCGCTCCCTTCTTCATAGTCGTTGAATTTTTCCCCGATTGATTATAACCCCATGTATAAAGAACGTAAAATTAAAATAAATATTTGTTAATAATTTTTTATTAATTAATGCTAATTATTTATTCAGTATTTTATTTTTTACTATTTTTTTCTAGATAATCTGTAAAATTTAAAAAAAATGTTTGGCTGCGTATTAGGGTATGATACGAGAATGGTAAACTTTTGTACCTCGCTCCTTCCTCCCCCCATCCCTTGAAAAATTCTTGTGTGTGCCACTGCCCAGTGTCATAGGTGATAGGTGTGGTGAGATAAGGAAAAGGTCTACTTACAAGATTTATTATAACTAAATAATAAGTACAAAATATGTGTGCCTACCTACAGAACTAAATTTTTTTAAAAAATAGAAAACTAACACTTTAAAACTGCGTTTAAAGCAAAACGCAAGATACAAACCTAACAATAATAGCAACAAAAATAATATCAAATGACGCATCTATTATTAAATAATTCAAAGTACATTAAAAAATAAAGTATTTTTATGTAAAGTTAGTTTTCGTTGTTATAATAAGTAGAAGACTTAGTCTGCATACTGTCAACAGATCTTGAATATTTCAGTATACAATTAGTGACGTTTAATCTTCAGGCGTTCACCCCAAAATGTCTTGGCGGTCCACCGGTTAATCGCGATCGACGGAATGCTTACCCCGGCTTTAAAAGGATGAAAATATTCCATGATGGCCAAAGAAATTACAATACTTGTCCTCACTGTCCTGATATTCAGCTTTTCCTAATCATATTTTTATTGTCCTTCTATACATGTGTGAGCTAAACTAATCTCCACAACATAGACCTAAGTCCCACGGACCATCAACTGATTTATTCGCTGAAGGTCGTCGACATAGCCTTCGTCGCCATTTGATTTTTCAGTACTGCTTGGGCAAGGCAACAACAACAGACAACAATCCAATAATCTTTACATCACGTTATAAAATAAGATTATGTAAAATATTATATTCTAAATTTCCAAGCAAACGATATGTAAAATATAACAGAAATGAAAAATTAAATTGTAAAAGTTGGATTTCTCACGCGACAGTCTTACGAACGAACGAATTAATCTCTTCTGTACGGAACTTGTTTGAAGTTATACACTTCTAACCCTAGGGAATTCGGTTTGAGACATTTGATATTAAGGTGTCGTAATAATTTAGTGAATTTTAATGGGAAGTTATGTATTATCAAGTAGTTTAATGCGATTTCAAACTGGTTAGAATTTTCTGACCGAAAGTAGAAAATCATATCGGAGAATAACTAATGTGAGTCTCCTTAGGAAATGTCACAGAGGATGAGAAACGTGGAAGCAATTACAGGAATCATTCCTTTGAAAAATAATTTGGGGATTATTAAGCGATTCCCAGAAGATATTATTTGTAAATTATAATAGAATTTATAAAATATAAGTTGAAAGAGATATTTTTCTTATGGGAATACAAAAATTGAAGATGAAGGAATTATGACTCCATGCATATATTTTTTCCCCATGAAATGAAGTCAAAAATAATTTTAATTGATTATTTTTATTTAGAATTTTGTGTTTTATTTATCTATTATATCTGGGAATTATTACATTATCTTCATTTCTTGGTTTTTAGTTATCGCAAATTTACGTTTAATACAACTGAATGGTTTTTAACGGCGCATTCTAAGCTAACACGAAGACTGGGCTCGAGAATTATCCTGTAAGAAACTAGGGAAGAATGTAGTCATTTTGAACCACAATAAATTAGTGTGGAAGACATTGTACTTCTAATTTCTAACTTCCATTCCATCCCAGCTTAAGGACTTAGAACCTGATCTTGGTGCATCCCTAGAACATTATTGGTCCTGAGTGACACCAGGATTCAAATCCTTGACTCAGCAGAAATAGCTGCATCCATGAGTTCCTAACAATAGGTGATCGCAGGTGCCATTCTTGATCGAAATAAAAAAAAAATTCACCCATGTTTGTTGCATGTAAAATGAAAGCATTGAATCCATCGAAAGTTTCGTAGAAGCAGGATGTTTTTACTACAGCTCAATAATTTTTCTGTCATGTCACCAAAAGTTTGAATAGCACAGTGTTAACAACTTCAGATATTCGTATTTACTATAACTACATATCCTAGATATATAATTAATGAAAAAAATTACAAAATAATACTAACTTTATAAAACGAACCTCCTATTTTTATCAAAACAAAAAAAAAAGCGTTTGAGGTTAGATTAAAATATTTTCAAGCATTTTCCAAACAGGAAAAAGTATAATTTGTGTTATATTACACATATTTTTCTAATTATACACGAAGTAAAAAATTCTACGTATTGATCATAGTGAATTTTTTTAAAAAACCTTTTCATGAATCTTTTATGTAATGCAATGTTTCTCAAACTGGGGGTGCGGCCTCCTTAGGGGGGGGCGTGATAACCCTACAAGGGGGGCGCGAATATATTGAAAAGTCGAAAACAAAAGATTATTTTTTAAAAATTATTAATTTCCTGAAAGAAAGCAAAACAAAATGCATTCTGACAAAATAAAGCACACATTTACAGTGATACAATAGACTTATAAATGAATCAGTACTTCCCAATGTGTTTTACAATTAATTTAACAATACTAAGTTAAGGACAAGTTTTATAATTACTAGTGACCCTATGGGCATATCATAAAATATATATACAATATTTAATACTTCTCTTAATAATTTGTACGATTTATGATTGAAGTCGTATTGTGGCCTTATGTCAAATTATATTATTTTCTTAATTCAATGCATTATTATGGTATGGAGGGGGCTAGCGATTAAAATTATGATTAAAAATTGGGTCGCAAGTAAATAAAGTTTGAGAAGCACTGATGTAATGGAAAATCTAAAATTACTTAGTCTTTTTCATACAAATCTTTCTTATCGGTAACGTACGATCTTGCGTTTGTTGATTTAAATTTAAATGAGCGGTAAGTTTTCTCAAATAAATCTATTTAAATATTTTTAAGGCTAAGCAACTTTTATAAATACTATTAAGTTATTATCTTAAAAAGTGTTGCTGTTATTGTTGTTACTTGTTCCACTGATCGACAGTAACATCAGATCAAGGCCGACGAAATTTATCACTGTAAGGGGCAAGATTTTTCCGCCTGTCGCTAGCCGTAACTTTGAGCACCGTACAGGGGATAAGTACATTTTGGCCCATTTACACCCCAATTTTGACGGAGAACACTGTGGGGGTGGTCAGGGGTCTCTGACCTCACTTTCCCTTCCACCAACCATACGAAAAGAATTGCGGCTCAACGGCTATTTAGAGAACCCCCTCCCTCTGGAGCGAAGGCACTACACATTTACAAACACACATCCATGCTTTCTCCGGGATTCTAACCCAGACCCTACAACACAGCAGTCAGCATCACTAACCATACCAGGAAAAAGTAAATACAAGAAGTCAGGAATTCATATACATTACTAAAGTCTAAGTGTACATCTGTTAACTTTTAAACTTATCATCTGCTATTTATTGATCTTCCCCGAAAGTAAAAGAAACATTCGATGCATTCAATATAATGTTCAACGCACATTTTATGTTTTTGGAATTCACATTGTTCGGAGAAAGATTTATTCAATAAATTATAAAAATACCCCAAAAAAATGCAGCGCTGAACTTATCTTTAAAATATTTAAAAAAATTCACACATTTTTTTTTTAATTATTTATTTTATTTTGCCACACAGATGTTAGAACAAAATATCAACTTATATCAATTAAAAAAGTTTATTGATTATTGTAAAAAATAATAGACGCAGACTTACAATAATTCTAAGCCTCCTCCCCCTTTTTTTTTGTTTCTAAACTCTCTTCCTATTTTCACTTAGCACGAGAAAAAATATTTTAATCTGTAAGAGGTAACCTATCTCTCTCTTCTCTTGATTAAAAGTCATACAAGTATAATTTATCATTCTAAGTGTATTCAGATTTCCTTTTTTGGGAAACCAAAGGTATTGTTATGAATTTTGTGTGAAATAGTGTAAATAATTTGTATTTGGATATGTAAAGCGTCTATATTACTCTATGTTATATTTATTTTATGTTAAAATTGTAATATTCACAAGCAACGCTCTCCTTTACGTAGTAATTGTGATTCAATGGGAAATTGGTGAAATCTTGGTGACAGAGCCAAGTTAGCATCATTTTTGACGACCATTTTGGTGACTTGGTGATCATGTTGGCGACCATTTTTGCTGAGTTCGGGACCCTCTGGATGAGAAACCCATTAATTTCAAGACATATGATGCAAGCGGATCTTCCTTGAATCATCCATTAGGTCTATAAATTGACAGATGCTCACTGAAAGTCAGTCAGTCTGGTTTTTACTAGCGATTCATTAGTATTGCTTCCATTAACGATTAGTAGCTTGCCTTGACATGCCGACCCGTGACTTCTGAGTACTGAGTACTGTTGAAGGTGTGAAGACCTTCTGAGATTTATTCTGTAAATATTACTGCTGAATCCTGTATTTCAAGGATTAGATTTTCGACAATAATTTCAATCGCTATTAAAGAACTGCCTTGTTCTTTGCAACAGATTTGCATAAAATCATCGAACCCCGATCAATGTAACAGTATTCCTAAAAGTAAGTAAAATATTAAGAATAATATACACACCCCAACCCATCAATATGTCTCATATGCTGCAACCCATTCTGCTGAAAAGAGTTGAACCAATACGAATTCTTTTCAGAACTGTGAACCGACTTCCGATCGCGAGATTGGTATAAATGGAACGACGCTTGTTATTGGAACTCGTCGTAGAGAAATATGAAAAGGAAAAGAAGATAAGTTTCGCTACAAATCTGAAAGAGAAATAATGAAAAGGAATGAGAATGTCGAAGCAGGAAATCCAAATGATGAGTTATTAATAAAAGCAGAGAATTTATCACTCGGAATATTGAGGATATAAAAAATTAACCACGTTTAGCAAGTTTTAAATAATAAATTGAAAAACTGAAATGACAATATCAAATGATTAGAAAATAAATATTTAAATTCATATACTCTAACCGTGTGTTTAATACAAATATTTAAACCCTTTATCTATACCGACAGTACTTATAAGTACCACTCACTTTAAAATGACATAGAATAACAATTTTTGCGAATATTCTGAAGACACTTAGCAGCAATATTCTTTTAAATCCACTCTTCCAAGATATATGGCAGCATGGGTTCTATGATGAGTATTTTAGCGGGAAAGACGAATAGTTTTATAGCAGAAATTGCGTTTTCAGCGATTTGTGAAGATTGTCATTTTTGTTAATGGTGAAAGGTAAGTATCTTAAATAAGAGCTTAGAAATCTATTTGACTATTTATTTTAAGTGAACAGTGTGTATAATTAATTTTACTGTTGTATATCTTTAATTAATTACAATTAGCTCTAACTGATTAAATTTCCCAAAGTGGAGTATTGTGTTTATGTATATTCCTTAATTCTCAATGTAGTGATTAAAAAAAGTACTGCATGAAAAAAACAGCAGCAAATCATAATGTGGTAGTTAAAGGGTTAAAGTGTTCTTAAGAATGTCGTGGAATTTCGCCCGATGTAGTTTGAGGTTTCACCAAAGGATGAGACATTTTCTTAAAATATGCACATTTATTATAATTTTCAAACTACTACCTAAATTCGATCTAAGCTATGGGGAGCATATCAGCTTAAATAGAAGTCTAAATATCTAGAATCAAAAACTCTTCTACATATCAACAGATGATCGTCAGCGATAAAACTCATCCTTGAATCCCCGTCGGATTCTTTTTTTTTAACTACGACGATTCGAAAAGAAGTTAATATTCATACGTCTCCGCATGACAAAAAATTCCATCTTCACTTTAAAAAGTACCCCTCTTTTATCATATTTCCCTGTTCTTGTACATAAAGGATTTACAATCATGTAACGTCAGCAAAAGTAGTTTCTCTAAAGGAATACTCAGAATCGCTAATAGAACCCGTTACAAGTATAACGAGAAAGCCTTACAGATAAATTAATTTCAAATTTTCTTCCAGTTATCATTTACTGTGAAATTTGTTACAAGAGTTTAACAATATTTTTTCTCCGAAGACAATCAAATACTTTACTCGGTATAATTTAAATATAGAAATGAATTAGGAGTCGTAAAAAACACAAGATATATTTTTAAGAAAATATGAGATGAATATAGTAACCTATCCTAGCGCTTTAAATACAGCAACTGTTTTTATAAAAACAAGAATCAATTTGATTTTTCTCAAGATCTTAATTTTTAAATCTGGTATATCTCAGATATTTAGAATTCATGAACATTTCATTTTTAGGAGATGTTCCCCTGAATTTTAATAAAATGTTGCAATATTCTGCTTTTAATATCTCTGACAGAAGGGTTGTAAGATTTTCCATCTTTTCCACGTGGGTGACCTCTTCCTTTAAATATCCTTTTCATCTTTACGCATTGCTTTTTGAGTATTTGTTAATGGGTTGTATTTTTCTAAACTTTGCATTAAGCATCAAATATCATCTGCATCCTCAAAAATTCATCAAAGTATCCTTTTGAAATAGATCGACAGCATATTAATTCCGGTTATTTATCAACTCCTATTATTAGTTCACTCTCTCCCTATGTGTGTGTGTGTGTTGTACACATTTTCCTTCATTAATAAAATACTTTCTGTTCGTTCATTCAAGTTCAAATACATTTTTTTTTAAATTCGTAGTAGATGATATAACAGTGGATGATATGTTAATACAGTTTTTCAAGTATTAATTCATTAATTAAATTAAAAAATGAATATACATTAACAATAAAAAATTGTGCCGCAGCATATATAGAAAGAGAAACCAGTCGTTGTGTCCCTGTAGGGCAATGGATAGCACGTTAGACTTTTAGGCCAAAGGTCGTGGGTTCGAATCAACAAACAAAAAAATAGTCCAACACCATCTATATAAGGAAAAATGGAAAATCGCGTTCTATATTGTCATTTAATATTGTGATTCTGCCATACGTATATACATATTTATATTAATTGTAACTATTTAATAAAAAGTGACTAAAATACATAATTTTTGTTGACTTAAATAGGAATTGATATATAATTCTTTTTATATTACTTATTAAAAAAATAATTTTTATATTCGTCCTTAGATTGATAAAATCCGATTGTTCGCTTTCTGAAAATATAATTTAGTTGTTTATTTATTAAAAAAATTAAAAAAACAAATACTGAGATAGATCTATAAATGTTAGAATTATAATTAAAACCTATTCATATTTTTATATATTAAGTTTTAAATCGAAACGTTTAAAATTCCAAATATTTACAAAACTCTTTCATTTATATATTACAAAATTTTCGTTTTAAGACAATCTATCAGAAATTTCTTGATTTGAATAAGAATAATTTTACTTGGTCACTATTGCTTTTATATAAATTTATGCATAAAATAAAATAACTGCGTGTAATTATAAACTGTTTTTCCTAAGAAAAACATCTGTATTAAATAATATATGGAACAAAACTAAAAAATTGCGTAAAAGTAAAATATTTACTCAATATACCTTGACACTACATCATGATTCAAAGTATTATTGAAAGGCACCATCAGACGTATTTTTTAAAAATTGTAAAATTAATTAATTTACTAAAAAGAAAGAAAATTGTAATTTTTAAGATTAATATTAAGATTTGAGATTTTTAAAATATTCAGTGAAATACGCTTAATGCGAAAACGTTTAACACGAAATACCGCGTAAAGTGAAATAGTACAAGATTCCCGCCAAACTAATATGGATTTTCGAACTTTTTCTCTTAACACGAAAAGATTTCTCTTCTGGGAACAAACAAAATACGGAAAACACCAGCTGCGCAGGCGAGATGTAAGAGAGCTGCTTGAAAAAGTTTTTGTATTATTGGACACTCCTACTGTATCATCGAAAGAATTCGCTACAGTAGATGATGATTATGCGAATACAGCTCCAGTTGTGGTAGATAAGGACTTTTTGGACTTTGTTTAAAACTCAAAAAATATCATTGATGTAGATTCCGACGACGAAAATAAAATGAGTAATGCAGCTCCTGTTCCCACGTCATGAGAAATGAAGAAGATAATGAAAAGTATGCGCAGTTACACTCACATTCCAATGGTAAAATAAATAACAAAATTGAACAATATGATACTAAAAAATGGCAATGAAAAATATCAGATTATTTTTTAAAAACTTTATAAATATTTCGTGTTTCAAAAAACTTCTATTTAAAGTTTTGTATTAAATTCCATTAAGTTCTTGCATATGTTTTTGTTTCTTGGAATTGTATGAAATATACACATATATACATATGTATGTAAATCAAATCTACTCAAATAAACCTAATCTTGTGGATTTTTTTATTTTTTATTTTTCATTTGCAATATTCTTAAACATGAAAATTTTTTTAACACGAAAATTATTTCAGTCCCCTCCGTTTCGTGTTAAATGATTTTCACTGTATTAAAAAATACAGGTTACAATGATTTATGCAGAAAAAAAATGTTATAATGGTCATCTTAAAAATACTGAGTATTGAAGAGTTTTTAACGAAAATATTAAATTTGAATACATTTATTTTATTTATTTTTTTTGGCTTATATATATAAGTGTTAAAAATACCGCATCTTAGAGTTTTCATGGATTATTTTTGTCTACTGATAAGCAATTAATTAACAGGAGAACTAATAGTAAGTAACACGTTGTGTTTAATAAGTTCTATTTACGAAGATGAATTAACAGTAGAAAAATCAAGTTTAAAGTTATTTTATAGGACCTTTTTCATTTAGTATTGAATTTATTGAACTCATTTTCCGAAAAAGTCCTATTTGTATTTTAAATAAAACGATAAGTACTCGCTTAATGCTTTATCGCTATATGCTTCAATTAATTTTCTATTGTTAAGTAAGATAAAATGTGTATATAACCGGGTGTTAAGTCTTTTTCCAATCATTTTACTAAGTACGCTGATTTAAAGGAGACATTATGTATTTTACTCCAATTTGTTCATAAAAATAGGATATGTTGGAATTACGTTTAATAAAACTCGAAAATTTAAAAAAATCTCGCAAATAAATTGGAGTACTGCTGTTAGCCGTAAAAAATAAACCTGAATTTGAATTATATGAAATGAATACTGTCACGTGTTAATCGGGGTCTTGGGATTTTATGCAAATCTGTCGCAAAGAACAAGACAGTTCCTTAGGTGCGATGGAAATTTATTGCCAAGAAAACAATCCTTGAAATACAGGATTCAACAGTAATATTCATTGAATAAATATCAGAAGGATTTTACACCTTCTACAGCGCTCGGACATAACTATCAGTACCTAAAATACAAGTATGTGAAAGATTATTCATATACACCACTCGTCCTACTCAACAACGGAGCAAATCGCCAGTTGGTTCATATGGAAGAATACCAAACTACTAATCTATATAAAGAGTGCTTTTTTCCAGGTATAGAAGTTTAAGTTGGCATTACTTTCCAAGATGGCGACCGATTTAACAGATTTCAAGTGATTTATTCTCAGTTTGGGTTGGCAATTCATCAGAACGATCATCAATCAAGGTGTGGATTCGTCAAATGGGCCCAAAACGAGATTGCCGTTGTTCCCGATTTTCATAAGCGAATTTTGTTTAGCGATGAAGCGCACTTCTGGTTGAATGGCTACGTCAACAAACAAAACTGCCGCATTTGGAGTGAAGCTAATCCACAAGTGTATGTCGAAACACCGTTACATCCAGAAAAACTGACTGTTTGGTGCGCTTTATGGGCTGGTGGAATCCTTCTTCAAAAACGATGAAGGCCACAACGTTACAGTCAATGGTGATCGGTATAGAGCCATGATTACTAACGTTTTCATTCCTGAATTGAACACTCATGATGTCCAGGAGCTGTGGTTCCAACAAGACGGCGCAACATGTCACACAGCTCGTGCCACAATCGATTTATTGAAAGACACGTTTGGTGGCCGCCTAATTTCACATTTTGGACCTGTGAATTGGCCTCCAAGATCTTGTGATTTAACACCGCTACACTATTTTTTGTGCGGCTATGTAAAGTCATTGGTCTATGCGGATAAGCCACAAACGCTTGACCATTTGGAAGACAACATTCGCCGTGTTATTGCCGATATACGGCTACAAATGTTGGAAAAAGTCATCGAAAATTGGACGTCCAGATTGGACTGCATCCGAGCCAGCCGTGGCAGTTATATGCCAGAAATCATATTTAAAATGTAATGCCACACGATTATCTTTCGAATAAAAAAAATTCATGTCAATAGAATAATACATCGTTGTTTTATTGCAATTTAAGTTCTATACCTCTAAAAAAACACCCTTTACAAAGCAAGATCCAGCGACTGTCTCCGCATTTATATATAGGCCTCACGAATCCCTCGAGAAAGATCCGTTTGTGTCATAGATCGTAAATTTAGATTCTTCTCCACTAATTTTCAGAAGAATCCATAGGGTCCTGAACTTGCCAAGTTGCCGACAGGGTTATCACAGTCCTCAAATTGGTTGCCAAAAATTATACCAACTTGGCTCTATCGCCAAGTTACATTTGAATCGCCATTGTAACTTAAGAGACGACTTTGCTTGCGAATATTACAATTTTAACATAAAATAACTAGAACATTTTGTAATTTAAATGCATTACACATCTAAATACAGATTATTTACACTATTTTACACAAAATTCGTAGCAATACATTTATAAGAAAATTTGTCTTCCACATTCAAATGTGATTACAACTATTGATCGAAAAAAGTTGCAGGCCGATTATTCTTTTGAAACATTTTTGTACGCATTATTTCTAACTCAATAGATTTATATGTTCAACAGTCTAATATAAATATGGAATACAGAATATTTCCAACATACATCATTAAATTGAGTTAAACTTTAAGAAAAATCAAAATATTTTTTAAAAAAATGTAATTTTAAGTTTTGATCCTTATAGAGGAAAAAACGAGGTACCACAAGAAATTTAATCATGACATTTTTCAATGTTAAATTACAGAAATATAGAAGCAAAATTGTCTAACAATAATACATTTAAGGTATCCGACTATTTTCGGAACCGTGATTTTAAAAAGTGCATAAACGGATAATTTTCATGTTTTTTAGTGTCACTTAGGTTAAAATTCATGTATAAAATTGTTTTATGGACATTTTGACAAAAACAATTATTTAAATACAATATTTCGGCAAAAAATTAACTTAGAATAGCCTTTTTTGAAAATGTTCTTCTTTTGTGAAAAGTACTTCTATTATAATAATATTTTGCCTGTATATAGCTCAGATCTCTTTACAGAGGCTCAACTATGATTTTTGAAAAATTCACATTATTTTCAGAATTACAACCAATTGAAATAATTATTGACGTTTTTTTCTTAAAATTTCTCCCCTCTGTTATCGTAAGATATGGATAAACCCACTTCTAAGTTATATATTTCGAAAACTCTAGTTGAGCTTATATGTATATAGAGGTCTGAGAGGTCAAGCAAAGTATTATTATAATAGAAGCATTTTTCGTAAAGGAGAATATTTTGAAAATGGGTCAGTCTATGTTAATTTTTTGTCAAAATATGGTACTTAAATAATTTTTTATTGTAATACTATTCTTAAAGCAATTTTACATACATTTTCTGGTCTAAGTTGTAAGATTCGCCTGACGTTGAAAAACTATATAGGTGTCGCTGCCATCAAAATCGACAGAAGAACTGGAAAGATCACATAGAGAAATGAGCGGAATGGCGGTTACGGTTGCGAGAACAGAAGCAAAATGGTGTTAACTAATTAAAATTAAATGTATCGTAGTTAGTTTTCTTTTTATGTTGTTTTGTGTTGTGTGTGTGTGTGGCAGTCTTTGGAGTAATATATATAAATCTTTAGCCATTAAGAGTTTGCCTGCCTTTTATTGTGCCTGGTTAAGTATGAAACAAAGAACCAACAATCACAATGGAGAAGTTAATCTAAGTGACACTAAATATCATAAATATTATCCATTTATACGCTTTTGCAAGATCATGGTTCTGAACGTAGTCGGATACCTTAAGCATTTTAGGACTTAACATCTAAATTTCGTATACGCATTCACATATGCATTGTCAAGGTGACGGACTCGTGGTCGGTGTGTCATGAGTTTGAGCCTGGTATCACAAGACCCGCCTTGTAGAGGGGGCTGATGCACGTTGAATATGTCGAGGATCAAACGTCCTCAAAATTGGTGTTGTGTGGAAGTTAGGTGAGGGGGTTGCCAGCTCAGTTGTCGTATGTCTCGTCATTTGATGTCTCAAAACGACGAGGTCCATCGCCAAAAACCCTCGAGTAGCTAACTAGTGAAATGTTAATATTGAAGAAGGCATTTCTAGTCCACATATGCTTTGCAATGAAAAACAAATACTATGGGTAATTTAACTCAATTCATAACTTAAAACACTTGTAATACAATATATTAGGTTGGAGAAAAAGAAATCCATTTTTTTTTCGGTATATGGCTGTAGTGTCGATATCTCGTGAAGCATCGATCAAACAATTTCAAATTTATGCTCGTTGTCAAAATGACATTTCACACTAAAAAAATTAGTTAGCTTTTTTTTTGTTTGGTCCATTCAGTTGTGAGTTACAGGGTGTTAAAAATGGAAGTCAACAAAGAGAAAATTCGGTTCTTTTTACAGTTTTTCTTTGATAAAGGTGAAACTGCAAGCCAGGGGGCTGAAATTGCGAATGGTGTTTATGGTGCCGATACTGTAACAGCTAATTACTTGCAATTTTGGTTTCGTCAATTCCGTTCAGGTATTTTTGATTTTAAAGATGCACCTTGCACAGGCAGGCCCGTCGTCTAAAATGTTGATAAAATCACAGAAATAATCGAAGGTGACCGGCATGTTAGAATCAAAGTATCGCCAAGGAGCTAAAGATGGACCATAAAACAGTTTTAAGCCATTTGCGCAAATTTCGATTAAAAAAGAAGCTCCATGTTTGGGTGCCACACGAAATAACACCAAAAGACATGATGGATCGAATTTCCATCTGCAAAGCCTTGGCCAAACGGAAGGAAATCGACCCATTTCTTACACAGATGGTGACTGGGGATGAGAAATGGGTCACATACGACAATATTGTGTGAAAACGATCGTGGTCAAAGTGCGGTGAAGCAGCTCAAACGGTGGCCGAACCAGAACTAACGGCCAGGAAGATTTTACTGTGTATTTGGTGGGACTGGAGAGGAATAATTTATTAGGAGTTGCTCTCCCATGGTCAAACACTAAATTCAGATTTCTACTGTCAACAACTGGACCGTTTGAAGCTAGCGATTGACCAGAAATGGCCAGAATTGACCAACAGAAGAGGTGCTGTGTTCCATCAGGACAACGCCAGAACACATACTTCTGTAGTAACTCGCCATAATCTCTGGGAGCTTGGATGGAAAGTTTTAATGCATCCACCATATAGTCTGGACCTGGCACCAAGGGATTACCCCCTTTTTATAGCATTGCAAAACTCCCTGAGTGATAAGAAATTGGGATTAACAGAAGATTGTGTAAAAATCGATTACCAAATGTTTTCGCCAATAATAGCCAAGACTTCTATAAGAGAAGCATTACAAAGGCACCTTTAAAATGGCAACAAATTATACAACAAAACGGTGTCTATTTGACCCAAAGCGGATAATTGGAAGCCTGTTAAATAAAGTCTTGATTTCCATGCAAAAATAATGGATTTTTCACCCAACCTAATGTTTCCTGAGTATTAAAATCTTGATAGTCTTAAATTTTCTAATTATGATGTGTTATTGGAACTCAGGAACGCAGTGAAAAACAACTGCTCAGGTAGTTTCAATTATTACTCGTTATTATTTTTTATCTCCCCCCTGTTGGCAAATAAACTTACGTTTCTTATTGCTTAGTGTGAGTCTAACAAATTTCTTTGCGATAGATAAGTCCTGAACACGCTCATTTTTTAGCGTAATTTTTGTGTTTGACTTCATTTTCGTTGTGAAATTATCGCACTATCTTAAATATTGTTATTGATTTTAATGTATTTTTTATGCTGATTTCAAATCTACTACTAGTTTCTTAATGACTAAAATATTTATGGTAGTAAAGCTGCCTGAACACAGTAATGTGAAATATGTGCAGAATAAAACAATATAGAACAGGGACGGCGAACCACTGGCACGCGTGCCATTGGTGGCACGCCACCCATCAAAACGGTTTGCATTTTAATTAAAAATAACGAAGTTCAGTATAAAGTATTACAAACAAACTCGAGTCGCAGTTTTCAGCCAGATTTTTAGTTCAAAGAATTATAGGAAACTTTCAATTTTTTATGTCCCCTGATGTGATTTCATTTAATAAACTGAACTTGCCCCAATTCGATTGGTTGGAAATTGAAAATTTTGAAATGCAGCTGATTAATTTCCAGTCTAGTTTAATATGGATTCAAAAATTTGTTTGAAAAAGGAGAAAGCTGGAATTGTGATTGAAACAGAAAGATTAACAAGCAATATCAGTAAAAATGCTAACAATGAAATTTCGGAATCATGGAATTCGATTCCAGACACATTTAACTATTTGAAGAAGATGGGTCATCTATTTTAACCATATTTTCATCTACCCATGCCTGCGAGTCATTATTTTCAGAGATGAGAATAGCATAAAAACTCGCTTGGAAACTGTTTGACTAATGACTCCAATTCAGCGTGTATTCTGTTAAAAGTAACATCTTACAATCCTAATATAAGTTATTTTTCATACAATCAGTACCAACAGAAATCACACTAATGTTACGTTAATTTGAATTACACTTATAATGAAAATATTTACTACTATAAGGTGCTAATGTATTTTTACGTAGTAAATGAAGAGTTTTGAGAGAGAGAATTGTTAGTATTTAGTTTTATTATTTTTCCAATAATCACAAGTCAAAATTATTTGAAAAGCACGTCTATACCTCAATAAACATTTTTTCAGAAAAAAATGGCACGTTGATCCATAAAGGTTCTTCATCCCTGATATACACTGCTCAAAACAATTAGGGGAGCAAGCAAAAAAGTGAAGAAAACCGTGTGAGACAGTCACGTATTGGCATACAATGCATAGTACACGCGTATCAATGCGCAATACAGAAAAAAGGCGTAAAAAAATTTGGAATTAAGCTTTAATTCTTTGAAAATATGGAAAAAACATGAAAAGATTATTTAGGGCAACAATTTGGTTACATGTAAACGACAAAAAAAGGTACTGTTTAGACATGATGCATGAGTTTTAATAGGGCGTGTGATCTCCTCGAACAGCTAAGACTGCTGCACACCTGTTTGCCATGGATGTGATGAGGTTATCGATCAGACTTTGGGGAATACTGTTCCACTTCTCAAGAAGTGCAATCTCCAAGTCTCGGACAGTAGCAGGCGGCCTTGGTCGTGCAGCAATGCGTCGTCCGAGCATGTCCCAAACATGCTCGATTGGATTCAGGTCAGGAGAGCACGCTGGCCATTCCATACACTGTATTGTTTCAGCTTCAAGCATGTTCTCCACCAGACGAGCTCTATGCGGTTGGGCATTATCATCTTGGAAAACAAAGGAATCTCCAATGGCTCCAGCGTAAGGGATGACATGAGGTCGAAGTATCTCGTCTGCATACCTTCGGCCCGTCAAATTGCCATTCCGAATGATATGCAGGTCCGTACGTCCACCTATGCTGATTCCACCCCATACCATCCAACCAGCTCTTCTGTATCGTGACCTTTCACGAACGAATGCGGGGTTATTTCGAGTGCCCCTGTCCCTCCATACAAGAACACGTCGGGTGTCACACTCTAAACTGAATCGGGACTCGTCTGTAAACAGCACTTGACTCCAATCATGTTGCTCCCAATCTCGATGCTCAGCAGCCCATCTTCTTCGGGCCGCACGGTGGCGTCGGGTCAACGGAATGCAGACCATTGGCCTACGTGCATAGAGCCCTTCCTCATGAAGCCGATTACGTACTGTTTGGCTGGACACCCTTCGTCCTGTTGCCAAGAGCAACTGTCTTTGCAGCTGCGTAGCATTCTCTGTTCTGTTTCGGTGGGCTGTTAACTGTATATACCGGTCATCAGTTGACGTAGTGGCGCGTGGCCGACCTGCCCCTGGTCGACGTCTAACATTTCCTGTTTCTTGGAATCGATTCCACATCCTTGCAACAACACTTCTGGCGACTCCAACAGCATCCACGACACTACGTTGTGTTTGCCCGGATTCCAGTCTGCCTATAACACGACATGCCATGGGGGGATTCCAGTAAATCACGTTGTTGAGACATTCTCAAGTAACCTTGTCTCAAAATAAAATACTGCGCAATCGAATTCCACAGTTACGGCAATAAAACAGACGTTTCTGCAACATCCCGATTTCTGCCCTTATCTCCTTTTTCTGGTTTTTGACGTCATGAACTTTGATTTGCATATAAAGTTTTCTTCTTCCGTTTCCTGGTAGGCTTTACATTATGGATGATTCCTTTTATGTTACTTATTGGCATACATCTTTGCTTAATTTTGTTAAAATCATATGCTCCCCTAATTGTTTTGAGCAGTGTAGAATAACATAATATGCAAAGAAAAATAACACGAAAATTGTCAAATACGGTATATTTAATAAGCATTTTGAAAATTACAATGGTGTCACATGTTAGAAAATCAATATTTTATGGACCAGCCGTTTGCTTTACTTACGGCTCTACATCTTTTTGGCATGGAATGCACCAATTTCAAAAGAAGATGTTTCGTGACAATATCGTTGAAGGAAAGTATTAAAGCTTCAATTAATTCACGTTTGTTTGAAGATTTTTTCTTTGAAATTTCATAACCAATTTTAAACCATAAGTTATCTATCGGATTAAGGTCGAGAGACTGTCCTGGTCAGTTCATTCTATTCACAGTATGGTCTTTCAACCATTTCTGGACTACCTTTGCACGATGACAAGGGGCGTTATCGTCTTTAAAAATCCATGACTGATTCCCAAAAAGATCTCTCGCAGTTGGTAGCAATTTATTTTGTAATATTGCAATGTAATCCATGGCTTTCACTGTTCCGCTAACGATGTGAAGTCTTCCAACACCATAAGAAGACATGCAACCCCATACCATCACTTTTGTTGGGTACTTTACTGTGGGTTTCAGACACTGAGGGCTGAATTCCTCTTGAGAGCGTCGTCTTACATAGGCACTACTTTGGTTGCCAGAAATACAAAACTGACTCTCGTCACTAAATATTACTTTTTCCCAGTCTTTAATAGCTCATAGTGAATGTTCCCTTTCCCACGTCAATCGCCTCTTGTGTTGAAATTCAGTCAGTAAGGGTTTTGGGCGCGCTTTACAGCCTCTTAACCCTATTTCCAGCAGTCTTCATCTAACAGTGCTTGGGGACGCACTCACATTTGATGTCAAAGTCCATTTTTTCAAAATTTGCGAGAAATTAAGCTATCTGTTTGAAAGTGAAATTCTGTGCAATAACCTGTCTTCACGTAAAGATGTTTTTCTTGGTCAATAAAATGTGTTTCAGAAAAACTTTTCAAAGTTCTCACAACAGTAGAAAGGCCACATGGTACTTTAGCAGCAATTTGGCGCATAGAATAACCTTCTCCCTTCAAATGTATTAGTTTGTACCTTTTATTCTCAGACAGATATAAAAATTTAGCCATAATTCCAATATTTTTCACAAACGCACTTCAAATTGCTTTCAATACACTATTTTCCACAAGCACACAACTGCATTCAATAGAATAAACCACGTTTCACCTTTTTCTTTCAACCCTTTATCGCTACTGCTCTCTCTGATTGGTTGAAATAACGGAGTATTTCTCTCATTGGTAGAAAATACACTCACTCATTCTTACAGTGACCTTGTGCTATCTTGTCAAGGTTTTTTCAATATATCAATGAAACTATTTACTTTAGATGCAATCTACAAACAGATTTGAAATCAGCATAAAAAAATACATTAAAATCAATACTAATATTTAAAATAGTGCGATAATTTCATAACCAAAAATGCAGTCAAACACAAAAATTACACAAAAAAAAAAATGATTGTGTTCAGGACTTTTTGCCACCACTGTATAATAGAGAAAAGGACAGAAAAATCCGTTTGCTCAAAAAAGTACAGTTTCTAGTCTTAAGAAGGATCCAATCATCATTTGTCAATACCTTTAATCTCTTTTAAGGCTGAACAATTTATTTTCTCTTTTATTTTTTTTCTTTCGCGGTTCTCGGTGGAAGGGCTTTTTCTTTAAAACAGTTAAAGAGTGACTCGCAGTTTCAAAATTGAAGGTTGTGGACACAAGTGCTTTTCTTGAAGACCTACTCAGCTGTGTTATTGGCCGATAATTCTGACTGTGGATTCTAAAGGATTGAGATTCATCACAGCTCATGGTTTGTTTGACTGTACTCTTTTTTTTAACTTAGTGCTTCTTTTTTTCAAGTCCTACAAATATAATTCATACTCTCCCTATATTCATTTATTTATATATATATATCTTGTTCAAATTTTCAATCATTAATAAAAAATTTTATATTCGTCCATTTAAGTTTTTAAGTTCAAATACATTTCTTTAAACTTGTAGTGGATGACACTTGATGTTAATACATTTTTTTCTCAAATATTAATTTATTAACCCTCTATCCGGATAGCACGGAAAATTCCGTCAGTGTAAAGATGCTTCGAAAATGGACTGCACGGATTTTTCTGCCTTCAAGTAACGTTTTCAAAAGCGGATTAGCCGCACTTTTCTGAAATCCTTTCCCCCTTTTAAGGTTTAACAACTTGAAAGATAATGAGGGACGGAGGAAGCAACACAGCAGGAGTTTTATGGTCGCAGGGAACCCCATGTTTTGACCCTTCGGCAATCGTAAAAAATCGAGGGGAAATTTCTTTAGACCCCAGGAAGTGTTAATTTGTTTTACCTCGTTTTTTTAAAGTTTTGTAAAGTCCCAACGCATAAGTAAAATATGTTACAATTCCCTTTCGGTTTCATATTAATTTGAAACTGTAACAAGTTGGGGCGTGTCAGTGCAATCTGCTATTTTATATAGTTAGACAAATTATATCTTTTTTTAAGTATATTCTTTCTCTTCATTTTTCTTATTTTAATCAAAGATTTTAGTTTTTGAAACATGATTATTTTATTATAAGATACCGAAAAAATTAATAAAACATCAAACTCTTTAAAATTTGGAACCTTTTCAATTTTCCAACCACTAAAAATAAATAAATTTAAACTACATCAAATCATTTGAAACATTTTCTTACACTTTGAGAAAAATAATAACGACAAAAAAAACTAATTAAGAGATTTATTAGTTTTTTTTTTTTTTTTTTTTTTTTTAGATTTCAAAGCCTAAGTATTCAGGGAAGTTTAAGTACAGTGTGTGTGTGTGTGTGTGTGTGCCTGGTTATATATTGTTAAAATACACCGAATTATATTTGAATTTTAAGTGCTTGAACTTCAGTTTAAATCAAAGACAACATGAATGAAGATTTTCACACATTTTTTTTATAACTTGAATGTTTGAATAAATGGTAATCAAAAATATACGGAAACATTTACAGTAGACATTTATGCATATAAATAAACATAAAAATCAATTTTAAATTCGAGCTATTGAAAAACATTCGAATTATATATTGTTCAAAAATATCTATTTATACAAAATACCTCAACATTTATCTTTTTTAAAGGCTAATTGAATAAGTAATTAAAATCTGGATATTTTTTGAAATCTCGACCTTATAAAGCTAGAAATTTTATGTTAGAAATTCCATTTGAAATTTCGAAAAAAAATGCATCGCGTAGTTAAAAAATTTTTACCATAAGTTTTAGCAATTGTTTGAGTATAATAAAAATTTCAAATTTTATTATATAGCTTCTTTGGTATCTTTTAATATATTTCGGCCGCGGTAGCCGAGTGGTATAGGTATCGGAACGTGGCTTGCTTTGTCACGAGTTCGAGCCCAGTACCACTAAAGACCCGCCGTGTAGGGCAGCGATGCACGTTAAATCTGTCGAGAGCTGAAACGTCCTCCCGTTGGTGTGGTTTGGTAGTTAGGAGAGGGGGGTGCCAGCTCAGGTGTCGTCCACGTCACTTCACCATGGTTCAAAATTACGTGGTCCGTCGCCAAAAACCCTCGTGTAGCTGAACAGTGCGACGTTAATATTCAATCATTCATTTAATATATTTCGAGAAGATTTCATACAATTCAGTTGAAAATATCTGAAGTAGTTTTCGTGAAATATTTATTTTAAAGTTCAGAAAATTTGTCTGCGTTATATTATACTTAATATTAATTAAATGGTTAAAATAATATGTTAATATTAGTCACGTAATCGTTTGATGACACATTCATATACTAATAAAAATTATCATGGTCATTGATGCGAATGTCAAGAATTTTATGTAATTTTAAATTCAGATATTAAGATATTGATGTAGAAAATATAAAAAGACCATCTAAAATACATGAAAAATGCAGTTTGCTATAAAATGATCTTGACAAACAAAATCCGGCATTTTCACTTACTATGGCAGAGCCGGCTTAGTCAGGGGCGATCTGGAAAAACAGAGAGAGAACCGCGGTTTTGATGGATGCCGCTCAAGCTGTTAACGTTCACAGGAAAAATTATATATATATAAATTACAAATGCAAAAATAAATCTTTTAATTTTCCATACATTTTTATAACAACGAATTGTGGAATTGGCTTCCAATGCATTATTGTGTTTGACAATATGTAAGGTAACCAACCCTACTTTAGATAGATTTGTACTACTTTTTCGTAACCGTATTCCTTTTAAAATTAATTCGTGCAGCCGAAATACACCTTTTGCACCCTTAAAAATTTATGTAAACTATAACGGTTAATTTTAATTTATGCAACTTGTGAAATGTTCATAACTAACCATTTCCGTCTAAAAAGTTTACATGAAAAAAAAAGTTTGGACTCCCTCATTCATTAGGGATTTATATAAGATTCTAACATTAAATTTTATTTTTCACCGAATAAGATCGAGTGGTAGTGTATCGTGCTTCCATACCACAGGTCTGGGGTTCTCTTAACGGGCTGCGCAAGGTCGACTCTGCCTTTCATCGCCGCTACATTGGGTCGATAAATGAGTACCAAGCTTGCTTCGGGTCTTAATCACTGAAGGTCTCTGTTCAGACAGACCACCAAATCGGGACATCTGTTCATGCACCTCAGCGTCCAATGGTCACGTGTATTATGATGGGCACGGTAGTTCCTGGCCTTCATGGATTGTTGTGCTTCTGAGTTTGAGTCTTAAGTTTGAGGATTACCTTACTTTGGGGATACCCCTTAGATATAAACATGTATTTCCACTCATTTGCAATTAAACATTTTTCTTTCAATTACGTTTATTTCAGAAGGAAGTTTGATTTTTCAAATGTATTTGCTTAATAACATGCATATTTGTGTATTATATTAAACATTTTATCAATCCAAAATCACATGTTTTTAGCTCCTCTAAAAGCTTTTAGGATTTTACAACTGATCTTACAATCCATATACGTTTTATAGTAGTATATTTAAAAATGATAAGGACATTTTTACGACTGTGTGAGCTTTTATGCCTCGTTTATAAATATAAAAAATTGCATTCAGCTAAAGTTTTTAAAATGTACTGAAATAAGTGGAGGAATAGGATATTTACATATTATGAATATTTTTGATTGCAGTAAGATATATTTATATTTCAGTTTCTTTACAATTTGAATAGAAGTTGTAAGCCATTTTGCGAATAGTTTGTTATTGAATATAAACCCATAGGCTGTTTAATATTGTAAAGTGTTTTACTTTGATACCAGCACACATTAAAATAAGGCTCATTTGAGTTATATGATCAACTTCAGTGATATTTAAATTTTCAAAAATAGTCTACACGTACGAAAACATTCTTTCACAACCGCACACCACATCTCATACTATATCTTCCCTACAGCAGGAAATATTTGTGTGTATACTGAAAAATTTAATACAGGATACATTTTCATGTGTTAAATTTGTTTTTAAAATTTGGTATGAATACATTGTGGAACTGTCGGTTAACTTCACTGAACAAAATTGTTTTAAGTGTACTGTTTTGAAAGACAAAAATAATTAGGGAGAACTTTTCTCACAATAGAATTTGTAATGACTGAATTGTGTGAAAATGTAGTTATCGATGTGTGACATTTTTCCTTGTAATAAAAGAAACAGAAAGATAAGAAATTTAACTTGAGTAGAAAATGGTTAGAAGTACTGTCATGCGCATTTGAAGAAGTATATCCCCCATTAAAATTAAAAATTATTGACTGAATGTGTGTTATGTCCATCACAAATGCCGATGTAGAAAAGATATTTTTATTTAATACAAGGAGTTCGAAAAGGAGAGCACTAGGAATGAAAATTTAGACTTTTCCGAAAAATATTCAGTTAACATAAAAATATCATTTATATGATTTAAATTTAAATAAATTAAAAGTATATTGAAATCATTTTTTATGTTATTCTAAATTAAAAATATAATTGAATAGAGAAAGATCTGTTTTATTTCATAAATATATGCACCATTAATTGTCTTATTGTTTAAAAAAAGATAGGGCCTTTACTCTTTTTACCTCATAACTTTTTTTAAAAACAGGAAAGTGAGCGCGTTTTCTTACTCTCATATTCAAAAATGAATACAGGATGCTTTTTTTTCTAGTTCAAATCGCAATACCAAAATATTTTTTTAATTTTTAAAAATGACAGAAAAATAAATTTTGTTTGAAGAAAATATAACTATTTTTCAACTTTTAACACGCCATTTATTTCATGTTTTTTTTACCCTGCATTTTAATTTAATTTTACTGTGACTGAATCTATGGGGAAAAAGACAGAGTGGAACTACGGTTTTCATACAAGATTGCCCAAGGCAACAACAGCTAGCTGTAAACGATTGCTATCCTGGTTCTTACTGATTAAAGACGCCGAACCAAGTCATAAAGTTGTCCCCTTTCGACCTCCCAAGTTTTAAAAGGGGGAAAGAATTGAAGTCTGTTGCATTTTTGAAGGGAATAGCAATATAAGAGTAAAACGTTTTCGGAATAACTTTTCAGGAGGAAGGTATCCAGTTAGAGTGTTAATTAACGAATAATTAGTAACAAACAAAAATAATAGTCCAACACTATGTATAAAAAGATAAAAATGCTTGTAGTCTCTCTGTAGCACAATGGATATCGTGTTAAACTTCTATTCTAAAAGTCACGGGTTCGAATCCCGCCTGGGATGACCTAACTTCAGAGAATTTGATTTCTTTTTTTATTATACTATTTTATTGGAACAATTAAATTTAATTAATTAATAAATAATAACAAACAAAAAATAATAGTCCAATACCCTATACAGAAAAGAAAATGGAAACTCGCTTTCTACTTTGTCACTTAATATTAAGATGTTGTCATAGGAATATACATTTTTGTATTATTTGTAATTATTTAATAAAAAGTATAACTAACATAAAATTTTTCCTTGTTAACCTAAGTAGGGGAATTGTCTTATTTTTTTTTTTTTACATTACTTGTGTTTTCTTGGATTTCTATGTGTACTCTTTCATTTTAGTTGACAACACAAATGGTGTTTAGTAGTTCAAAAACCACTAAGCTTATCTTTTCGTTAATTCAAAAATAGAATTTGATTTGATTTATAACTTTGGATGGTTTTTAACTTAAATTCTTACTAAAATTGTAATTTATTTTTCAATTTCCGTGCTTATGCTGTTGATTATTTGATTAAAGCTAAATCTATTTTATCTATGTCAGACAGGTTTAGACTTTAATTAATGTTAATGTTGCCATTTCATTTTCAGCTTATTTTGAAGCTAAAATGTTTCCAAATATTTGTTTTACCATAACATTCGACGTATAACGCGCACACACCAAAAATAAGATCGAAATTTACGGGTGAGCGTTGTACGCTGGGTAGAAAAATAATAGCTTTTTAAAAATGAAAATAAAATTAGATAAGCGTAAAAAATTGGACTTCTTTGCATTTCAAAATAATGTTTATTTTAAAGAAATGGCCTTCATTATGAACTAAAAGAGTCGTATTTCTAGAAATATGCTATTTTTTCAAAAGCCAGAGATAATACCTCGAATAAGTTTTTCAAAACGTAAGTGCATTGCACGATTATACATTTCAGGTTTCTTCGCAAAAAAGGGGGTGAGGGTTATGTAGCGAATGTACCTAAAAGATCAAAAATTCAGCTTGAAAGTGTAGGTGCGCGTTGAACGCCGGATTTTAGGGTAAATCGTTTTATATTTACTTAATTTATATATTCTCTCCCAGTTTAAGAACTCATGATATACACTCTATAATAAAAGAATCCACGCACCAAGAAGGAATTTCTGGTTTGCAATGAAATTTTATATGCAAAGGCATTTGGACCGAATATGCAATTGATTTAAGTTTGAGGTCCAATGAATGAATAGCGAGAGTTCCAGTGCATCGGAACTGCATATTCTGCAGGTGGATATAAAGAGCGATTCTTCATCTGATGCTCAAAATTTCCGTTTATTTCGACTGCGATATCTTATGTTGACAGTAACAATGGACAGTAACGAAGGATTCGTGCACAAAATGAGCAGATGCGAGAATCTGAAAGAGGTTGTTCGATCGAATTGAAAGAGGCTGGTTGGACGAATCGAAGAACTTTTCGACATCAGGCTAGAAGCGTTGCGGTTATTGGACGATGCGTCAACAACGTCAGATATCAGCGTCAGAGAGAGAGAATGGCAGCGGTCGACCGAAGGCCACAACAGAGCGATTCTCAGAGCAGCTGTCACAGCAACTGATTCGTTGTTACCAACTATCAACCGTGAGTAATGCACACACGTTCCCCACATGAAACTCCACAGACGACTGCGAGAGTACTTTACGCTCGCAACGACTATAACGCCACTTATTTCTCACGCTTGTACACACTCAAGTCCGATTGAAGTGGTGCCAAGCTCAATCAATGTGGAACTGCACTGACTGGATATATATATTCTTTAGTGACGATTCCCGTTTCCAATTGTGACGTGTCTGGTGACTATCATGGCAGCATCGCTGACTATCGTATGCCACAGGTACACAAGAAGGCGTTATTATCTGGAGTGCTATCTCCTTTGATAGCCGAATCCCTTTGGTAGTAATTTCTTTCAAAATGGCAGCGAAAAATACAATGACGTTATCTTATAACTGGTGATGTTTTTGTTCATTTTGTGACTCTCAGGATTTACTTTTCAACACGATTATGCCTGGCCACACACGTCACGTGTTAATCTGAATTGTTTTCAAGCTTGTCCTACACTTCCTTGGCCAGTTAGATCACCTGATCTTTCACTATTGGAGTACGGTTGGTGCGTTATTGGAAGGCAGTCACAACCATCCCGGAATGTTTACGATTTATTCCAACAGTTGGAGACAATTTGGAACGAAAATCTACTGGACACCAGTTAAAAACTTGATTTGTCTAGGCGAGGCCGGATGGCAGCTTGCATCCAGGTCAGAGTTGGACCTACGCCATATTGGCTTCCTCTCTTTGTAACCGTCAAACTCTGAAATAATTATTCAATTGTTCCGAAATTTAATCATTTGTTTAACTGTGTATGTTCTTCATATCCATCAATTTATATCGCAATCCGACAAATACTTCTCGGTGCATCTTTTTTTTTAACAGAGTATTATTTTATGTGTTTGTATCTGTTGGCAGAAAAAGAGAATGGGAAATACGAATAACAAATGGCGTCATATATTGGAGTCGTGAAAAAGGGAATATATATATATATACATTTGTCACTTATTCTGAATTGTGTAAAATATTAGCATGCATACAGTGTGCCCTGAAACATAATGATAAGAGGGCAAGTAGTGAAATGTGGGGTTATATCTGGTTTACGAAAATAAAAAAAAAATTCCTAGCACTTGGTTAAGAGAGAACGAGTACATTTTTAAAAATAGCGAAAATTGACACTCTCAATCACAACATTAGCTATTATGACCACAAATTTCACTATTTTGCGATGATTCTTTCACTAACGTCATCTCACATATCCGAACAGCAGTAACAAGTCAAAAAGGTAAATTTGCTAGTTAAGTTAAAATTAACGTAATTTGTGTCAGTCGGGGTTTGACAAAAGGAGGTGTCACCTAACTTTAACACTCTCCATAAAAAGAAAACTATTACACATAACACTGGGCAATTTTCTCTAAAGTTGCCCATTAACACTCATGGACAAAAAAATTAGCACACGCAGAAGGAGCCATCAAAATGAAACGCAATTTTACATACGTAATGATTACTTAGATATAAGTAAATGATTAAAAAATCAAAGAAAAGGGATATTTTATTTCAGAGAAAAAGGCAAAAGAACGGAGGATTTAATACCCTGTTAAACCCCCTCTAGCGCGAATGCATGATGCGATATGATCAAGCATTGAAGCATACAAGTTTTGTATGATGTCTTGAGGCATTTCTTTCCATATTTGTTGTAACCTTGCCTCTCGTTCGCTTAAACTCGTGGGATGTCCACAACTCGTCATCCCAAATGATCCCAGATATGCTCAATTGGAGAAATATATGGGGATTGGGCTGGCCAAGGAAGGATAGTAACAGTGCGAAGACTCCCTTGTCGTGTGAGGCCGAGCATTGTCTTGTTGAAAAATCGCTCCTGGGAGCCGTTACATAAGTGGCAACACATGTGGTTGCAGGATGTCGTGGACATACCGCTGGGCTGTTATGGTGCCATGGATCAGTACTATTAGTGACTGTGTATTGTAAGCAATGACACCCCATACCATCACACCAGCTGTAGGAGCCGTGTGTCGCTGTAAATCAAAGGCAGGATTGAGGCGCTCACCCCGGTGTCTCCACACACGAACACGATTGTCATCACTGCTGAGATTGAATATGGATTCATCGTAAAGATGACCTGGTTCCATTCTGCTACAGTCCAGTTTCCTCGTTCACGGCACCACTCCAAATGGAGGCGTCAATGGGTGGGCGTAAAGAGCAGCACATGTAATTGGCGCCGCAATCCCAAATGTCCTTCAGCCAGGCGCCTTCGTATGGTTCGAAAAGACACATGGGCTTCTAGTGAAGGTGCTACATGTGCCTGGATGGCGGTTGATGAAGCAATTGGTTGTACGCGTGCATTTATCAATATACGGCGGTCTCCTCGACGACTGGTCTGTCGAGGGCGTCTTGAGCCTGGTCTTCGTATAAATGTCATCTCTCGGATCCACTGACCCCAACGCCTCCTCATAACACAGTCAGAGTGGCCTAATTGACGAGTTACTTGCCTAGCTGACCACACAGCTTCCATCATGCCGATGATTCTCCCCCTCTCAAACTGAGACAGCTGCTCATATTGTCTTCGAAAACGGCGTAATGGCATGTCTACCTCAGCTCTTGCTTTGTGAACGATTCAGCACACTCAAACAAGCTTTGATTACCTGTTTTCCCCTCCACGGAGAACGACGTTAAGCACCCTCTAGCGGTTATACGTAATGCGCAATTACGCTGCATTTCTAATCATTTGCATTTCTCTCCGATATGTACCTTCATGCAAAATTTCGTTACGATCCCGCAATTATTTCTTGGTTCGCTGATTTTTTTGTCCATGAGTGTAGTTAAGATTCCTAAACAGTAAAACCCTTTTTTTCTATGCATCACAATCATCGAATTTTTTTTATTTGCAGTACATCTTCATTTTAAAAGCACCTCCTTTGATACCATCCATCACATCGTTAGGTACTGTGACCCTCAGATTCTACAATTTCGCAGGGAATTTTCCTAAACACTCTCATCCCTTACTAGTTTAATTAAAATTAACGTAGTTTTAGCCGCTTTGAGAAAAAGATGTCACTTAAATTTAATGCTTTATGAATAGACGTACTACCCTAGCAAGCTACTTCAAAAGATAACACATTTAGCGACAATTCCAAAAAGGTGTACAACACTTAATATATTTCTTGCCATAGAAAACATTGTCAATCTTTAGCGAAATGACTTTATTTGAAAAAAACTAAATCTTATTTACGGAGATTTAAACATCTATGATTGACATGGATGGCATATGGAAACCCCCATTTAATATGTGAAGATCAGTAACCGATTTAAAATCAACATATGGACCGAAATATTAAACGGATACGTATTTGGATCGTTTAAGTTACCCAAAATTTTAAATTGAGCCAAATACTTGAAGTTTCTTCGAAACACTTTGTCAATGTGACCAAACGATGACAAAAGTATTGTTGAAGCAGTGGAGGAAATAGACTTCGCTATTTCCACCCGACTCATCAAGCGGTCACTTCTAAACGCGTGTAGAGCCTGCATTTGTGTAGAAAGTAAACACTTTGAGCATTTCATTAAAATGTTACCCAATCTTTTTGAAATTTTATTTTAAAATTTATTGCTTGGTTTCGGTTTTATACTTAAGATTAAGTTTTTTTTTAAAAAAAATGAAGTCACACATTTTGTACAAGAAAATAAAATGGCAGTAATTGTTATGAATAGAAATGTAACAAGTGTTATACCATTCTGGAATCATCACTAAATGGGTCATCGTTTGAAATAATATGCTTAGAGTACTATGTAACATTTGTAACACAGACAAATTTGTGTGACATACTTTTCTCAAACGGTCAAAGACTACGTTAGTTTTCACTAACACACAAAAGGTTTTTGCTCTTTTTGTAATTTACGTTAATATCACAGCTATGAAAGGTCTTATTAGTGAAAAAATCACTGTGGAGTTGCAGAATTTGCGGCGCAGTATCTAATGATGAGATGGAAGTTGTGAACAGGGGTGGTTTTAAAATAAAGGTAGTCTAGAAATAAAAAAGTATCTATGACCTTTCTGCATTGAAAGGAACAAGTGTTGTACTATTTTGGAATCTTCATAGAACAGGCCAACTTTTGAGAAACTTACCTGGGGATCTGTGCAAGAGTGTTCTTTTTATGGAGAGTCAAAGGTGACATGTTATTGTCAAACCCCGACTTACACGACTATGTTAATTTTAACAAACGAGCAAATTTTCCTTTTTGACTTGTGACTGCTGTACTGCTATGTGGAATGACGTTAGCGAAAGAATCATAGCAAAATTATGAAATTTGTGGTCACATTAGCTAATGCTGTGATGGAGGGTGTCAATTTTCTACAGTTTTAAAAATGTGTTCCTTCTCTCTAAGCAATTTTTTTTTCTAGAAGAGATACGACTCCACTTTTCACCTCGTGCTTGCTTATTAAGTTTCGAAACACCATATACAACAAAATATTAGGAAATCTTTGTATCAAAATTATAGGATTCTTTTCTGAATGAATTATTACAATATCATATTCTTTCATATAAATACACAGAAAATTATTTAAAGGAATATTAAAATCAATTTTGAATTTTTGATACGTTATCGTGTACTTAGTATAATGTGAGCTCTCATTCAAAAAATATATGTGACTTAGATGATGATATTGATGAGTTTTTTAAGGATTCCAATTTCTGAAGAACAGATTTTCCAGTTAGAATTTTAAAAAAGCAATACGAGAAACAAATAGTGTGACGGCTCTATCCGGGACTTTTTCACTAACAAACCCTCTTGGGAAATTTTAGGTCCTTAAAAACTATTTTATCAGAACGTTCCATCTGCAGAAGAGAACGTGAACATATAAATTAAGTCTACTATATAAAGTCTAGGCTTTTAAATAAGAGGGGGAGAGAAAGACTAGGCTGTTAGCGGAGCAGTGATTAATCAAATTTAAAGTGTAACACAGATATTTAGTATTTGATAATTGTAATAATTAAGATGACGATGTGTCACTGGAGATTAAAGAGAGATTAGGTAGATAGGAAGGCATTGTACTTGAACTGAAGTAAGTGTTACTGGTAATTAAAGTCTTCTCATGCCCCTTGTACCTCGTTAATTGTCTACATATTGCTTTAATTGGGTGCATCTCTTAAATTCGATTGATCAAACTTGTATTGTTATTTGTGTTGCAAATAAACTAAGTAATTTTATACATGACTCTAGTCGTCCTTCCCTTTCTCCCACATCTCTGGGCGCGGAAGTGAGATCCTTACAATAAGATTTAGCAATTTCATCTCTGAATATATATTAAATCTCAAATTTTTCTTGTGTGCTGAGTTAGAGTACGATAACATGCAAATATCTTTCGCTTAATGAATTATTTCCAAAGACACTTTCGTATGAACAGCTTAATAAATTATTTCCAAAGACACCTTCGTATGAACAGCTTAATGAATTATTTCCAAAGACACTTTCGTATGGACACTTTCGTATGAACAGCTTAATGAATTGTTTCCAAAGACACTTTCGTATGAACAGTTTAATGAATTGTTTCCAAAGACACTTTTGTATGAACAGCTTGATGAATTGTTTCCAAAGACACTTTTGTATGAACAGCTTGATGAATTATTTCCAAAGACACTTTCGTATGAACAGCTTGATGAATTATTTCCAAAGACACTTTCGTATAAACAGCTTTGAGTAAAACCGCACTTTATATTGCTCCAAATTGCATTTTATAGCCTTATTTTAATCGTAAATAGAAATAAAAATTAGTTTATTTCGCTTGAAATATTGATATTGTTGAAATATTTTTTTAATTAATATCATATAGCATTTCATATATATATGGTGATAAAATAAACTTTACCTACTTTAAAATTATTGGATAAAATAAACATTCGTATACATAAGAAGATGGCTATATTTTCTGAAATGAAAAGTATATTTTTGTTTTTTAATATAATTCCATAAATTTATAATAAATACAGTTATTATAGTCATAATACTCCCTCTATCATTATTACTCTCCTCAATGGCAATGGATGTAAGGGAAAGCTGATCAAAATATTTCCTCTGTTATTTATCACATTCCATAACATCAATCATTCAATTACTTAAGGAAAATGCATTACTAAATCATTGGATTCCTGACATATATGCTTCCTTGCATTAAATATTTAGAAATCAATCGACGAAAAGTATTTGATGGGGGGAAGCGTGTAAAGTAAAAAAAAAAATGTACATTTCCTTAATTAAAAAGTTTGTAAGAAACTGCGTGACGTTTTTCAAGGAATAAAAAAAAAGAGTTTACTTATTGTTTTTGCATTAAAAGTAAGAAACACGCGCCAAGCAAATTAAATATTAACATTAAATTAGATTTAGTATGTAATGTTCTTTTATTTGATAAGAACAAGAATAAATTTTTGAAAAAAAAGAATTTAAAATTATTTTTCAATATTCTTGTGTCGTTTGCGAAAATTAATGGTATCGTGAGAATTAGGAAAATAAATACCGTAAAATTCGGCGTATAACACGCACCGGTATATATATATATATATATATATATATATATATATATATATATATATATATATATATATATATAACGCGCACCTATACTTTCAAGCTAATTTTTTTTTAATTTTTAGGTATGTTCGCCGTATAATGCGCACCACCGTTTTAACAAAGAAATCTGAAATATTAATATACATTTTTTTATGTTTAGAAGTAATTTATTTGAGTTATTTTCCCAGACTTTTTAAAAAATAGTATACTTTTAGAACTACTATTTCAAGTAGTTTCTTTTAAATAAAGAGTGTTTCGATACATCAAGAAGTAAATTTGTTTTTATGCTCATCTCTTTTGTTATTCTGAAAGCTATCGTTTTTATACCCGGCGTATAACGCGCACCCTTAATTGTCGATCTTATTTCTTGTGTTCAAAGTGCGCGTTATACGCCGGATTTTACGGTAATTGGGTTTTTTTACATCACAGCTATTAATTACAGCACTAGCTGCTTGGCTCGACGTTTGACGGACTTTCTCTACTTTTATAAATTTTCCTATCCCTTCATAAAATCACCACTTCCATTATTCTTCTTTGTTTCGTTTCCCTCCGCATAGCCCGGCGTTGCACGGGCTGTTACTGAGTGTATTACTTAATTTCCATGTTAATTTCCTCATTCCTTCATGACGCCAGCACTTCTGCGTAGATGTGTACAAGTACGATGTGAGTGGTTGCTATAATGAAGTCATTAAAATTCACTTTTTCGAAATTTGTTCACTTCTTTTCATTGTCAGATAGGTTTCTTTCCCCTCCGCTTATGCCCGGCATTTCACAGCAGAAATACAACTTTGTTTTTGTAAAATATATTAATTTAAATCCATTATCTATAAATAAAGAATTAAAAAATCTTACAGGAAACTATTGAAATTACAGTATATGCATTTACATTCAAGTTATTCAAAATATTTGTAATTTCATTTACTTTCATTTTATTTTAAAACGATGCTTGGAACATAATTTTCTGTCTAAACATCAATGTTAAAGAGTTATAGCTAATTATTCAGTAATTTATTTTTGACTGTGAGCGCAATTTTTGCTGTTCGTCTTATTTGTTCTTACTATTGTCTGGTTTTATTTTCGATTTGCAATTTGCGTTTCGGGAGTTCTTAGGTACTTAAGAATCACTTTGTCAACATTTAAAAAGAAGACTCGTAAAAAGTAAAATAACTCAAGTTTTTAATACCAAAAATAATCTAAGTTACAAATATTACTAAATAAGTAAAATATATACAATTTGTGAACCGGCAAAAAATATTTTCCAAAACTCTTTTCTGAGAGAACATCAAGTTTATTTTTTTAAAAAAATGAAATGTTATGGATTGATAAGGTGTCAAAAAACTATATATTAAATGTTTTAAAGTAAAATGAATAAGTCAAATTAAATAAGGATTGGAAAAAGTAGAAAACTGAAGACAATTTATTTTGATGTCAAGCAAATACAGAATGAAATAAATTAGCTACAAGCGAATATAACAACTGAAACAAAATTGGTTCACGTATTTGAACTATCATTAATCAAACTGTGATTAATTTTGTAAGGATTCAAAATAAATTGCTTATAAATTAATGAAAAAATGTGGTACAAAAAATTGTTATTCTCATATACATAAACTACTGACTATTACTTAGAAGTTTTTGCCTTTTACTGAAGCTCTCCTTACAAGAAATCATTAATCCAAGTAAGTTTCACTTTAAGAAATCTATGTATAGCATAAATGATAATTGCTATGCGAAAAACAAAACGCATTTGTATTCCATTTTCAAAACAACGCACGATAAAATACTTATTCGCAATGTTCAGAACATTTGGCAACTAATGCAGTAAACCTGTGCTCCTCAACCTTTCTATCGCCGCGGACCGTCAACGTTTGATAATTTTACCGCGGTCCACTGAAAGAGGGTACGTTGATTGTTTATATTTTAGATTTCTTTTATTTAATAATTTTAGTTTAATTGCATTTAAATGGACCTTCAGAAAAAAACACAGTTACACCAAGAAATTAATATTAAGCTATTTAACATGGTGTATAACATGGTTACATGGTTACAATAAAACCCAAAAGAAATACACCACAGTATATAAAATGAATATAATTTAATATTCCTTGTGCAGACCGGCACTATTTGGTTCACGGACCAGTACCGGTCCACGGACCGAGGATTGCGGATAACTGCAGTAAGCGTTATCTTCTAACGAATGCTCTAGAAATGAATCGAAAAATTGCGCGATGATTATCTTCTGGAATGGCCCATTAAATTCGATAATGGTATCTAAAACATAAGTTATCGTATTACATAGGGTACGAATTGAATCAATGCTAAGTAACGAATACAAGGTGCTCCCAAATGCCGGGTACAAACTTGGAGGGGAGGTAGAGAACATCCTGAGGATCCATAATTACATAGGAAAGCATGGGTAGAAACGTAACTCTAACGAAATAAAGAGACACAAAGACAGTACGACCATAACACAGAATGTAATGTAAAACACTTTATTACACAAAAAAATCAATAATAAATAAAAAAAATATGACAACAAAGCATTACATGAGAGGTTCGCAACTGAGACCATTGGCATGAATGCAAGCACAACACCGACGTGATATGGATTAGCGAACATGTTCAAAAATACCGGATGTTTCCCGGATTGTAGCAGCAGCGATGGATATTCATGCCAACAGGTCTATTTCGGAACAGACGGGCGTGTTGTACACAAAACTCTTTACGGCATCCCAGAGAAAAAAAAATCCAGAAGATATAAATCAAGAGATTTGGGAGGCCAAGTGACGAGACCACCAGGCCTAATCCCCCTGTTTGGAAATGTCCGGTGTAAATGATCACGAACACACCTTACATTTCGATATGGTGCCTCGTGCTTTTTTAATTCACATGCGGCGCCGAACTGATGCGGGACATCGGTAAGCAGTTCCCGAAAATCCTCCTGTAGAAAGACGAGATACTTGTCAGAGTAGTGGTGGTACGATGTATGAGCCGAATTAACTGTCCTCCACGATACTCGCCCCCACATTAACAGTGAAGCATTGTTGTGCAGCCTGTGTTCGGGTACTGTGTGGATTGTGCGCGTTGTGCGTAGTGAACACCCCTTCACGTGAAAGATTGCTTCATCACGGAACTGGAAAAGTGCATGTCTGCCGAACTTTGGTTAACAAACTATTGTGCAAACGCGATACGTCGTCGGGGATCATCTAATTGTACAAACTGTACTCTGTGTACATGAAATGGATGAAAGGCCTCGCCCTGCAGTACCCGATGGACAGTTGTTTGAGACCTTCCTGTTGCAACGGCCAGAGCCCGAACACTGGTACTGTAATTTTAGTCCACAGTCAACAACACACCCTTTTCAAATATGGGAGACCATGTTGTTCGTGGCCACCCAGTACTTTCAATTGGGGCTCTGAAGGATCCAGGTTCTGTTGCACTCGAGAGAACGTTTGATGACTCGGTTGCCGCCTCGTTAGATATCTTCCCCCAAACAACAGAACAGCAGCACGTCCATTTCCGTTAGCTATGCCGTAGATAAAGTGGATAACCGCTAACTCGGCTTTCGTATAACGATCCATGTTCATCGTTCGCATTTGAAATGAGGAAACCACACTCGTGTTGATCTTGCAAGCTCGCGTACAGTGTCCCGCCCATACTTTCCTATTTAATTATGGCTCTTCACTATGTTTTCTACCTCCCTTCCAAGTTTGTACACGGCATTCGGGGACACTCTGCATATAAAGTAATATCATACTATTGAGCGAGAAATGAAATTATTATTACTATCTTTTTTATAGAACTACAAATAACAATGAATTAATTTTCTATAATAATAAAAGGGAGATATTTTTTTTAAATGTGGAAAAAATCTATTTCATTCATTTTTAGGAAGGAAGGTAACAGAAGTAAAAAATTAACTCATTTATAAGCATTAAATCGTTTGAGACATTAAATCATTTATTTTATGAAAAATTTTGAAATAAAAATTGGTAATTCACTGGTACATAACAAACGCGAATATTTTGACATTTTATAATAATAAAAAATATATCTCCTTTTTACTTTCTTTTTATTCATTTTCTACTATTAGCTCACACTCTCTATATATTTATTTATTTATTTATTTATCTTGGTGGAATTCTCAATCGTTAATAAAATGCATTTTAAAGCGCTCAATTGAGCTGAAATTTTATGTACGTGATTATTTTGGATGACAATACAATAATTTAGATATAACTAGTAAAAATTATTTAATTAAAACTAATTATTTAAAGAATTACAATTACAGCCACGTTGGCGACTTGTGTCAAACCTTGAAAAGGTTCTTTTCTCATGTTTTAAAGCATTCTTTTGAACTGAAATTTTATAGACGCGATTGTTTTGGATGACAATACGATACTTGAATGATAATCAATAAAAATTAATTACCACTTAATGTTGTGATTCTGTCACATGTAAATACATATTTATATTAATTGTAACTATTTAATAAAAAGTAGCTAAAATAAAATTTTTCTTTGTTGATCTAAGTAGGAATTGACATAATTTTTTTATATTACTTGTTTTACTTTTATGGACGTATTTATATCTCTTGCATGAAAAATAAAAATGGTCTGACAAGGGGAGGGTACGACTAAGGAAATTATTTTGGGGACAACGCTTTGTGTAACAGTAGTACTTCTTTAGGGTGTTCTGCCTTCAATGTAATTGTGGCGAATGGCAGTCAATTTGGAGAAAATAGCCTTCGAAGTTCATGCTTAGCTTTTATACAATTAATTTTAAATTTGCGCCAGAGATTCTGTGACGTAGGTGGTAGAGTACCTGTTTAGCAAGCGGTCGACGAAGGGCCGAGTCGCGTGATCGGCCTTTTGTTTTATTTCTTCAATTCATTTAATTATTTTTACAATGAAATAAATTTATTTAAAAAAGGTTTATTAAATAGTAAATGATATTTTTGATAATTATTTTGTATTTTAAAAAGTTAAATAATTACTGTAATTATATAAATATTTATATTATACTTTATAAATATGATTATTAATAAATAATATTTATTATAAAAATATATATAATAAATATTGAATGATATTTTATATAAAAATTAATTACAAATAATTTTTTAATGTGAAATACAATATATTATAAATAAAGAATTATAAATAATATTATAATAATATATTAAATTTTATTATAGTAATTATTTACAAAAAATTATATATTGTTAATTATGAAATAAAAATTTATATAAAACTTTTATTAATAAAAATAAAATTATTAAATTATAAAATTAATTAATTTATATTAAATTATAAAATTAATTATAAAATTTTAATTTCATAAAAATTTAATTATGAAACAAAAAACACGACTCGAACCTCGGCCGACCGCGTGGCAAACAGGTACTATACCACCCATGCCACTGCATCCCTGACGCTAAATTAAACTTAATTATATAAAAGCTAAGTATGAATTTCGAAGGTTATTTTCCCTAAATTGTCTGCCCATTTGGCTGGATTACATTGAGGGTTGAACACCCTAAAGGAGTACTACTATTACACCAAGTCTCGTCCCCAAATGAATAATATTCTTTGTCGTGCCCTTCCAAAGAGTAGCACAGAGATAGGTACTTTAACGATTAAAAAAAAACAGTCCTGCCCCCGCCCTTTCGACAGGAGGGAACTTCTTGAAGAATCATCATGAAGAATGAAGAATATTTTGTTTGGATATCTTATAAGTTTTGTTTTTCCACTAAGTAAAAATGTTTTTTTTTATGGTTCAACAGTCTAGAATGAGAACAAATTTTTCAATTTAGCTTTTTAACGTCATTTCTTGGTAGACCAACATAAAAATATAGATAAATATGTTGTATATATGTAAAAAGCATTATAAAAAAACCTGAGAGACATGATTAATCTAAATTTTTAAGTTAGAGGCTCTTATTCGTTCTCATTTCAAGTCGCAAAGTACTAGATTGTATAGGGTTGTATTTATGCCTTCGGCTTTCAATTGTAGAACATTTAAGGAAAAAGTTAAAAGTGAACTGTTTCGAAGAAACTGCTTTTTTTTCTCTTTTGCCATTCCACTAAAGAAAGAAAAAAACTAGTCTATAAAAAGATAAAAGAAGGTTCACAAATGAAAATTTCTGTCTTCTGTGGATCTGAAGATTTTTCATCTTCTCCTGTACAACTCTTGATTTATAAATATCTTAATATATTAGGTCGAGACTTCTACTAAGAATTAAGAAGAATGTGTGTAATTACCAAGAAGTAAAATGAGGGTTACAGAGGAGCAATAAACAAAATGGTCTAATATCGATTGCAACTGTGTCTTTTTTCTTAGAATAATGTCATGATGGTACTGTTATTAGGCAATAAATTTGCTTTGAACTCTAAAAAACTCAGCATATTTTACAATTCTTAAAGTGGTCACTAATGTTCATATTATTAATAATCGAAACATTATTGTTGCCTTAGAGGAAATATTAATTTTCGTTAGTAAAATTTTAAGCAATTTTGTGTATTTAATATCTTTTAATTCTTTTAAATTGTTTCGTATCTTGTTTCCTCTCCCTTGCACCATTATAACCTACATTTATTAATTCCTTCATTTCATTTCCTCAACAGCAAGAGAAATCTATTTTCATCATCTATTTTATGACAATTATAAATGTATTGCTCTATTTCAAAAAGAATTTACTATGTTTAAAGCTTTAAAATATGCTATTTCTGAAAAACAATTAAAATGCGATATTTTGTTAAAAAGCAGATAAAATCAAATGTCATTGGTTTAAAATATATCTATTTGTAAGGTACAAGCAATATTATTTACATTTATAAAGCCTACTTATACATATTCCTTTTTAATTTACGAATGAATTGCTTAATAAACTATATAACTTTTCAGAGAATTTTTTTTCAATTGCAATGTCTTTTTCATTCCAAATTTTGTAGTATTAAAAATTATATTAAGTGTTGTACGCAATAGGTAATTTTCGATTTATAATAATATATTTTCCCTCCATAAAATAGCTATCCAGCCTAACCTACAGTTTATATACAAATGGATTCAGCTGACATTTACTTTGTTTAATTAGTAATACAGTTTTTTTTTAAATAAATATTGGTTGAATTTATAATACGTAAATATTTTAGACTTACATTTTTCAATGGAATTTGTAGACGAGGTGTGACACAAAAAAACGAGATTAAGTGGGTAGCTTGAAAAAAGAGTGAAGTTGGCAACAACTGTTTTGGTGACGTCATCACACCACACCTCTTCTATCCATGTGGCCATTTTCGACGTAACCGATCTCGCGAGTTGGAGGTACTGAGTAATTGAGTGAATACATACACTGCATTCTGCTGGGAAAATATCTAATGTAAAAAATCCACCGCGAACCAACATCCAGCTTCTTGTGAAACTTAAGAAATCAGTTACGAAAATATTTCAAATGCTGACTGAGGCTTGTGGAGATCAAACTTTGTCTCGTGCACGTGTGTTGAATTGGCATAAGCGGTTTCCAGAGGGAAGGGGCAGTGTGGAAAATGATGAACTTGCTGGGCCTCCAAGGTCACAGATTACAGACCAAATCATTACCAAAATTCGTGATGAAATCCGAGATGACCGAAGATTAAGTATTCGTGTAATGAAGAAATTGTTTAACTACTTCCATTTTTTCCCGAACACCGCTCGGGCACTTGAAATGGTACTTCTCTGTTTTGACCGAGTGGCGCTCGGGCAACACTTTTTTCTACCCTATTCCTCTGATTTGCCCGTATTTTTTGCTCGTTTGATCTGCAATGTTTCTTAAAGATGTCTCTAATAGTCGAGTAAATTTAGGATTATAAAAAAAATGTCTAAACTGGTTTCAAGGTAAGGTTTTATTGCATTCTCTCTCTCTTTTAGACTAGATACGGCGGGAAATTTCTTAGCTACAAGCACTATTTCTTTTAAATTTGGAGTTTAAAATAAAGACAAATGAGGGATTATGAGAGGCTCATAATAGAAAATAATTCTGATATTGACTCAGATAAGGAGTCTAAAATTTCTGTAAATAATTCTGGAAGTAATGAAAGTTTGCTATCGGATTTCTCTTGTGGTGTAGATAGAATGAATCAGCATCTCACAAATTACCCAATAACCAAAAAAAAGAGGTAAGAAATAATAATATATACATATATATATTTTCTCTTTCCTTTTTTAGATATATCTGTAGAATGATTTATCTTTATATGAGAAATTAGGAGGGAAATTATCTCATTTGAATTTCAGGCTTGATATTATAGATGGCCTTATTGAAAGGCATGGCGCGGTAAATGAGAAAAAAGAAAGAAGTCCAGGAATTTTGCCCAATCTCTTACGATTGACAGAAAAGGACTTTTTATAAGTGATTCCTTCCACCAACAAAAAACTGAGACCAACAAGGCAATATTTTGTGTGTTGATCGAAATGAAACGGTTTTGGAAAACAGATGAAAAAAGAAACAGGATATTTTTGTCCCGATTGCAATGTTGGACTATTCGTGTCTCCCCGTTTTAAAATTTATTGCACAAAAACAAAACTTTAAGAGAATAATTAACTTAAGTACAATACTATTTATTTATATCCAATATACATTTCTGTAAAGTGTTCTTTTGAATTTGCTTATTTCTTCGGAAAAAAAGTCAACTTTAAGGAAAAATATGTTTTTTTAATGAAAATAAAAATTAACATAATTCTTTAAATTCAATATTTACAACGTTTCTGATTGCTGATTTGAGTTTATATAATTGATTTCCTCTTAAAATTGTTTACAAAAAATATTCTTATTTCTTTGACATAATATGACAGATAAGAGAAACAGTTAATCTTTTAGAAGAAAGACGCGAGAGAGAACAAAAGAAACTGAAATGCATCTATTTATCAAGCGACTGTTTCTTCAGAAATAATGAAATGAATAAGAATTCTTTTTGAAAACTCGCACAGTTGATTTAAGTTTATGATATTCACATAAATTTTGGGGATAGGGAAGCTGTGTGTGTTCGGCGCTATTTAAGTGACGAATTACAAATGAGAAAAATTTGTCTGTAGGTTGTTCCAAAAGTTCTGTCCGATGACCAAAAACAATACCGTAAAGACTTGTGTGTGTGGACATGTTAGAACACATTGCCAACGAGCCAAATTTGTTAGAATATGTAGTAACATATGATGAGACATGAATCTATACCTATGACCAAGAATTGCCAATCGATGCAAAGGAAGTCTCCAGGATCCCCGAAAAAGCACACATTGTAAAGGTCTTGCCTCTGTCCCTAAAGGTGTGGGAGAAATGGAAGGAAGACTAGCCCGATATTAAAAATCACTCAATTTATTCACAGTACTAACCACAACACAAATTCAATCTACCAAGGACAAGAGATGCACTCAATTAGTACGTATGAAGAGAATTAACGAGGTATGCGAGATATGAAAAGACTTTAATTAATTAGGACACTTACGTCAATTCAATCACTCTGACTTCTTATATAGCTACCTAATCTATATTAAATCTTAAGGTATCCGAAAACGTTGAAAATGACGCGATTTGGTCAAGACAGATATAATTTTTTTATTTTATTGAATGGATCTATCTTTTGGCTTTACAAAGAATACTTTGTTTTGTTTCTACGCTACCTAGAGGCCAAGTTACAATCAATTTTATAAAGTTGGAAAAGAAGTGGGTATTTGATCTACCAGAAGTGAACGTTTAAATTGCTCAAAATCTATCACAGCAAAATCTATCACTCAAAATGTTACAAATGTCTTCCTATAAAATTTTTTGATCTTGATATTCACGTTATTTTCCGGAGAACGTACTAAAATACTTCTTATTGTATAAATACTTTTTGAGTTATAGCTTGTTGTTTAAATAATGGTCTCATAAAAAGCTTCACGTTTCTTATAGTGTTTACTCAATCAGCTGTAAAATTTTCAAATTTTAATAAAACATCAAAGTTTTATTACATTTTCTAAATAAATGCATCTAATTTGTTTTAGTAATACTTTTACTAATATAAGTTTATTACTTTTTTCTTTAGTTGCTTTTAAGTTTTCAAAAATATTGCTCAAATTTCACTTATATCTATGATTTTTTTTTAAATTTAGGTAATTTATTTTAAATATTAGTAGTTAAATATTATTATTCATTGTTATTGAGTCCAGAATAGTATTTATAATGTTCAAGTATGATGTTTTGTTATTAAGTACTCCGAATGTGTTCGGATACCTTAAGTGACATATCGTCAACTCACTTATAACAATTATCAGTTACTAAATATCTGAGCCTCACTTCAAATTTAATTAATCACTGCTCCGCTAGCAGTCTACCCTATCTCTCTCCTAGAACCTGAAAGCTTAGACTTTATATATTAGACTTAATTTGCATGCTCACGTTTTCTCTTCGGGAGGAAGCTTTATAATAAAATAATTTTTGAAGACCGAAATTTCCCCAAGGCGACTTTTAGTAGAAAGATCGCGGAAAGAGCCATCACATTATGTCAAAATCAAAAGTCAAGGTAATGTTAATTGTCTTAATCGACATTAATGGAATTTTAATGATCGAGTGGATTCCCAGGGGTCAGAATATTAATCAATACTACGTAACATTGAAATACTTAAAAGATGTCATGAAAAAATAAAGAAATAAAGGCCACAGTTATAGAGTGATGGATGACTGTTGCACTAAGTCAATGCACCTGCTGATACTTCCCTATCTGTCAAGCAGTTTTTTACCACCCAAAAGATTACTGTGATGTGGTATTCTCCTTATTCGCCTGTTTTGGCTCCAAACAATTTCTTTTACTTTCTACGTTTAAGTCTTGCTTAAACGTAACACATTTTACCTCAATTGTAGAGGTTCAGGAAAAAAAGAGAATCTCCTGAAGAGCCTTCCAAACACCTCGTTCCTGCCAGCAATAGCAGCATCGAATGCAGAATTGTGTGAATGCTGAAGGAGACTACTTTGAAGGTGGTTATGTCACTAAGAACTGATTCTGTAAGTACAATGATTTATTGGACCCGTATCGTTTTCTTTGTGTCACACCTCGTATATAAAAGTGGGGCCTAGATCATTCGCAGTACACTAATTTCAAATAATCCGAGAGAAATAATAAGAAATAATGATGAATACATACTTGCTTACAAAACTTTAAAGTAAAGTATTCTGATCGCTTAGTTTCCATATACACTGAGTTATCATATTAAAAATTAAGAAAACTTAATTTAACAACAGGGTACGAAGAACTGCAGTTTGGAGATAAGAAAAAATTAATATTGTATAAAGAATGTTTCATCGTTTGACTTCCAGATTTTTATAATTAGTTAAGCAATAAGGCCCTTTTTTAGAAAGATGCTTCTTACAAAGTAATTAATATTTTGCGTAATTTTTTGTATTAATTTCTCCCTTTTTAGATTTTAATTACATATTCTTCAGTGCGCCATTTAATTCTTAGAACTATTTTTTTATAGTTACGTTGATTTTTTTAAGTTTCTTTTAGTATACTTTTAAACTTGACGTACCATGTCCCGTGTTTATATTTGAAAATAAATCTCTTTAAAAAAAATCAGTTTCTTTTAATCATTTTATAAGCTTTCTTTAAAATGGAAACAAAATCTCTCAAAATGCATAGAGTAACTGAATTTTCTTGAATTCTTTTCACCATTTGTGTGTGCTTAATTATGTTATTTCTTTTTTTTTTCCATTTATTCCTTATTATTCGTTAATTAAATTTTTTCATGTTACACGAGGATTGAATATTTGTTTAGTAACCTATTATAAAAACTATGATTAATTATTAATATATTTATTATAATTGATTCAACTATAAGCAGTTATTAAAAATTAAAATAAAACTGTTATAATAATAATTATTATAGGTGTTTACGAGCAATACCGACGACCAATGTTGCCAAATTAAAACACTTTACTAATTCAAAAAATGTCTCCATATGCTGTTAATGTTATGTTCGAACGATAAAGGGTGTGATCTCTCACTATTGGCTGCAAATCGAGTTATTGGGTGACGTGTTTTGATTTGACAAAATTGGTCGATGGTATAACACGCGTAAATACCAAATTAAAGATTAAAACCTTCGCACTTATGACATGCAATGGAATAAAAATAATTAAACTTTTTATTTAATTTATTGATTAACGTTAAAAAAATATTTCAACTTCTTGAGGAATAGTCAAAATCATAAAATGTATTTGTATTTAGACTTAAGTTCTTTAAAAGGCATTTTAACAGAATTTTTAAAAAATATTAAATAATTGGAGATTTATTGCAGTGCATCAAAATATTGTGTCCTAAAGACAAAAAAAGATCATAAATTCTCGTGACAAAAGTGCCAGGCTCAGAATAGCCTAGAAATTCTTAATATCTTAATTCTATATTTTAAATTATTCTTTTGTTTTATGCGTACAATTACCAGTCGACATACAAAAAAAATATTTGTTTATTGTGTAACATCTGTCGGATATGAACTTTAAGATAATTTTGCCATTATTTTATAACATACTTTCGAAAATTAAATTTATTTCTTGAAAAGACACGTAACATTAAACAATAACATGCTTTTTATTAATTAATTGTGAGAGTATCTATTAGCGTCACACTTTGAGCAACAAGAGGGCTATTGGCGACGGAACTCGTAATTTTAAACCGTGGTTAAGCGAACTGGATGACATTTGAGACACCACTCAATTCTTCTAACATACACCACATGAACGGGTGTGGAGTTAGAACAAGTGGATTTTGAGCCAAGAACAAAATTTAACATGCATAAGCCACTTTTTAGAGCAAGTTTTCAGCAACATCATGGCTCGAAGATGCGACTCGACTACACAAGCCACGAGTTTGTGTGGCCATGAAAACTAAACTACTGCTGTCCATTCCATTATTACAAAACATCTACAATTTATTTATAGAGAAACTGATCACTTAGTTTAAATATGCAAGATTATTTTATATTAATATTAATTCCTATAATTTCTGGGAGTAAAAGTTTATACCAGTGATTCTAAACCCTTTTTTTTATTGAGATACACTTTTAATAATTTCAAATTTGGTGGCACACTAGCAATGAAATCAGTTTAAAAGAATTTTATTTACATATAATACACTTCCATTCACGAAGGAATAAATTAAATACAGGGGAACTCAAAAGTGTTTGTACGCTTGTAATTTCCTATGCAGCTTGTTCTTAATGGAATGACATAATCATTTTTTTAAAAATAGAATAGCTATTACTTTTAAAAATTAATAATCAAAAAGCTACTAAAAATTACGCCACAAAAGTCTTTGCACATTTAACAAAACTCCCAAAATAACTTTAAATATTGTATTTATTTTTTAACTTAGTACCTAGTAAAATATATTTTAGTGTCCACAGCAACTTTTAAACGTCTTGGTATAGATTTAATCAGTTTTTTGTAATTTCTGCATAGATTTTTCTCCATGTTTATGTGATTATTGTTTTTACTTCACATTATGTGTTTATAAGTCATATTTTCTATTTTTTAAAATCAAATTCTTACCAAATATGTTCTACTGGGCTAAATAAAGTGATGGAGGAGATGTTTTCAGAATTTGGGGAGCAGTTATAAAGACATAAGCGGTGTACATGTAGAGCAGTGTTCTTGGCGTCCTTATCCTGTTAAAAAATGAAGTCGTCTTCAATATCCAAATTTTGCGGAAATAATTTAAAATGTCTCTTAAAAATAATTAAATAGAGCTCATGATTCATAATACCATAAAAAAATACCATATTACCCAATTCTGAGGTCGATTTATACCACTCCCCCCCTCAAGAACACTTCCACCTCCATGGTTCATTGATCCAACTAGGTTGTAGGGATTAAGTTGCAGAAGATTTCAAATTGACAGAAAATTGATTGAGATGACAGAAAATTCAGCATTTTTTATTCCTATATGCATATAATAGTTTGTAAATGAAAAATGAGAAATTTTATCCCATGAATTTATGTGGAACAAGAGCTCCTCCACATTCATGCTTCAGCATAGAGATGGAGATGTTTTTGCGTGGGGTTGTAAATCGCCTTCAGAATTAGGTAATTTGGTATTTTTTTATGGTATTGTGAATCATGAACTCTGTATAAATTTTAAATAACCGGTACATAGTTTGAAGAATACTTTGATATTTTCAATAATAAAAAAAATACATCCTTCGTACTCTAAAACTTTATTATTATTTTTCTTAAAAAGATATATTTATAACCCTCTCATTTTAAATTAGAAATATCAATATCCTTCTTGAATTTTAGCATTTATTGGGGAACCATCGGCGAGAATGCAAAAAATGTTGTTTCAACCTGAATTCTGTGTTCCTTGTGAAGTAAAAATAATCTTATGAATCTTACAGGAGAGAATTTTTTTATTTTAGCTTTTCCCAAGTCGTTTATCGGAAAAACTTTATCAGGGGGCAGATAAATTTACTGCATACGTGTAACACAATTCTAGAACAAACTGCAAAACATGATTAATTGTAATTTTTAAGTTGCAGGCTCTCCTATCCGTTTTTATCCGAAGTCGCAATTTACTAGATACTTTGGGAGAATGTTTGTCTCGGGTTTGCAATTCCAGAACATTAAGTAAAAAAGTTAAATACTAACCGTTCCAAGGAAATGGCTTTTTATTTGAAACTCCAGTAAAAAAACAGTTACCTATAAAAAGTTAAAAGAAAGTTGATAAATGAAAATTCCCGTCTCTACGAGTTCGAAAACTTTTCATGTTCTCCACAATTCTAGATTGATCTATCTTATATTATTTTGTATCGACTTCTACTGAGAATTAAGAAAGATGAGTGCAATTACCAACAAGTGAAATGAGGAAAACAGAGAGAAGCAATAAACGAAAGGGTCTAATATCGTTTCTTACTGTATCACTTTCTCTGATTAACGACCGAATTGTATAGCTCCTATTTTACTAGAGTTAAAACCAATTGTGTTTGTTTTTCGCCGTATATTAAAAAAATATCAGAAAATGCAGAAATGTGTTCGTAAAGTACTAAAACTGGTGAATTAGTAAGGGTTAATTTTTATTTTTGATAATATTTTAATTTTTCTTTACGTATCAACATGCTCTTTTTTCTAAAGTAATGTTTAAGGTATCCGACTACACTCGAAACCGTGATTTTACAAAAGCGTATAAATGGATAATATTTATGATATTTAGTGTCACTTAGATTAGAAAATGTATACAAAATTGTTTTAATAATATTATTACAAAAAAATATTATTTAAGTACAATATTTTGACAAAAAATGAACATAGAACGACTCATTTTCAAAATATATTCCATTTGAGAAAAATGCTTCTATTATAATAATATTTTACCTTTATAGTTCTAGTTGACCTCTGTGCAGAGGCTCAACTGTAATTTTTGAAATATATAACTTAGAAGTTGGTTTATGCATGTTTTACGAAAACATAGGGGAGAAATTTTAAGAAAAAAACGCCGATAATTATTTCAATGGGTTGTAACTCTGAAAATAATGCGATTTTTTTTTAAAAAAAAATAGTTCAGACTCTGTGGAGAAGTCTTCACTTATATAAGCAAAATATAATTATTTTAGAAGCATTTTTTTATAAAAGGAGAACATTTTGAAAAAAGGTTATTCTAAGTTAATTTTTTGCCAAAATATTGTATTTAAATAATTTTTTTGTCAAAATGTCCTTAAAACAATTTTATACATATATTCTAATCTAAGTTACACTAAATATCCTGATAAATTATCCATTTATACGCTTTTTTAAAATCACGGTTCCGAACGTAGTCGGATACCTTAAATGAGGTATAGACGTGCCATCAAATCATTTTGATTTGTGATTATTATGGATATAATAAAACTGTTGTGGTTTCTAATGTCACCTGATCGGCAAAGGCCAGATAAAGGCCCACGAAATTCGTCAAGGCAAAGGGCTACAGGTATGCCTGTTGTTAGCTATAGCTTTGAGCACACACAGGTGACAGAATGATTTAACTCGGTTTCACGCCAATTTTGAGATAGAATTCTGTGGGGATGGTCAGGGGCCTCCCACACCTCTTCCCTTCCTCCAACCTCATGACAGGACTTGCGGCTCGACGGCTATTTAAAGTTTCCCCATGCCGCGAAGGCACTGTACATTTAGAAACATCCATGTCTTCCCCGGGATTCGAACCCAGGCCCAACGGGACAGCATTCAAAGTCACTAACCACTATACCGAATGGGTGGCATAATAAAACTAAATAGTAATAACTCAAAACTTTTTATTCACTGCAAAAAAAAAATACATTTTCAGTAATTCAAACAAAAGTAACATTGATGTAACCATTGCAGATTAAATGATAAATAACTTATAATAGGAGTGTAAGATGTTACTTTTAGTATAGAATGCATGCGAAATCGGAGTCATCCTTCAACCAGTATCTAATCTTTAATGTTATTCATCTCTAAAAATAATGACTTGCAGGAATAAGTAGATGAAAATGTAGTTATAATAGCATAAGCCAGTATCTTCAAACAGTTAAATGTGTCTGGAATCAAATTCCATACTTCCTGACTTTCATTACCAGCATTTTTACTACATATTAATTCCAACTTTTCCCTTGTTTAATAAACTTTTGAATCCATATTGAACTGTACTGGAAATCAATCAGTTATATTTCAAATTCTTCAATTTCCAACAAATTGAACTAAGACAAGCTTAGTTTATCAAATAAAATCAAGAGGGGGCATAATAAGCTTGAGCGTTTCCGAACATTATTTGAACTGAGAACATTTCGCTAAAAATCCTTGATGAAAGAATCAATTACGGAAATAAATTCTTCTATAACTTTTTCTTCGTCTGGTTTCTCCTGTATATCTAAATCTTTGATATTTTTTTCAAGCTTGGGATAGTCCTTGTAGATTTTTTGGTAATTATATCGTTTTTAAAAACATGCAGCTTAGCATCAAAAACGCAAAGGAGATCTTTCATGAGGTTTATTTCATAGTGAACTTTGTTGTTTTTAACTAAAATGCAAACCATTTTGATAGGTGACGTGTTCCAAAATATTATGTCACGTGCCAACAATAGCATGCTTGTCACTGGTTCGCCTCATCCCTGGTATAGTCCCTTTGCGGCGTGAGGGTATTCGAAATAGCCCTTGAGCCGCAAGTCTTTTTGTGATGATGGTAAAAGGGGAAGGTAACCTCTAGATCCAGACCAGATATCCAAATCATCCTCCTGATCACCTCCAGAGTATTACCCCTCAAAATTAGGGGGGAACCGGGTTAAATCGAACCGTCGTCCGTATGGTGCTCAAAGCTACGGCTAACGGGAAGAGTACAACTAGCTCATTTCCGGGATAAATTTCGTGGGCTTCAATCTAACACCGTCAGGCAGATGGCATAGACAACAACAACGCAACAACATGAATTTACACTCACATAACCATCCAAAAAAATTGTCTCAGATAAACAAATAAACTGTCTTCTATTTGTGTTCGGAAACGATAAAATAATTTTGGTAAAATTAGAATTAAATAAAATTACTATGGAAGGTTTTTACCTAAGCAGGTATGTTGTTTTAAACATACAATGCAGATCTGTATCATTATGAATGTAAATGTTAAAGTAATGTTTCTATGAAGGATAAATGATATTTTAGAAATTTCATATAATATATGTATATAAAAGTAGAATTTGCCTTAACTTAATATATCAATTACACATGATCGGGGAAGTAATAAGAAATAATCATGAATACATATTTTCTTAGGAAACCTTACAGTGACGTATTCTGCTCGTTTCATTTTAATTAACACAAAAGATAACCACATTAAAAAAGAACTAGTACAATAATAGGATACAAAAAATTGTAGTTTGGAGAGAAGAAAAAAATTAATATTGTATAAAGAAATGTTTTATCTATTGACTTCCAGATTTTCATTATTAGTTAAATAAAAAAAGAGGTTTTTTTCAAAATAATTTATACTTTGCATAATTTTTTGCCTTAACTTTTAATTACACATATTCCTTAGTGTACCATAATTTATAAAACTTCTTTTTTACATGTATGTTGATTTTTGCATGCCTGTTTCAAAGTAAAATTTTAAACTGAATATCCTGTGTCATTAGTTTACTTGTAAATAAATATCTTAACAAAAAGTAAGCTTTTTTATAAGTTTTGCTTGAAATAGAAAAAAAAATATCTCAAAATGCTAAGAATAATTTTTTTTTACTTCTATTCTGCTCGCTATCTTAGTATACTTAAAGATTGTTTCTTTTCCCTTTTGTTCTTTATCATTTATCTATTAAAGTCTTAACTATTATTTGGGAATAGAATATATTTGTTTGTAATATGTAAAACACAAATTATATATAATTAATCGTTAAACCCTTAGTTATAAATAATTAAATTATAAATTAAAAATTAAAATTAAAATACTATAGTATAAAAAAGTATACATTATAAATTAGAATTTCCGAAATTTTTGCATTTTGAATTTGAATAAAAATAATTAACTAAACTTAACACAGAAATTTTTGATTAATGTAAAAATATATTACATCCTTTACGGAAAGGCAATGCATAAAACATTCATATCCCCTCTAGAATATAACTACGCAAAAAGAGTTTGCACAGAATTTTAAAAAATATTATTAAAATGACTGTATATTAAATATTAAAATCGAATTTATATTTATTCCGATACTAAAATCGTTTTCTCCCAAAGACGTGTTAAGAAGCAATATAAATTAAGAAAAAAATATTTGGGAAGGCTCGAGGTGAATGTAACAGCATGTCTCACTATAGCTAGAAAAATGTCTTCCTTCTATAATTTTAAATTTTTTCTTTCATATATAGTATGAAATAACTAATCATAAACCATATATATTTTATATATATATGTATATATATATATATATATATATATATATATATATATATTTATTTAATGTATATATAATATGAATTTCATAATAATACGGATACCAGTCAATATGTAAACAAATATTTGTTTATTGTATAGTTACCGTCTCATAAAAGTTTTAGGATAATTTTGTTGCTATTATATTATATACTTTTGAAAATTAAGAATATTTCTAAAGCAGTGCTTCTCAAACTTTCACTATTGGCGACCCAATTATCAATCATAATTTTTATCGCGCCCCTCCTATACACTAATAAGGCTCTTTGGCGCTAAAGCTACAATACGATCTTAATTATAAACCGAACAAATTAGAAAGATAAGTATTAAATTTTCTATTTGTTACTTTTAAGTAATGTTTACTATAAGCAAATTACTTCTCAATAATGGGATAATTATTATGTTATTTTTCTTTTCTCTAAGTTTTAAATTGGAATAGATTGTAAAATGATATTTAATCAAAGATTTATTTCCTTCACCATCCATTTCTAAAAGTATAAATGTCCTTAGAAAAACAGTCTAGTCTATGTTGCGCTTTATCACATCCATCACATCTGGCATTTATTTTTAAAACGAGAAGACTTTATAATGTTTTAACCAGGGAGAGCAGGCGCGCACTCGACACTAACGTTAATAGTCGCGCGAGACCCCAATGTTTTTTTTTACAATTATTCTTATTGTACACGATGAAAATCACAATTCCAGTGAATAATTTAACTAAGAGAAATTATACTTACCTAATTTCAAGGACTTTTAATTTTTTCTTAAATAATGGGGGGGGGATTCATTAAAACTGAACTAAAATGTTTCCTAGGCACGTAACATTAATAAAGGACACAAATCACAGACACTGTTTGCTAACATTACAGGAATAATATTTTGCTCAAATTTATGGTAGTTTTGCTCTCCTTTGACTATGCACCCCGTGCAACTACTCCCGGGTTAAAAGTGTATTCAATATAAAAATATGGATGTTAGTTCTAAAACTCAATTTGCAAAACGTATTTCATTATGCTTTATACGTTTCAAAATATCCATAAAAATAAATCTTGGACAATTAAGTCGTCCTTTTCTTTCTACAGATAATGTACAGTATTTCAATAATAATAACAGTGATGAATTTTTTTATCTTCCTAGAATTTTTCTCTTGGTCTGAGTTATGTTTTTTTTCTGAAAGAGTAGTATTTTAGGTTTAAAAAGAAAACGTAATAAATCTCTCATCGTGGGATTACAAACAAAATGCTTTTTGTTTAGTTATAGTATCAGATAACTAATGAACGTATCCAAGTGGAAACTTTTATTTTTGATATCACCAGATGATATATATGTTACCGGCAAACTATTATATGCCGGCATTCTATAGAATGCCTAGGCATTTTATATAATGCCTATGCATTTTATATAATGCCTGACGTTTTTAGGCAAAGTATGAAATAGGAGAATTATTACATACTTCGCCTAGGCATTGTATAGAATGCCCAAACCTATTTAAAGTATCTGACTACCCTAAAACCATGATTTTTTTCAAAAATTGGCGAATTTTTTTATGACTTTATTTTATAGACCATTTTATTAACTTAATAACAATACCAAGTACTTTATTTTCCCTCCACTAGAACAAAAATTACAAGCGTTTTAGTAAAAGCAAATGCCATAACTTTACACAAGATGTCAAACTTTAAAATACGTTTTACTCGAAATGTGTTTGTTTTCGAAAAACTCAAACGGGGACCGCGATTGCTCAAAAAGTTTTGAAAATAATTAGCTGAAATTTTTTGCTTATGTTTTGCATAACAGTAGAAGTGTTTTGATCTTCAGATTTATCAATAACTGTTTTATTTCAAAATTTGCAGTTATTTATGTGAATATAGACAATGTTTTTGTAAGCAATTTCGTATAATGACTTAGATAAAGTGCTCTAGTTTTTGTAAAAATTAAAATATCTCTTATCGTGAAGGTCACTTCAAACAGAAATAACAAAGTAACACACATCAAAATTGAAAAATTGAGAATCTGTTCATAAAATCTTTGTACAGAGCGAGCCCCGTTTATGTAATTTTTCGTACATTTTTACTAGTTTTTTCCCATTTTAATAATAATAATATTTTTTTCTTTTACCAATTTTAGGATTTTTTCCTTAAAATATACTAAATAAATATAAAAATCACAAAACGATCTCCATATCTCTTTTTTTTTTCAAAAAAAAGTTGTCGCAAGTAGTCGGATACTTTAAGCAAAGTGTGAAAAAAAGGTCAAGATCAGACTTTTATACCAATGGCGCACATTCCTAAAAATACAAATGTTATTCTGAAGAAATAACGAGAATGTCATTAAAGAATTATAGATGAAAACAAAATGAAAGTTGTACCAAACAAAATGTATGTCTTTCTTATTAAAGAGAACAAAATTTCCATATAAAAAATAAGAAATTAAAATTAACTTACTCGTTGCAACATGGTAAGCTTGAATGGCATTTTGAATTACACTCCATTACATATTTCGGGCAAAAATAATTCTTATTCTTATAAAATTAAGAACGTAGTTTAAAAATTCCATACATTTATCACGAACTTTAAATTATACTTATTTCAATAAATTAAAATAAAATGAGAAATGTATACATATTGCCTCAACACATAGAACCATAATTGTATTTGAAATAATCATTTTAAATTATATTCACCACTACTTGTATTTAGCTAATTGTAAAGCTGTTTAAAATGCGAAATTGAGTAAATCATTATATTAAGGTACTCACAAAACTATTATTAATTAATTTCAATAGCCTCACCTACAGTTTTCTGAATGTTCTTATAGCATGCCTACTACTTTTTACCTTTCCTGTCACAACTGCAACAGCTAAAAGTTTTCTAAGCTAAAAATTATTAAAAATCATCTTATATTTTTCATATGCCAAAATCGGTTTTCGGACTTAACAATACTGTCAACAGAAACAAATAAACTTGAAAAACTAAAATCATCTGTTATGGATATTATTATAAATGAGTTTACTGGAAAAAAAATCGAGAAAAGCACCTATTAAACAACTGACAACAAGCTAGTTTTTAAGTAATAAAGTTTTTCAACACATATGTCCCTGTATACTTATTTTAACACTTTCGAATAAGTTTTATTTCAATGCGGTAATTTTTATTTATTTTCCAAAAGGGGGTCCCCAACGAATTTTTAATATGGGGCTTACTCAGGTCTAGTTACGCGAGTGTGCAGCACAGGAAAAAAATCTATTTTTTGTTGAACAAATTTAAGTGAAATTAATTATTTTGATATACCCGGATAAATCGCAAAGCGCAACGAACAAATTCAAAGCCTGAGACTCGGGTTAAAAGTATCGTGCTTTGCCACGTAATATTCGAAACGAATCGGAGACGTATTTGATACTTTGCTGTTTTTTCTCATTAGGCGTTCTTTAGAATGCCTAGGCAATGTGTGAAATATGAATTATTTCATACATTGCTGGTTAGGTTTTTGCATTCTATAGAATGCCACATTTCATACTTTGCCGGTAACATATATAAATTATATCAGTGTAAAGAGCGTTTTTTTATATGTCAGAAAGAGTATTTTGTTTATACTTCATTCCAGTAAATTCAATTTTGAAAACGAAAACTTTTGATATTCTCGCACCCCCTAGAGAGGCGCTCCCCACAGTTTGAGAAACATTGTGCTAAAGAAACATGCACAAATTGGTAACAATAACAAACAATGTATACTCTATCTTTTGTATCCTTTAGACAAATCATTTGGAATTCATTTATAGATATAAATCGATTCAGTTCATGTCATAAAATTTTGCGTCAATTACTGATCTTATAAATTACAAGTCATAAAACTTTGAAGTTACACATATGAAATTTTATAAGTATTCCTCCTGCAATTTAATGACTTCATTTACTAAGTTTTGCAAAGTTTAAGCCTAATTTTTATATTTGATTGTATAAATTATCATTGAAGATATATCTAGTTCCTTCCCATGTTCACCTTTTAAAAATGATTATCTAAATTAATTGTACCAATAACAAAACCTATTGAGAAAAAACTTTATGAGTGCGTAATATGCAATATTTAATTAAACATTACTTTATTTAAATATAATTGCACTGTGAATATCAATGCACTTAATTTTTTTAAACCTGATAATATTTCTCAGATTTCAGAACTCAAGAATATTTCAGTTTTAGGAGTTGTTCCCCTGGATATATTCATAAAATATCACGCAATATTTCGATTTTAATATCCTTGAGAGAAAATTTATAAGAACTTGCATCTCTTTTATGTGAATGGCTCCTTCCCTTCAATTTTGCTTTCATCTTTATGCACTGTTCTTCAGTTTTTGTTACAAATGGCATTTTCGCATAAACTTTACAGTGTGTATAAAATATTGGCAGCATCAAGATTCCCCAAAATATCCTTTAAAAATAGATCGCGAAAACATATTCTTTTTATTTTTAAATAAGAATGTATGTCTTTTCTAAGGGGAAACTATTCCTGTTTTAAAAACATAATTTGTTCCGTTTATTTCGTTAAAAATATCCAAAATTCATACAATGGTAAACGTCTTAATTTTATATAAAAAAATCCTTTTCTTTTTATATATATATTAACTTTTAAATTGTAATAATTAAAATTCCAAACACACACACACTAAAAAAACGCTAATATTGATGAGTAGCAAAATTTTCTTCTAAATTAAATTTGTTAAGAGGATATGGTACGATTTATGCAAAAAAATTTTAATTTAAGGATTTTTAAAAAAATTTTGGTTGCCTCCTATGTATGTATATTATGTTAAACAGATTCTGTGCTCAAAATTTCATAAAAAGCTAGCCATGTAATTTTTTAAGGAAAAAACTTAAAATTTGTGAAGTGATTTTAAAATGCTACTCCTCCCCTACAAAAGTTTGCGTGCATGCATGAAATATGATTTACAAGTACGTCAAACTATGTTTAATAAAAGTTGGTATGGATTTTGCGTTAACATGATTGGTATTCATTCAATACTTCTTTTTATGAATGTTTATTGAAAATTACTTAAAAAATGTATAAATTCTGAGTTAAATTATTTTTGAAAAAATAAATTTTGCTTTGATTAAAAAATGCATACCAACTTTTGTTACATGTACTATTAGCAATAGGTAAAAAAAATCAGAGCACTAAGCATTAGACGCAATAGAAAAAATGCCTTGGCATTTTAAATGAAGGCAAACTAGTTATTTTATCTTTCTGAGATAAGTCAGTTTAAAGGTTTGATTTGCCATAGAGATGCGAAGAAAAATGAACGTGAAATATTTCATAATTCTCCTTTTTTTAAGTATAGAGCTTTCAAATTTTGTGAGGTAATAGAAACGTATATATAAAATAATTTAGGCTAAAAAAATGAAATTTGATTTTTTGACCAATTTTGGTCAATTGAATCGTAATGTGTCCCCTTAAAAATCTCTTGATTTTAAATAGATTTACTTTTCGATATATCTAGTCAAAAATTTTATGAATTCAATTAGAATTATTTTGTATTCATGACTATGTTTGTTGCGCCAATGGAATTTAATTATATATCTCTGCATTCCGCTATAGACAGTGAAATTCATTATTTCTGATTTTCAAATATGCAAGATAATATATTTAACAACTACAGCTATTTACAGTTTATTTCAACCACCCCTCCGGTATAGTGGTTGATGATGCTGATTGCTGTAAGGTATACATGTTTGTAAATGTATAGTGTCTTCAGAGGGGAATCAAATAGCTGTCGAGCCGCGAGTCCTCTCGTGAATTGGTGGAAGGGAAAGAAAGGTGGGAGACTCGTGACCACCTCCAGGACGTTTCCTCTCAGAATTGGGATGGAATCCAGCAAAGTCGTACCTTCACCTGTGTGGTACTCAAAAGCACGCCTATCGACAGGCGTATCTCCAGCTCTTTGCCGTGATGAATTTCGTGCGCCTCGATCTGATACCGTCAGACAGGTGGCATTAGTAACAACAGTACATTTCCAAATTCCGTTGTTCGTTTATTATAAAATTAAAGCATCGATAGGTAGATACAGTTTTTCAAATATTTGTTTTTGGAGTTAACAAACAGTAATGAGCGTAACACAGGATGACTGCATAGCTGGCTAACAAATTTATTTATTAAAGAAAATGTAAAACAAGATTAAAACAAGTTAAACTTTAAAAGTCAAAATATTGAAAAGAGATTTCGAATGTTGATGCTTAAAGGAAAACGCGGAATACCGTAAGAAATTTAACCGTCTTGTTGTGTTGTACTGTGGGCAACAGTATTATATTTGTAGGTAAAAATATGAAGTCAAAGTTTCTTAGCAATAATATATCTACTTAAACGTTTTATGATTTAACATCTATTTCATATCCATTTCCTGAGAAGGCGGTAGTCTAGTCCAGTGGCATAACGAAGAATAGTATGACCAGCCCCCTGAAAAGCCAGGTTTTGGGCTCCTAGTCAGATCTTACAAAGGCTACGTATTTGGCATCAGTTAGGCTTTTCCCCCAAGGATATGGAAGCTGTGAGAGTGTACATCACGCCAATGCCAAGGTCACAGTTAATGTTTCATTCCAAGCCCTGAAGGCCCTCCGTGTAAAGGGCGCTGATACAAACTAAATCTATCGAGGATTAAAGTCCTCTTGTTGGTGTAATGTGAAAGTTTGCAAAGTGGGTGCCAGTTCAGGTGTCGTCCTCAGTATTTGACCGCAATTCAAATTTATGAGTTCCGTCGACAAAACCTCTCGTGTTGCTTTAGAGTGGGAAGCTAATATACACTCAATCGCCATATCCGTTCCCATATGCATTGTACTAATAAACAAATACCATATCTACTCGAATGTAAGCCGCGCTATTTTTCCAGTATTCATGCTACTGAAAATAGAGTGCGGCTTAGAATTGAAGGCAAAACATTGGTTGGATGGGGAAAATTAAGTTTTCACCCCTTTCTTAAGGAAAAATGTAATCGTTCATTCTGGATACCTGCATCGATGACTTATCCCACTCCGTAGTTTGTCTCCAGTATTCAGTGCATCCTAAGCATCGTTGTCGGCTCTTATTTAGGAATTTTTTATACGCTTTCTTTTAACCACCTAAATAGCAAAGATATCGGTATTAGTATCAAGGCGAGTTCACTATGGCGCAAGTATGAAAAAGGAGTCAAGTTTATATGCAGAAAAACACAACAGAACAGCAGCCAGTGAAAGTTTGACAGGGATGAAACAAACATACATCGATGGCGTAACAAAATGATACAATTTTTGTTTATAAATGTTCAGCAGTCTATGATAATTGCTTTACGCTCTTCTATAATATATTCTTTTAAAAAAATAATTACATACAAAATGCATTGGATGGCTTGGAAGTAAGACGACACTATGCGGGAAAATGGCGACGCTCGCACCCATTCCGAAGTCAGCGGTGACATTGGGAGTGACGAATGATTTTGGAAACATGATACATTGGTTAGAGTAATTATAGATCCATGTATGTATAATTGAAAGCTTTTAATACTGGTAAAAAAAATATTATTAACTTCTTGTTATTATTATTTTTTTTTGAAATTTTTTTAAGTTTTGGATATTGAAGAATATTTTACACATTTCTTAAAAATTTTCTCAAAAACGTGTAGAGAATTAGAGGTGCTGCTAAAATTGAGGACAACATTTTTTCACAAAAACATATTGGGAATATGCGGGGTGGCTTAGATTTGAGTAAATACGGTATCATAGTTGCTTTGCTCCATTCACACCTTCAAAAATTTGCGGTGTTTTATACTTGTTATCCCCTAAGTATTAATAGATCGATAGATTTATTTCGTAACATTAAGTATTATTGGAATATTATTACAAGAAAAGGGACACAAAGAGAAATAATTGTTCAGACAGAGATTCTATTATTACTCATCTTTATCTTTCGTCTTACCCCTGCTGGCAAATAAACTTTTCTTTCTTACTACTTGGTGTTAAGTCCATCCAATTTCTGGGATAGATAAATAAAAGATAACAAAGAAGGCAGAAAAATCCCTGTTAAAAAAGACAGTCTTAAGAAAGATCCAATTGTAACCGGTCAACAACTTTAATCTTTTTTAAGGTTAGACAATTTATCTCTCTCTACTAAGTTTCTTTCAGAATTTCCTAAGCAAAGATTTTCCTTTAAAACATTCAATGTGTAACTTGTTCCCAAATTGAAAGCTGTGGACATAAGTGCTTTCCTGGAAGAATCACTTAATAGTTTGGATAAAACTTCTGGTGAGATTAATTTCGGCTTGTGGTTTACTTATAGTGCCTTTAAGTTTTTGATGTATTTCTTGACTATTGATTTAAGAATTTGAAAAGAAAATTAATTTAAGGAAAGGTGCATGAAATACAAAATAACATTGTATGAAAGAAATATTAAATCATAAGCAAACACACAGAAGATTTTGAATCAAACTATTTGGTTTTTGAAATATTGCTGACGAATGAACGAAAATAAGTATACTTTTGAGTCTTTTGCTTACCATTGTATCTAATATTGATATCTGCATAATATTGCAAGCCTATTTTAGTAAATCTTACATATAAGTGACGAAAAATAATCTTTTTTTAAAAAATCCAAAACACGATCCATTTTGATCATATTGTTTCTCAATGAAATATCAAAATAAATCTGCGAAAAAATTAATGTGAAATATGTATTTAAAAATAATCTTAAGTAAAATAAAAATTAAAGGAAATAAAGAATTGAAAAAAGTAGTGATTCAGTGAAAATTTAAAAACTACAGTTTGCACAGTCTTATTTTTACTCAACTATTGTTTGCTTACGTCCCTTCTCAAAGCCACATGAAGAGCATTAGTGTTTTTCTTTCAATTTGGAGCCACGACCAAATGACAAAAATTAAATCTTACCTGGGGCATCTCCTACTCTCCAAAATTCTACCTCCACGTAAAGACTTTGCACCTCTACAAGTTTTATGTGTATCAGGCCCTCTACACGGTGGATCCTCCCTGACACAAGGAATCAAACCCATAATTCGATAAAAACAATGTAAATTCACTAGGTAATGACTAAAAATGACTAGAAATAGCTACCATATCCTGTACTAAGATTATATATTATGTAGAACATTTTAAGTTTACGTACATTTCCATAATGCGAATATTCATACAATGGTTATTGAAAGATTTTGAATAAAAGGATTTAATTTTGGAAGGATGTAAATTTCAAATACATTATTTTTGTCGCAATCTATATAAGAAAAAACGCTCTTAATAACTTTCTATTTAATAATACGAGGTGACTCTCTACCACACCGACAAACTTGCAGGGTGTGCATAGATAACTCAAAATCACACAGTAACAAAAAGGTCACAAGAGTGATGTAATGGTAAGCTATGGTGCAAAGAAGAAACAGTAATACATTAATTGAGAGAAAACATTTTATTAAACGATTGTACTCCTTGATTGATTGATTGAATATTAACGTCGCACTGTTCAGCTACACGAGGTCTTTTGGCAACGGACCACGTAATTTAACGATTATACTACAACATAAGTTTGAAATGACCACCAGAAATCATCTGACAAGTCGGACAGTGTCGTTGCATGAAATTCCTGACGTTCTAGAAGATTCCTCCAGGCAATCTTGTGATAGATGGTGCTGAACGGAAGGTTTCGAGAACACCGATCCTGCCTCAAGTCATTTGTGAACAGTTACCGAGGCAGTAGGAGGAACTTGCATTCAAACGAACTGGTCGACATGCTAAAAGTATATGGGCATGCGAAATGTAACGAGCATGCCGTTCGACAGTTGTAACAGAAACGTTATTCGAACAGGAGTGTTCCACATCACACGACCTTCGCAAGTGTCGACAGAAGGTTACGTGAGAATGGTTCTTTAACGAGTTAACTGGTTCTTTTTGTTGAACGAGACATCCGTTTCTGCATTTCAAGACCTCATCGCTCCCATATCTGTAGCTGCCGGGATGATTCGGGACATGCAAGGAATCTTCCAGAACGTAAGAAGTTCCATGCAGTGCGCTCTCAGGCCTGTCAGACGACTCTTGGTCGTAATTTTAAACTCCTATTGTGGTACAACCTTTCAATAAAATTTTTTCTGTCCCATTAATATGTTGCTGTTGCTTTTATTTTTCTCTTCTTTACACCATAGCTCGCAACTGCGGCGTTTGCGACCCTGCATCCATATGTGTTTCCAAATCGCCTCTGTACCCCCTACACACCCAGCAAGTTTGTCGGTTTGGTAGTGAATCCCCCTATATATTTGGATTTGATCTTGTAGGTTACTACTGCATAAATTAATTAAAATATTTCAGAAAAAGGTATTTTGAAGCCACTTGGAACAAAAATAATTATAGCTAGAATATTTGAAAGAGAGACAGAGATATGAAAAGGAAATAATGTAACGGTTTAAAAAAAGAGAATATTAATTATCATTTAAACGATTTGACTTCCTTATTTAGCTCTAAAAAAAGGTGTAATAAACGCTTTGCGTTTATTGGTGTTTGGAGGCCAGAAAAAAGATCAGCCATAATCAGTATAAATTCTAATTTATTGTTCTCTCACTTAAATTAACAACGCAGGGTAGAAAATGCACACCACAACTAAGTATAGGAGCAACTACACGGCAAAAAAAGGATACTTAACATGGGAGTCTAATTTAATTAACTTACTCTTGTAACACTTTAGACGTCCATGGTCTAATTCGCTGTAATTCCGTTCTTAGCTGCACGACCCCTGGTCTCATTATTATTAATCTCTATCTTATAGACTAAATCGTCAATTACCAATCTTTGATCATTCAGAAATTACTCGTCGACGAACTTTTGACAAGCTCCCAACTATTCTCCACTAACTTCTAACTTCGCGTACCTAAAAGTTAATGCTTAAATAGAAACCTTCATTTAACTAAATCGAGTCTTCTTCTTCGGAAGAAAGTTTTCAATAGAACAACAGTTAAAATGAAATAAATTTACCCAAGAGGGGATTAGTGACAGGTTCGCGGTAGACCCGTTACGAATTTATTTTGAAAAAAAGACTAAACAATTCATTTGTATTATTTTTTATAATGCTTTTTCTCTCGTTAAGTAACAAGTAAAATAAATGGAAAATAACTCACTTTTACTCATTTTCTTTTCATATCATATATTTCAGAAATTTTGATGCAAGGAATTCAAATAAATTTCTTAAAGCACTTATAAAATACTTCCCCCCCCCCTAGAAAATATGTTTCTTCTTTGAAGAATGTGAGACTCCTTGTAATTTTGATAGATTTACTTCTGAAAATAACCCAAAGTGGCTTAAAAGTAAGTATGAAATACCTACCCCTCTCATTAATTGATAATATATGCAGGGTGCCCAGCCTTAATGTAACCCAACTGCCAATTCCCGAATTGTTTGGTTTATATATGCACTTCCAACTTGAAAAATGTTTTTAAAAAGGTAAATAATGCTTTTACGTGATTTTCGAACCAAAAAACCCATTTACAAAAAAATTACAAAATTTAAATTTTTATTCGGTCCCCAGGACCTATTACTTGTACTTAGGAAAAGATGCAGCACACAAAAACAAAGTAAACACCAAACGTTTCATTTTATTACGATAAAAACTGATCGAGTTATGCCTACATAAAGTTGAAGCCTCTAAATTGCTCAGAAAAGGGGGTCGTATACAAATTGAGTTTAGAGAACAGTAATTCACTAACTATAGAAAGAGCAAAATAAAAACATCATACTAATAATAAAAAATAGTAGTAAACATCATAGATTGACAATTTGTATTGCTGTATGGCAAACAATAAAAGTTAAGTTAAAGAAATGCAACCTGTACTGAAAAGATTAAAACAGCTTGTTTTAACAAATAGAGTCAAAGGAATACAGGGTTTGCCATTCAAATTATATCATAATGTGGAATGATGCACCAATCATAAATCAGAGGCTTTATTATATCAGAATGACCAAATTAACTTAAATAGTGTTCAAAATGACTGCCCTCCACAGAAATGCAACACCGAACCCGCGTCAGAAACTCCACTTGAACCTTCTGCAAAATAATTGGTGTCACAGACCTGCATGTCATGAAACAATTGAGTAAATCAGATTTACTCATGGATTCCCGTTCGTACACTTTGCGTTTTAGGAAGCCCAAGAGAAAGAAATCCAGAGGTCGCGTGATCGCAGGGGCCACTCCACGATTTATTTCGTACTAGCCAATCACTCCGCACTAGCCAATTATTCGAGTGTCAAATGCCTGCACCAAAAATGTACATGGTTGAGCAGATTTGTGTGCGGATGCACCATCATGCTGGTACCACCTGCGTGACAAATCTCGTAAGGAAACTTCATCTTCTAAAAAATCGGCTAACGGTCCAGATAAAATTTCCGTGTATGATTCTGATGTTAATGGCCTATCGAAATGCATTGGGCCATTTAAGGTGCTCTTACATATTCCGCACCACACATTCACCGACCCAAACACTTGGTGGCGATTCGGTCGTATTAAATGTGGGTTTTCGAGGGACCAATAATGTGTATTCTGTGTATTAATAGTGCCTTACCTCGAGAACTGGCATTCATCCGACCACAAAACTTCATTAAAAAAATCTGGATTTTCATCCAGTGTGTTTAACACGAAATTGCAAGAATCAAAACGACGCTCTTGGTCTCCGGGCATCAGTTCCTGCGCCAGGACTGGACGATAAGGATATGCAATGCACGTATGTAATATGTTCCACACCGTCGATTTTGAGTAGGAACACGCCTTGCTAATATCCCGGACACTACTTTCAGGATGAGCCGGGGCATATCCTAGAACATCCTCAGCAGATATCCGCAAGCTTGAAGGTGTGGCACGAAACGAAGGAATACGTCTATAACAACTCCCAGTTTTATGCAAGCGTTGAACACCACGGGCAGTTGTACAATAAGATCGATATCTTCGACTGGGAAATTTAATGGTATAAAGACTTGCCACCTTTCTCTTATTTCGATTACAATGCCCACATAACAGTACCATTTCGCAGAATTCTTCATTTGCATACATCTCGTTCTCCCATTCTAGAATTCGTAATATTAGAATAAGACTGTATGCAATTGCAAGCGACTATAAAACATATTTTTAACGTTCGCCAAGATCAGTACCGCAGCAAATCAGTCTGAAGCCGCAGCAAATAAGTATTTTTTGGAACTGCTTTTAAAATGTTTTCTTCGTCCAAAATATTTTATTTTGTCTTTGTTTTAAACGTACACCGAATAAATTTTATTTCTTAAGTACTCAATTATTGTGTTATTAACGTAATGTGTGTATGTACTTTTTTTTAAATTTAAAAACGATTTACCTAAGAGTGACGAGCAAGAGCAAAAGTTTCCTGGCAGAGTTCCTATTAATTTCCCTTTGGAGACGGCCTCTTACTAGCTTCTTGAAAACCGCCCAGAAAATGGATGAAATGTATGATTTTCAAAGTTCCATAACTCGGCCAGCTTTTATCGTAATAAAATGAAACTTTTGGTGTTTACTTTGTTTTTGTTTTCTGCATCTTTTCCTAAATATAAGTGATAGGATCTGGAGACCGTATAAAAATTTATTTTTTGTAATTTTTTTCTAAATGGGATTTTGGTTCGAAAAGCACGTAAAAAACATTTCTTGCCTTTTTAAAAACATTTTTATAAAATCGAAAGTGCATATCTAATCCGAACGGTTCGGGAATTAACTATTGGGTCGCATTAAAGCTGGACACCCTGTATATCCCAAAACATTGATTGATCTAGAAGATCGGTACTCAGCCTTTTTTTCTGCTGGGCCGCATATATATGCCACCCATTTCACGCGGGCCGCATACATATGTTAGCTATTTCGCGTGGGCCGCTACATGAGGTTAAACGAGGGAGGGGGGGTAATGCTTTAAGACCAAGATAACATTGGAAATTTAAAATGTGGAAAATTAATTAAAACATTATAACACCTGCTTTGCTTTTTTCAATTATTATTTTTTCATTTTTGTCACTAACATTAAATTAACAGAATTTCAGAAACGCTCCTTCACACGCGATTTTTGCATCAGTAAACAGTTTCATATAATTGCCAATAATATAACAAACTTCATAGGATGGCTTTGTTACTGCTGTGACATTACCACTGACAATGAACTTTGTTGCTGTTGCAAAAAATATTCAATAAAGCCTATTTAGATCTCTTGAAAGAGATCTTGGAGGAAAAAGTGTCATTGAATGTGATTCCGGTTTTCTGATATTTTTAAATACAGCCCTTTCGTGACAAATTAAACAAGTACTGATCCATGTTTGTCTTTCACTACAAAACAGTCAACCTCCAAATCGTTCGAATATTTTTCGCTTGTAAGGTATAAAAGATTGTTAAAAATTAGTCCACCCACAAAATTATCCCTACTGTTGTCTGTTATCACTAGCCGTAACAGTTACAAATAGAGAAAGAATGTTAATTCGCAGCTGTACGACATCGACAGCAAAAAATTAAAATTGATATATTTGATTTCTTGTCAAAAAATTTCACATTGAATTTTTAATACATTGTTCTTAAATAAGTGACTCAGAGCAATGGGTCATGGCCGGGCCACTTAAAAAGGCTCGCTGGGCCGCAGGTTGAATATCACTGATCTAGAAGAATAGGATGTATAATAGCTGAACTTTTCAATTAGTTTCCTAGTTATGTGCAAACTTTATTTAAAATGCAACATGTTCAATAATAAATTGATGGTGTAACAAGAAAAGCATTGAATCTAAAATGAATTCTCAATCTTGTGCATCTCTCTTAAGGTGTATCCGACTACTTGCAACAACTTTTTTTTTCTTTTTTTTTTAAATGGAGATATGGAGATTTTTTTATGGTTTTTAGATTTTTTTTAGTACATTTTAAGAAAAAAAGGCTAAAAAACTAAGAAGATAAAAATTAATTATTACTACTAAAATGGGAAAAAATGGGTAAACATTGATAAAAAAATTACATAAACGGGGCCCGCTTTTAACAAATAGTAAATGAACAAATTCTCAATTTTTCAATTTTGATGTATTCCTTTTTTAAATGACCTTCAGGATAAGAGATATTTTAAATTTTACATAAACTAAAGCACTTTATCTTAGATGCTATATGAAATTGCTTAAAAAGGCAGTGATTATATTCACATAAGGAACTGTAAATTTTGTAATTAAACCGTGATTGATAAATCTGAAGGCTAAAACCCTTCTTCTGTTATACAAAACATACACGCAAAATTTCAGCAAAATTATTTAAAAAATTTTTTGAGCAATCGCTGTCTCTCTGTTTGAACTTTTCGAAAAAAAATTAAATTTTTCGTAAAATTCATTTTAAAGTTTGACATCTTTTATGTAAAGTTATGGCATCTGCTTTTACTAAAACACTTGTAGTTTTTGTTCTTGTGAATTGAAAATAAAAAATTTGGTATTTTAATAAAGATGGCTCATAAAATAAAATCATAAAAAAACTTACCAATTTTTTTAAATAAAATCACGGTTTTAGGGTAGTCGGATACTCTAAAAAAGATTAACGAAGTGTTTAATGTCAGGTTAAATATTAACTTTGATACGTGGTTTTAATTTAAACATTTATTGGTGTTTTTAAGGTAATGCTGTAATTAAAATATATAACTAGCCATGACCCACCTTCTTCGCTGGGTATTTAATGATGTTATATGAATATATATATACTGCTTTTATATATATAAATTATTGAGATATCTCAATAGAGTGAGAATTCGATTATATAAAAAATATTCTTAGAACTCTCGCCTCTTGTTTTAAAAAGGACAGAACCTACAAATAATAATTTCCAAAACTGAAGTTAAATTATTTTTTTACGCCCTCGTAAACCCCTCCCCAAATGGATTTCCGTAAAACACATTTCTTGTGGATCTCTAATCAATAAAGTAAGCATGCTTGCCTAATTTCAAATCTAAATGTAATAGTTCATAAACGTATTTTTTTTCTCAATAAGCTCCAGTAATCAAGTTTGAGAGTCGATTTCCGAATGACCCGTTGGGAATTTCAATTAAAAAAAGAAACAAACATACCAAATTTCATTACTGTAGGTCAAATAGCTCGAAAACGGTATTTTTTTTTATCAACACGCTCCAAAGGATTCTCGCTCCCTCATAGAAGTCGATTTCCGTAAAATCATTTGTCAGTGGAAATTTCCGTTCAACAAAAGTAACGTGTATAGCAAATTTCACTACGCTAAGCAGTAGTGCAATAACGGAATTTTTTTTTTTGTATAAATACGTTCTAGCAACTCACCAGCTCCCATTCCCTCACATAGGAATCAATTTCTGTACAATCCGTTCTTCGCGGATGTTCATTCAATAAAAGAAATATACATACAAAATTTCGTCTATTTATCTGTTCTATCTATATAACAGTTCAAAAACGAGAATATTTATCTATAATGCCCCTTAAGCCCTCGCAACACCCCCTGAGATTCGATTTTTCTAAACCATCTCCTGTAGCGGATCTCTACTTGCTTATAGCATTCTCCGCTGCTAGGGGTATTATCTACAAAGAATTTATTCCAACTGGACAAACAATTACATGTCAGTACTACTAAGCTGTTTTAAAGCGTTTGATGGCTAAAATTCGTCGTATTCGTCCAGAATAATGGACTGGAAGCAGTTAGTGTTTATTACACTACAATACATCCAGTCACACCTCCCTGGTTGTTCATCGATTTTTGGCAAAAAATATTGTCTGTGTGTTGAACCATCCTCCGTATTCACCTAATTTAGCACCCTGTGACTAGTCCTTATTCCCAAAACTTACAATGAAATTAAAAGTGTTATTTTAAGAATATTTCGACCTTACAAGTAGCTTCGATGCATGCTTTGCTGGCCATTCCACAAAGTGATTCACAACAGGCATTCGATTCCTTATTAAACGCTGTAAGAAATGCATTGAAGCCAGGGGTTCCTATTTTGAATATAAAACCAAAATAGGAATTAATTTCTTGTTTCTATTTCTTTTTACGGACACAATTTTGAAACTCATTTGCCGCACTGTCTGTGTTAAATCTATCGAAGTTCAAAGTCCTCACGTTGGCGGGGTGTAGAAATTTGGAGAAGTGTGTGGCATCGTGGATGTCCTCCTAGTCACTCGATCGAATTTTAAATTCGAAGGTCTTCGCGAGCTGCCTCTGTTACTTCGAAGTACTATGATAATAAGCAAATCATCCCTAATATTTTTTTGAACATATTTAAGCTGTTTTTTCTCAGTTGACAACATTTGTGACTGTATTAATAATTGGATTCAAACACATTTTCTGACTGTTTTTTATTTCCAATGGCAGATTATGAACAGTTACACATCAATCTAATTATGAACATTCGCACATCAATCTAATTATGAACATTTGCACATCAATCTACCTAGTGCATTCACCGAAGGCTGGTATCCTTTTTAGTGTGGCGCCATATTGGCGGATACCAATCACCACAGGTAATTTTGAGACGCCTAGTTTCCTTCCTAGAGAGAGGCACCTGAACTCAGACGATGCGAACTTTGTACTAGGATTTAATTTTGCCTAGAGCACCCCTAGGAATCTTTTGCATGCCGTATAATCATACGAGATGGCCACTGTCGATTTTCTGCATCATGAAAATCCATCAACTTGGGACGGGGTCGAACCCTCAACCTTGGGTACAGAAGGCCAGTGACAAACCAACCACGCCACCCAGCTGATTATTTTTTAATATAATCAAGCAAATTGTTTGCAAAAAAATGAGAATGTTAAGTTAGCAATTTTGATGCGTTTAAATGTGTACTTCGGATAGGACATGCCTGTAATCCAGTGAAATCATTCATCTTGGAAAAAGAAACTATTATACGTGTGCTTAGTATTAGATATACTTTATTTCAATAACACACACACACCAGGTAATAGTGTTGATATAATTAATGAATAAGTTATATATTTATATATATATATATATACTTGTTTATTAGTTTAATTTAAAGAAATGTGGTCAACATAAACTGATAATCGATTCTTTGAAAGTTATTTTCTACTGAAATGTAGTGGAAAATAGCCTTGTTTTTAAAATATAAACAATTGTTCAATATTTCTCAATGATAATACGACTGAAATCAAAATACAGTAGAACCAGTTTCTGTGCGGGGTTTTTTTAGGGTCTTGGTAGCCCAGTGGTCATGGTATCGGATCTTGGCTGGCATGTCATGAGTTCCAGCTAGTACCACTGAAAGACCCGCCGTGTAGGGAAACGATGCACTTTAAATCTGTCGAGAGCTCAAACGTCCTCCCGTTGGTATGGTGTGGTAGTTAGGAGAGGGGTGCCAGCTTAGGTGTTTTGTTCTCGTCACCTGACGGTGGTTCAAAATTACGAGGTCCGTCTCCAAAAGCCCTCAAGTAGCTGAGCAGTGTGACGTTAATATTCACTCCCTCACTTGATTGAATACGAAACTTTCAATGACAGTAACATTATGAATAATTTAAAAGATTATGAAGACGAACCGGATTCTTTGAGAGTGGATAAAAATATGTAGGGATCCAGCTTTCCAACAAATTTGAAAAGCGTTTTCTTAAAATATATACCAATTTCGAAAGCAGTTTGAAATTCCAAAAAGAGCATATCGGGTAATCGGGACATTTATAAGCAACCGACTAACCGACCATCGTAGAAAAACTTATCATTTACTTCAACGTGCAAAAAAAAATCAATTAAAATTGTATCTTCAAGTGACGAAAGAGATTTTGAACATTCATCACAAGAGATGCACGCGTTAAATTACGATGAAAAGTAGTGAATTATATATGTGCATTTTGTAAACTTCTCCATGTATACAATGCGAAATTAAATGTTTCAAAAGTGTTCATGAGTAATTCAATTATTTATTTTGTTTGGAAGTACTTTCTCATAAATTTCGTAAATAACTGTCGCATTTGCAAAAAAAAAAAAAAATTGCGCAGTGTGTCGACAAAGTTGCTTATTATATGTAAGTGTTTATCAAATATATATATATTTGAATAATTTTTGTGCAGTTTCTTTTTGCAGTCTGTCTACCACACAAAAACAGGTTTTACTGTAATTTGCCACAAATACTGAAAATTATAAAATTCAATTCAGATTTGGTGTTTTTAATAAGTTTTAATACATAAATATTTCCTCACTAACATTTTTTTTTTCATTTTTCTGTCTTAATTCCTTCCACAGAGCTTTAATTTCAACGAGTAAATAATCAATTGATGAATTGGTACATATGTAGAATCTGGTGGTATTTCTGCGAATTTCTTCTAAGAATTAGACCCATATACTGTAAAAAAATTATTTATTTTTTGTTGCGTGAACGTATTCATTCTTATCTTGAGAAGTAATAACGATATTTTACTAGAGTAAAACAGAGTGCATCTAAATATAAGTAAATGAAATAAGAAGCAAATTACACAGCTTAAATTTAACCCTCGGGACGGAATATCAATTTTTAGAGACATTCGTCTGACAGACGGGTACGCAACTTTTTCTTTTAATTTTATTATCTTCAGGACTATTTTAAATGTCCTTATTGCTCAAAAGAAATTGAGTAGAATTTTTAATATTTAAGTCTTTATGAGATGCTCACTATATTAATAAATTTTTATCACTAGAATTGTGACTAGTATTTTTATAAAAACTTATTAGAAATTATTTATATTCATATAAAAATAATTAAAAATAATAATACCAAAAACGAAAAAACTCTAAGAATATCCGTCTGATGGATGATGATAGATAAGAAAAATTGCACATATCTTTAGTGGAAAAAAATTGCCATGCACCACCACGTGATCCTCTCTTTCTGGGTAGAGTCCAACTGAAGATGTCAAGGCAGGCCACTCCAAAACTCACCCCACGGCGTTATCTATAGGCATCAAAGCAAATCATAAACGTCTGAGAAACGGATGTTCCAGTCAGAGGGTTAATTAGAGCTTGAATTTAACTTTCAATTGAGCAACATTTGCTTGCTTCATTGTCTATTAATATAGCATTTTCAAGCAACATGAGTGTTAATTGTGACACACCTTGTAATTGATGTTAAACACAACATTCTTGCGTACAGAAGACTCTCCAAATTTCCATTGCAAGTCAATATAAGTACTTTGAGTATCTATAGATTTGTTGTAGTGTTGCTGTTCCCTATGCCACCTGTTTGATGATGTCAAATTGAGGCTTACAAAATTCATCGAGGCAAAGTGCTACATTGTACGCCTGTCATTATCCGTAGCCTTGAGTACCATGCAGATGACTGTTTGGCAGGTTTCCGCCCCAATTTTAAGGGAATAACACCCTAAAGCTGGTCAGGAACCTCACCACCCCTCTACCTCTTCTACCAGTCTCACGAGAGAACTTTTGGCTGGATGGCTATTTAGAATACCCCCAAGCCGAAAAGGCACTATACATTTACAAACGCCCTTGCCTTCTCCACTATAATAACCACAATAATGGATTGGCGGCATCGATAGATTTAACGCACGTAATCCCTTTCACTTGGCCCGTTGTTAATGGATCCTGGTCTCGAACCCATGACTCGACATAAGCAACGCCAACCACGGGTTCAAAACCATGTCTTTCCAATACCGTGGCTTTAATAATAAACTGATCTTGAGAAAACAAGTAATATAAATTTTTTTTAAACTCAGTTCCTACTTAGGTCAGCAAAAAAATTTTTTTCTTCTAGTTAATTTTTATTAAATAATTACAATTAATATAAATATGTATATACATATGACAGAATCACACTATTAAGTGGCAAAATAGATAATGATTCCCCTTGCAATTTTCCATTTTCCTTTCTATATATGGTGTTGGACTATTTTTTTTTGTTTGTTACTATTTATTTATTTAAATTTAATTGTTCCAATAAAATAGTATAGTAAAAAGAAATCACATCCCCAGAAACATGGTCATCTCAGGTAGAATTCGAACCCGTGACCTTTGGATTAGAAGTCCAACGCGCAATCCATTGCGCTACAGGGACGCAACGAGAGATTTTCCTCTTTATACATAGTTTGGAATTATTGTTTTTGTTTTTTACTATTTCTTCATTAATTTAATTTCATTCATGTATTAATATTTGAAAAAAATGTATCTGAACTTAAGTGGATGAATAAAAAGTATTCTATTAAGGATTGAAAATTTGAGCAAGATATATATATAAATAAACTAGCCGTTATACCCACCCGCTTCACTGGGTATTTCACGATGTTGTATAAATATATACTGTTTACATATATATAAATTATTGATATCTACCATTAAGAATTCGATTGCATTGAAAAAAAATACATTTATAGCTGTAACTCTCGCCTCTTGATATAAAAAGTACATAAATTGTAATATCTAATATTTCTATTTGTATCTAAAATAGAAGTAGAAAGATTTTGCGCTCACTTAACCCAATAATCAAGTGGATTTCCGTCAAAACCACTTTCAGTGGATCTCTACTCGATAAAATAAACATACGTGCTAAATTTCCAGTCAAAATCTAATAGAGCAAAAACGGAATTTTTATCGTCAATACCTCGTTGAGAGCATTCTTAGCGGATTCCAATTCAACGAAAGAAACATGCAAACCAAATTTTATTATTATAGTCCTAGCAGTTCGAGAACGTGAATTTTGTCTATCAATACGCCCCGAAAACTTCACCGCTTCCCCCTGGAGTTGATTTCCGTAAAATCAATTCTTAGTGGAACACTATTCAACTAAAGAAACGTGAACAAATTTCAAGTAAATGGGTTAAATTCAAAATGAGGAATTTTTCTATAACTATCTTTAACCCCTCGCAACCCCATTCCTTTGGGAACCCGTTTTCGCAAAACTTTGTAAAAGGAACTCTATTCCATGAACGGAACATGCCTTCTAATTTTCAAGCAGGTGGGTCTAATAGTTGAAAAGTGGAAATATTTATCTATTATATACGCCCTTAATCCCCTTCAGTGACCCTTGGGGATCAATCTATTTCTCCTAAACCTATTTTGTTGCAGATCTCTACACCATAAAAGGAATCCGCTTACCAAATTTCAAGACTATAGGTCTAATAGTTTTAAAATGGAAATAATTATTTATAACGCCCCTTAAGCCCCCGCAACGCCACTTAGGAAACAATTTTCACAAAACCGATCTTATAGCGGATCTCTACTCAATGAATGGAATCAGCTTACTCAATTTCAAGATTTTACGTCTAATAGTTTAAGAAAGGAGATAATTGCATATAACGCCTCTTAATACTTCACAACGCCACTTGGGAGTCGATTTTCATAAAGCCCATTGTGTAGCGGATCTGTACTCTATGAAAGGAATCCGCTTACCAAATTTTTCAAGATTGTACGTCTAATAGTTTAAAAGTGGAAATAATTATGCATAACGCTCCTTAAGCACCCTGAACGCCCCTTGGAGGTCAATTTTCGTAAAAATCAGAGAGTCTCTACTTTATGAAAGGAATCTGTGTACCAAGTTTCAAGACTTTACATCTAATAGTTTAATTATGGAAATAATTATCTATAACGCCCCTTAAACTCCCGTAACGCGCTTTGGGGTTCGATCTTTGCGAAATCCGTTCTTCGCTTATGTCTACTCCATAAAGGAAACCTGCCTACCAAATTTCAAATCTGTAGGTTTAATAGTTCCGGAGATATCGCGATTAGTCAGTGAGTCAGTCAGTCGCTTTTCTCCTTTATATATATATATATATATATATATATATATATATATATATATATATATATATATATATATATAGGAGAATGGGAACTATTATTTAAAATTGGAAAAAAAAATCTTTGAATAAATGACAACTATTTCCAGTTTTAAAATCATGCTATTTAAATAATTTTTGGTTAAATTGTTTTAATCAAGATCAGATCAGTTTTGAATAAATTATAATTAACAACTTTGTTTGAAGTTTTATGTAATACCGGGATATGTTGGATGGGAAAAAATAGACATTAATTGAGCTTCGAAACATAAAAATAAAACTAATAGAAAAGCAATAATTACTTATTTAGTCATCACATTTAGGATTTCGCTCTGAAAACATTTATGAATAACAGACATAACCTCGCCTCCGGACGTAATTTAGTGAAAATGCAAATTTTTCACCTCAAAGATTATGTTTGAGAAACGAGAAATTACACGGTTCAAATAATTTAGCGAGCCTGGAAGGAAAGTTATGCATTCTCAAATAGTTTGAATGAGATTTCAAATTGGTTTGAATTTTCCGACAAACTTTTAGGAATGCGAGAGCCACTACTAAGCATTGCTAACGATTTCCATTAAAACTTTTTAGAAAGGTTATAAAAAAGAGAAACGTAAAAACTATAAGAAAAATTTCTGCTTGGAACAGTAATTAGAGGTTTATGCAATTAATACGTTTTATAGATATTTTTAAAAGTATTTTTCTGATCAAATTACATAAAATTGGTAATTTTAATAGATAGTTTTATTCCAAAATTATAAGTAAATACCTAAAATTAGGTACAGCAACAAATGAAAAGTTTGTAATTTTTTATGCTTTAAAAAAACTTATAAAGTTAAAAGCTAATTTTGTTTTTTTTCTCTTTCAGAAGTGTAACTTGAATAACAATAGTTCTTCAGTTATAAATTCTTTTTAACGGAATTCCTTTTTTACGACACCCATTTTTTCACATGGTGGTTAAGAATTCAATTTCTCTTCAAGTACAGGGTTTTTTGTTTTAACATTTAAAGTACGATGGAAGTATTAAATTGCTTACTCAAATGTAACTAGAACGTGTGTGTGTTTCCTTATTTTTTATGTGAGAGGTTTCTAGACAATTACAGCAGGGATGGCGAACCAGTGGCACGCGTGCCATCAATGACACGCGACATAATATTTTGGGCATGCCAGCGATGAAAATGTGTGTGTTTTGCATTTTATTTTAAATTAACAAAATCGCGGTGCGGCGGGGAGTAAACTCGTGTTTACGCATAGCATAGTGAAATTCGTCGACACACACACACAAATGCAATTTCAATTTTATTTGTGTTATATTTATGATTTTTAATTGTTATTAAACATGGCTAGTTTGGCAAAAGAACAAAAAGTACAAGATAGTAAGTGTAACAGAAAATTTCAAACAAAGAATCTAGAAATATATGGCATGATTAGTAAAGGTGACAAAGCGATGTGTGTTTTATGTTCTGGAACAGTGGTATGCAGAACGTGTGTGTGTGTGTCGTGTGTAAAACGGCATTTTGAGGCAAATCACAAATCCTCTTCAAAAAAGTGAACCACAGCAAAAATAATTAATTGCTTCGACATCATTTGGCAGTTGATTCAAATTCAGTATGCATTCTACTAAAACTAACATTTTATAGTCCTAATATAAGTTATTTGTCATCCACACACAGTCTGCATCATCAGAAGTCATACCAATGTTACTTGAATTTGAAATACACGTATATCTAAAACATTTACAACTATTCAGTGCAAAAGAAAATTTTTCGTAGTAAAAAAAAAGAACTTTGAGTTATTATAGTATTTAGTTTTATTATTTTCCCAATGATCATTAGTCAAAATTCTTTTTGACACACGGCACATCTATACCTCATGAAACACTCTTTTCGAAAAATTGGCTCGTTGATTTATAAAGGTTCGCCACCCCTGACACAGTATTCCCATGTTAGACTATACGTTTTATTCGCCGAATCTTGCGCCATGTGGCTTCTATCTATTTCTTAAGGTGAAATCTGCATTAAAAGGAACAAATGTGAGTCCATTGGCGCTGCGAAAGCAAAGAATGCACGCGTCCTCAAGGAGCTGACACAAGAAGACATCCAGCACCGTTTCGATGGGAGAAGTGTTGTAGGGATAGAGAAGGGCCGTATGTTGAATTTCATAACAAGTAAACACGTATAAAAACAAAATAAAATGTTTCACAGCATCCGTTTCGTTATTTAGTAGCCACATGCATTGCATATCCTTCATATTCTGAGGAATTTTGTTTAGCTAATGACAGAAAAAATCTGTAAATTGAATGATTTATTCTCAGGATATAGACGTATGTAAATATACATTTACATATACAGTTCATCATAGGAAACTCGTATGCTAATACTGTTAAGGTATCCGACTACGTTCGGAACCGGGATTTTAAAAAAGCGCATAAATGGATAATTTTCATGATATTTAGTGTCACTCGGATTAGAATACATGCATAAAATTGTTTTAAGGACATTTTGACAAGAAGAATTCATTTAAATATAATATTTTGGCAAAAAATTAATTTAAAATAATCTTTTTTTCCAAATTTTCTCCTTTTGTGAAAAATGCTTGTATTATATTAATATTTTGCCTGTATATAGCTCATACCTCTTTACAGAAGCTCAACTAGAATTTTTGAAAAGTTAACATTATTTTCAGAGTTACCACCCATTGAAATAATTATTGGCGTTTTTTTCTTAAAATTGCTCCCCTCTGTTGTCGTAAAATATGAATAAACCCTCTTCTAAGTTATATATTTCAAAAATTCTAGTTGAGCCTCTGTAGAGAGGTCTGAGCTATATACAGGCAAAATATTATTCTAATAGAAGCATTTTTCACAAAATGAGAACATTAGGAAAAAAGATTATTGTAAGTTCATTTTTTGCCAAAATATTGTATTTAAATAAATTTTTTTTGTTAAAATGTCCTTAAAACAATTTTATGCATATATTCTAATCTAAGTAACACTTAATATCATGAAAATTATCCATTTATGCGCTTTTGCAAAATCACGGTTCCGAACGTAGTCGGATACCTTAAGCTTGAAAGTTATTAGGAAAATTAAGAAGAATGACATATGTAGTTCTAAAACATTTTAAATACTCTATCGGAAAGCAATTTTACAACAGATTCCAAATATTGAAATGAATTACTTTTAATAAATCATGGAGTTCCAAAAGGGGTGGTACCGCCCTTCTGCCAAACTTAATAGTTATCTTTTGAATGCGAAGGAAGTGCAAACATATCGGAGAGGAGTTGAGCTAAAATTAATGAGCACTGGTGTCGTGAGATTTCATGTGATTAAGGAGGTTAACAAAAGAACTTTAGAAACTCACACACACATGTTAGTAATGAACAGGTTTTAAGAAGAATATACCGCTAATCCAGTGTTTCTCAAACTTTCAATACTGGCGACCCAATTTTCAATCATAATTTTTGTCGCCCCCCCCTGTACAACAATAGTGTATTTACTGCTATAAAAATGCACTTTGAGAGAGAGACGCTAAAGTTACAATATGATCTTAATTATATACTGTACAAATTAATACGATAAGTATATTAAATTTTGTGTATATGTAACTTTTAAGTAATATATATTTTAAGAAAATTACTTAAAATGCATATTACTTACTTATTATTATGTTATTTTTCTTTCTCTAATTTTTAAATTGGAACAGATCGCAAAATGATATATTTAATTAAAGATTTATTTCCTTCAGCATTCATTTCTCAAAGTACAAATGTCATTAGAAAAATAGTCTAGTCAATGTTGCTCTCTATCATATCCATCACATCTGGCATTATAGGGTACGTTTGCGTGAGTCTGGGCAACCTATCGGACGTCTGTGCGAAACATGTAAAAATGCTTTTCCTCGTACAATTCCAGTCAGTTTTGGTCGACTCGATACTCCTATAGCTACCGAATCTAGCTTGAATGAAAAAAAAAATTTTAATTTACACGTTAATTGTAATTCACGGTAATTAAGTATTTTCGGCAGTAGATTAAAACAATATCATACATACAGTTTTAAATCGTAAGCAAACATTCGATGATAATAAAGAATCAGCAAGTACACAGACGAATGAGCATGGTTCCGAAAATTAAATCAAGGCAATATTCTCAAAAATACTTAAATTTTGGATTTACCACTACTGAAGTAAATGATGGAAAAAAAGTCCCAGCTCGATATGTGTTAAAACTTACAAATCTGTAGAACAACATGTGAAAGTTGTTTTTAAAACATGTAAAATCATTTAGCTATGTTGGCAAAGAATTTTAAAAAGTATTTTCTGGATGAGGACAGCTTGGTAGCAAGTTACGAGTGGATTAGGGATTTATTTCAAGATACTCCAAAAGAGCTCTCAACTTCCGAAGAAGAAATCTTCATAGATTTCAGATGCAGTGAAAAATTAAAAGGCAATTTTGTAATAAATCGCTTTTTGAATTTTGGGTAGAGGTGGATGAGGAATTATCTGTACTGAAAACAAAAGCACTTCGTATACTATTACCATTTTCAACATCCTACCTTTGTTAAAAACGGATTTTCTGCGGTGGATGCTTTGAAGACAAAGTATAGATCTCAGCTAAATATAGAAAAATAACTGTTTAAGTGTCAATTTCTGATATTAAACCTTCCTTTGAAAACCTTTCCTCTACAAGACAAGTCCGTGGAAGTCCCTAATAATTATTAAACTTGTTCTTAATTTAGTAATAAGATTGATTGATTGAATATTAACGTCGCACTGTTCAGCTGCACGAGGGCTTTTGACGAAGGACCACGTAATTTTGAACCATGGTCAAGTGACGTGGACGACACCTGATCTGGCACCCCTCTCTCCTAACTACCACACCACACCAACGAGAGAACGTTTCAGCTCTCGACAGATTTAACGTGCATCGCTGCCCTACACGGCGGGTCTTTAGTGGTACTGGGCTCGAACTCGTGACAAGGCAACCCACAATCCGATACCTATACCACTCGGCTACCGCGGCCAAATTTAGGAATAAGAAATTATTTATAAAATACCTTCTTCAGTACTGATACATTAAACGTATACTGGCTGAAACACCGACTCTTCGCACGAGTTTATTTTTTAAAAAAATAAAACAATATTCTTGATATAATAGCTGAACTGTAAGGAGAGTAAAACTGCGTGCACCACATTGTATACAAAAATGTAAAATGATTTTTTTTAGATAAATGCTATAATTGTAAATAACTGTTTAAAAGAACTGTAATTTTAAACTCACAGAATTGGCATTTAGAATTAATGTTAAATAACGAAAAAAATAATATAAAATTCCGATGAAAAATAATTGTGTTACTTTTTAACATTTAAAGCGAGAAGACTTCAAAATGTTTTAACCCGGGAGCAGGCGCGTACTCGATACTAACATTAATGGTAGTGCGGGGGGACTCAGTCACCCCAATCATTTGTTTAGAATTATTTTTACTGTACACGATACAAATCGGAATTCTAGTGAATATTTTAATTTATAGAAAGTATACTTACCTTCTTTCAAGGACTAATCAATTCTTTGATGATTTGAGAAAAAATCCAATAAAACTGAACTAAAATGATTCAAAAGTACAAGGTCATAATAAAGGACGCAAATCAGACACTTTTCACTAATATTACAGAAACGTTAAATCAATCAATTCTTTTCCAAATATAAACTCTATTATTTACAATTTCCCTAAGCGAGAAGCAAGCGCATAAAAGATGGGACAGAACTAATATTGAATAACCATACCCTAAGATTGAAGTTCAATCAAATGATTAGCAAATGTACTATGCAGCCTGGGTGAAAAGTCAATCATGTCTTCCTTTTCTTTTTCTACAACTAATGTACAGTATTTCAATAATAATTACAGTGGTGAATTGTTTATCTTCTTAGAATTTTTCTCAGGGTCTGGGTTTCGTTTTTTCTTTTAACGAGTAATATTTTATGTTAAAACGTAATAAAAAAATCTCTCATTGAGGAAATACAGCAAATAAAACAAAATGTTTTTTTTTTCTTTAATTTGGTTTTGGAATCAAAGATAGCTATTTGATGACGGAAAAAAGCCAGATAATAAACATAAATTATGTCAGTGTTGTGTGATTTTTTTTATTATGGAAGAAAGCATTTTGTTTTACTTCTCTTTCCGGTTATTTTTTTTAAAAAAAAATCTTTAAATTTTCGATATGCTCGCGCCCCCCTTGTAGGGTCATCGCGCCCCCAGGGGGGCGCGCCCTACACTTTGAGAAACACTGCGCTAATCGGTAGAATCTAAGCTTTTGATTATGTATAAGTATACACAAATATTTATGCAGATATACTGATTTTAGAGTAGATTAATAAGGTTTAGAAAAGAGAGAGATCATAATTTTACGAATTTTTTATGAACGATTCAACTGAGCTGTTAATAAAATATTTTCAACAATAATTCGAGAACTTCCCATTATTATTGAAGGTTTCAAATATAGCCATTCTTTTGTGTGACTGAAGGTTACGATATAATACTGAATTCTAACTTTTACAAATACCAGCAGCTTTGGATAACAGTAAACGCTTTTAGTTTTCAAAACAAAGAAGTATGGATGTTTTTAACCAGAATTAGTAATTTACCATTTTTATTTTCACCTTATCCTTGAATATATGAATTATCAAAGTTTGATTGATATTTTGAGTGAAACTATTTATTCGAATATTGAAGGTACAAGAGGATTAAAATTTTTTAAAGCTTTAAAGAAGCCTTTAAATTATTTTGCTTTATAGGTAATTGAATATTTTTGAAACACATAGCAGTTATAAATAGCACATTGTGTACTAAGTACATATAAATAGGCAACGTCAAGTAAGATCTCTTACAGGATTCCTAACTGTAAATATTTTAATAACATGAAATATCTGAAATAAAATCTGCACCATTATTTGTATCAATTCACCATTAATAAAATTGTAATACTTGTAGTAAAGAAAAATGGAACATGTTTCGATTTCACTGTTATAATTTACTTCAAATAAAAGTCCTCCAGTAAATTTAACAGCTTTTAATAAATCAAAATATTAAAAGAAGGAAAGTTGGTATAAATTGAAAACCCACGTTAATGTTCATTTATTCTGGAAATTGAATAACCTATTTCTTATAAGCATATATTATGGTAAAAAATTTAACTTGGAAAAAAAACCACTGCACGCTGCATTAAATCGAACCTTTAGTTTGAGAAAAACAAAACAAAAATACTTTAATGATCCGAACACACCACATGAAAAAAAATTTGAAAAAAAAAACATGTTTTTAAATCCACAGTATGTTTTTGATCGAAGTAAAAAAGAAATTACATTCTACCAAGTAACAGTCAAATAACGTAAAAGTACTCATCAAATCATTACATAATCAATTCAGAAAGAAAATGATTAAAATATGCATGTATTGAGGATTTTTTAAGAAGTAATTAAAAACAGAACTTATTCCATCAGAAGAAGGAAATATATATATATATTATCTTCATGTTCATTCCTATTTTAATTTATAAAAGCTGTCATAAAACTTTTTGTATTAAAAAACAAATCAAAAATTAATGAAATAGGAATTTTCATCGAAATTCAAAGAAATATGTGCAACATTAAAGGAAACTGTTTTCCAGCTTCCTATCTGAACAAATTTTTTGTGACAGCTTTCCAATACACAATGTACATTAGAGAAAGCGAGAAAATTACTTCACATAATCGAATGAAAAATTTTATTCAATGTTTTTAACACAGGGATAATATAGGATCAAACGGGAATTTTATTATTTTAATAAAGATTAAAAAAAATTTCTAAGCAAAGTTGTGAAAAAAAATCAAATGTTTTAGCCTTAGATAAGAAATTTTGAAAAATTATAAGAAATTAATTAAAAATATTTTTCTTCAATTTTAATCGATTATTATTTCGTAATTGTAACTAAAAGGATTAGAAGCATCCATTTCATTAGGGTCTTGGGAATAATTAATAGCTAAGGAAATTAATTAAAATCGAAACGATAACTCTTTCAAAATCGCGTTCTCTTTTGCTGATTATATTTCTCGTTTATCCGAATCCATGTATCTTTTACAACTTCTCGCTGACCAACGACTGTTTCCTTTTTTTCACTGCAGCATTATTTTTCGAATGCCTCGCAATTTCTTTGCTAGAAATTTATTTTCGTCTTTCAAGTTATCCAGAAGTCCTTTTCCTTGGAGACATTTTAACTACTCTTCTTTAAACTCCATGAACTATTTTACAAATGAAAACAGCAACATCAGCATTATTTAATATTTCTTTCCTCATGTAAACACTTTTACAACAAAATAAAAATCAGGCAAGCATATCTAAAAACTACAAGAAAAAACTCTAACTGTGGAACTATTTTTTACAAATTCGAGTGTACAAATCAGTTGCATAAACAGTTATCAGATAGACAGAAGTAGCAAAGGACTTATTCAAGCGAATTTTTTTATATCTACACAAAACGCTTCAAATTAATATATAAAAGTTATTCACAAAAAGATATTTCAATATATACTTTATTCTGAAAAATTATTGAATGAGGAGTTTATCCATTATGAATAACAACTGTTCTTTAAATGATTAAGAAATGCCAAAAGACAAAAAAAAGATTCCACGCAATATATTCACATTATATATATACACTCTATAACAACAAAAAAAAACGCACAAGGAAGGAGTTGCCTGATTGTAATGAAATTTGGTATGCAAAGATATTTGTACCGAACATGCAAATGATTAAAATTTGGTGTCGAATGAATGAATAGCGGGAGCAACAACGCATCGGAACTGTGCACTCAGCAGGTGTCTATAAGAAGCAATTCTCAATCTGATGGTCGAAATTTGTGTTGCATTGCGATTTAGGATACCTTTCAACGACTGAAAAAATGTCTTACCGCAGGATTCGAACTCTTACGAGCAACTGTCAGAGTTTCAAAGAGGTCGTATCATTAGAAGGAAATAGGCAGGTTCAGCAAATCGGAGAATCGCTCGTCATATGGGTCAAAGCGATGCGGCCATTAGAAGATACTGAAAAGAACGGGTGAATAATAGAAGATTTCAGCGTCATGATGGTAACGGTCGACCTAGGGCCACAGCAGATAGGGAGGTCAGATTGATTGTCAAATCAGCTGTCACAGTACCTGATTCATCGTAAGCAACCATTAGACGTGTGACCCTTACACAACTGTCCATCATGACCATTCACAGACGGCTGATAAGGCGAGATTTACGCTCGTAACGACCACTACATTAAGTGCCAACACACTGTCGAGCCAGATTACAGCGGTGCTTAGCTCGATCAGGTTGTAATCATGCTTTACTGGGGGTATATTGTGTTTAGCGACAAATCCCACTTCCAACTGTGTCCTGACAATCATCAAAGACGTTTCTGGAGATGCCAAGTGCAGCGTGCCGATCCTGCTTTCACTACTGCACGCCACACAAGCTTTCAATCAGAAGTTATGGTCTGGGGTGCCATTTCTTTTGACAAAAGATTTGCCCTTTCTTTGACCCCTTTGGGCGTCATTAGAGGCACCCTTACAGCACAGCGGTACGTCGACGACATTCTGAGAACTGTTTTGCTACCGTTTCTCTTGCAGTACTCTGGTATTATTTTCAGCAGATAGTGCCAGACCACATACAGCACGTGTTACTATGAACTGTCTTAAAGCTTGTCAAACATTTCCTTGGCCAGCCAGATCTCTCTTCAATCGATCACATCTGGATATGCTAAGAAGGCGACTGCATCTGCCATGGAATGTTGATGACCTGACCAGAAAATTGGTGCACATTCAGCAAGAAATACTTCAAAAGACTATAAGGGTAATTTATCACTCTCTACCACATCGTGTGGTAGCTTGCATCCAGGCCAAAAAAGGATGAATGCCTTATTAATCTCGTTACTTTGAAACTATGTAACTCTGAAATAAATCATTCAATTTTTCTGAAATTTTATATTTTCTATTTTCTACTAAATATTTCTACTCACCAATTTTTGTTTCTGTCGGACAACTCGTTCTTAGTGCGTCGCTTTTTTTTGTTATAGAGTGTATATATATTCCAATGTCATTGAATATTATGACTGTCAACATAACTTATGTGTTGAATTTCAATATTCAATTTTTTTTAAAAAAAAAAAAGCTTAAATAGTGAGTCGAAAATGTTTTTTTTAAAATGAAAGTATTGAAAGTAAAGTAAAACTGAATGTGAAATTTTAAAAGAAGTAATTGTTTATATTTTTCATAAATATTTTTTTTCATTTCTCATCTAAAATAGCTTTCATGGCTTTCAAATGTAAATTCTTTAAAAGCTTAGGGGGCTTCAAAATAATAGAAGTAATACACAATAGAAAAAGGAAAATTTCTTGAGACAGATAAGAAAGGGTAAAAATATGCAAAGCTTGTTAGATTCCTTTTAGTCCTACATTCCCATTAAAGTATCACTTAGAGCAAATATCTATCTACTTAACAAGAAAACAGTATAAAAATTTTAACGATCCTATTTTATCATTCTAAAAGAGTTTCTAGTCCTTAATAAGTCAGAGATTTGTTTTAAAAGGAAAGAGAGAAAAAAAAATAACTTGAGAAATGCATCTATTTACCATGCAACTGTTTTTAGAAAGAATAAAATCAATAAGGATTATTTTTGAGAACTCAAAGTTAATATAGCATTAAGAGATTCCTATAAACAACGAAACAATCATGGAAATTTCTCGTGGTGAGAAGGAAAAAAAGAAAGCTTTTTGGCAGTAAATTTGGAAGAGATAGTTAGAGGGATTAAAGAGTGTCAAAAAAGAAGATAGAAAGAGAAAAGTTTATGGGGAAACAGGAAATATTTCCTTGATATTCGAATTTGAAGCTAATTGAGTTTGACAAATTTCTAACTTTTAGATATAAAGGAGCAGAAATAAATTATTCTTCGAGAAAGAATATTTTATTTATGTATTTATTTTTAAAATATGTATATTTTCCTTTTGGAATCAAATGCTACAGTTAAGCATGTTTCAAATAGGAAAATGAATTGAAAATACTGAAAAAAGTGATATTAGTAAACAAATTTAAAAATTCAAAGTACAAAAATTAGAAACACCGTACAATGAAAAATCATGAAAAGACATCAATGCGAATATATACCCATCCATAATATGTATGCTGCACGCAGCATTTATTTGTTTTGTATTCCTTTCCTTTTATTTCGGGGAGAGAGAAAGAATATCTGTATTCTTTTTTTTTTGGAAAAAAAATGTATGTTTTCATGTACATATGTGCATTTTTCTAGCATTTTTAAAATTGCTGTAGTTTGCTATATTAGCTGTATGAAAACGATTTAATTTAAAAACATTCTTCTATATTGTCCAAAACTTTTTTTAAAGTCGATATAATATATATATATATATATATATATATATATATATATATATATATATATATATATTTATTTATTTCAGACGCTTTATTTAGATTTTAATTTCAAAATTAGTTTTAAGATTCAAATGTGAAACTAAAATATTGTAACGGAACACTGCTTAATTTTTCAGAAAATATTCTTCCATAATATATTTGATATTGAATTTAAAATAAGAAGTACTCTCTTTTATTTAACACTGCGAAAGATATAAGAAATAAGCAAATGAAAAGTAGAGCGTTAGAAGAAAAAATAAAAGTTAGACATAAATTTTCATCAAATGAAATTGCTTACACATGAACAATAACTATATTACATATTTTTAGAAATGCTTGTGAGGACAAAGAGAAAGAAATGAATATGATTATTAAGGCTTTCATAATATGTTAGTGCTACACGCTCAACAAAGTAATAAAAAATCATAAATAAATAAATTGCACCATTGTATTTCGTGGTACCACTTACATCATTTTATTTTATTTGGATAAATAACACATAAAAAGTATGAACACAGCAATCCATAATTATTATCCAAAAGAAAACCTTTTATAAGGTGTAAGTAAATTTTTTTTACTGGCTTGTTTCCAATATTTCGAAATTAGTTATAAAAGAAATTTTAAAGAAACAAGTAATATAAAAATGAGTTTTTAAGTCAATTCCTACTTAGATCAACAAAGAAAATTTTATGTAGTTAAAATTTATTAAATAGTTACAATTAATATAAATTCTAGCTAATTTGTATTGAATAGTTACAATTAATATAAGTATGTATATACTTATGACATAATCACACTATTAAATGACAAAATAGAAAACGATTTTCCATGCACTTTTCTATTTTTCTTTCTATATAGGGTGTTGAACTACTTTTTTTTTGTTTGTTACTATTTATTCATTAATTAAATTTAATTATTTTTATAAAATAGTATATTAAAAAGGAATCACGTTCTCAGAAATTATGTCGCTCTGGGTGGGATTCGAACTCTTGCCCTTTGGTTTAGAAGTCCAACGCACTATCCATTGCGCTAGAGGGACACAACGAATGATTTTCCTTACTATGTATGCTGTTGGACTTTTATTTTTGTTTGTTACTATCTATTCATTTTTTAATTTAATTAATGAATTAATATTTAAAACAAACTGTATTAACATCAAGTGCCATCCACTGCAAATTTAAAAAAATGTATTTGAACTTGAGTGGATGAATAAAAAAGTATTTTATTTACGATTGAAAATTTGAACAAGATATTTATAGGGAAAGAATGAACTAATAGTAGGAATTGAAAAATGCGAAAGTTTTTTTCTTACGAAATAATTTGTTTTATGTTTTTCCCTCAAAATGTTAAAAACGAAAGATCTTTCTCCGTTTGAAAAAGGACTTATTGTTGGTGTACGTTTAGCAGAGGCTTCGATTTCGAAGACAGCACATCTCACTAGATTCTCAAAAGCAACCATATCAAAGGTCTTCAGAAGTTTGGAATCAGAACCCACAGTCTTTCTCTCGAAGATACAACTGCGGTTCGAGCACAGTTTTCCAAGAACGTGATAAGTGGCCCCTTTGAAGAATTGTATGGCATAACAAGGACTCTACTGTGCTTCAACTGACACAAATCGTCAAACAAGGCTCCACCCAACAAATTTCAGCTCAAACCATACGCAAAGAATTGCAGAGGATAGGAATGATTAGTCGGGTGCCTGAAAGAATAGCACTAATTTCAGCTCGAATTGCAAAAATTTGATTGCAGAGATGTCGGAAAAGAAGACATTTAACATTTCAGGACTAGAAATGTGAGTAATGAGGTTGAATGAATAACGCTACACCTAATTTTGAGCTGACAGAAGACGCCGAATTTTGAGAGAACTCCACGAAGCCAGAAATCCATCTTGCTTTACTTGCACTGTGCAAGGATCTGGTGGGAGTATCCTGATATGGAACATGCTCTGTTGGCTTGGAAGTGGTGCCTTGGTATTTTTCGAGGGTAAGCAAACAACCATTAAAAACTTTGATATAATGGCAGATCAAGAGCACCCTGTATTGTTTTATTTTTACCCTGATGGCGACGACAACTTCATGGATGATAATGCAATCAAACATAGTGCCAGAAATGTTCAAAATTGGTTCGCTGAACATCAATCTGACTTCCAACACCTTCCCAGGCTACCCAGCCCAGATCTTAACCCCAAAGTAAATGTGTCGGATATGGTGGAAAGATGCATCCGACAGCATTATCATCTTCTATCTAATTTACAAGATCTAAAGAGCTGCATAGTCAGTGCATGGTATTCTCTGGATGTGAATGCACTCCAGAAGTATATATGTCTCAGAGAAACGATGAAACTGAGAATTTGATCAAATCCCTGAGGGATATGATCAATTAGCGGGAGATGTTAAAATTATGGTCATTTCACACTGATGAAAATAAGGGGTTTTTTTGAACAAATCCTTGATCTGTTTCAGTGAATTGATGAAATATTATTGTCAAGAGTTTAAAAATGTTTATTTAACAAATGTAGTGCATTATTTAACGTAGAAGTAAGTAATACAACAATAGTCAATGAAATACAAATTATTTATTCGAAACTAATTAACTTTTTTGCTCTGTTGCTGGATATTTGTGGTAGGAAATGTGTAACAGGAAACCGGGGAAGTGTACGCGTTGGTGTCGATCGACTTGGCCTGTCTCCCCCCTTTCATAGTTTATTTACTAGTGATGACCTGCTTCGGGCAGGGGAGGACTTACACCAGAGTTTCTCAAACTGCGGGGCGCGTTCCACTGGGGGAGCGAGAGCATATCGAAAATAAAAGATTAAAAAAATTTATTTACAGGAATGAAGCAAAACAAAATACTTTCTGACATAATTAAAAAATATACATTTAAACTGATAAAATTTATACATATCATCTGCATATTACGTCATCAAAAATAAAAGCTTCTACTTCAAAACCTCATTAGCTATCTTTGATGCTATAACCAAATAAAAAAACATTTTGTGTGATTTGCTGTAAACCCATTATAAGATATTTTTTATGCTTTCTTTTCAAACCTAAATTACTACTCTTTCAGAGAAAAAACAAAACCCAAACCCATAATCAAAAAAATTTTGGGAAGATAAAAAATTCATCACTGTTATATTATTGAAATATTGTACATCAGCTGTAGGCAGCAGAATGTATTTGCTGCGGTTTGACCTTCGAACTTATTTGTACGGTTAGTTACGTCCCTGCTTTTATGTATTTGTTTTTTTCATTTAGGGAAGTTGTAAATAAACTATTTCTGCTGCGCTTTGTTTCTTCTAAAATATTTTTTTTTATTTTGGGAAAAGCACTGGAGCACTTTAAAGGATTACTAGTCCAAGATTTATTTTTATGAGTATTCCCAAACATATAAAGCATAATGAAAAACATTCTACACAATTTTTAGAACATCCATATTGTAATAAATACACTTTTAATCCGGGATCGGTCACGCCGAGCCCAGAGTGCACGAAATCGGTAATTCTGGCAAAACTGTTTAATTTTTACCAATAGCCCTGACACTATCCTCTTGTTTGACAGTCTTCACGTGTGAACTAAAATATATTTGTCACATATCTCCCTCTTTCTTGGGAGTGACAAACGTTTTTTTACACTCTTAAGATACTTGTTTTGACTGAGTTCCCGGTGCGATCACTTTTTTTCCAAAATATTTTCTGTGATCTTGCTACATTCCCCCCATGAATGACTTAGTGAATTTGATTGCCTTATTGTACGACTTATTGTGGTTTGGTAAATGAGCATGATGAGCAGGTAAATGTTTGGTAAATGATCAGAATATATATATATATATATATATATATATATATATATATATATATATATGTGTGTGTAGGATTGGAAATGTGCAATGGACAACCCCTCCCCCTGTACTTAGGGTGGAGCAGTTCACACTGACGTCACACCCCGTCAGGAATGTCCGACTAAAAGGACACACGGGAAAATATGTAGACGGACGTTAGGGACGTTAAGCTTTAGACGTAGGAGAAAGACGTTCTCCTTTGCTGTTCAGTATATATAATCTAGATATTTCATCTTGTTAAATAAAGCATTCATCCTCCTTAGGTTGTAGTCATTTTCCCATATTTTGGGGGCTCGACCTTTCTCTTGCATATTAAGAAAAATCTCCTCTAGACAAGAGGAAAAAATTTTAAGACGCGTTAATATTTTTCTTCAGTGGACGCTACATTGCAAAAAGCGTAAAAACAACTTGTTGCTGTTGGACTTTCTTTTTCTTGGATTCCTATAGTGCCTCAACTGGTTTTGGATTTATTGTACGGACTGCTCCCCAACCCCAGGTAGGCAAAATTTAATTAAACGTATTTTTTGTTTGTTTATTTTGGCTTTAAACTTACTGTATTTAGTAGTTTTAACTCAGAGTGTGATAGGGAAATTTTGATTACAACCTTGCTCCGTCTATAAATTTTCAAAGTGATTAATTTTGTATATTAAGATGTCCTGTAAAAATATTAAATTAGGCGATATTCCTATAATTGCTAATTCGTTGAAATGTGGTACAACTCGTGCTGTAAAAACATTAAATTCTATATTAGGATTCCCCGAATTTGACCGTTCTTCACGAAATAAAATAAGAAATTTTTCTACATTCCCTAAAGAGTTTAGAGTTGAAGAACACAAAGGAAAAATTTTAACCGAATTCTCATTGCCTGATTTTATCTCAGTCGCTAATTTGTTGCATTTAGACGTAGAAACAAATGAGCAAAATGTATGCAATAGTATATTTAAAGCTTTGACGAACTTAGATGAATTCCAACTAACATTAAATAATTCGGAGACATCCTTTTCTGAAGGCGAAAACGTAGTTTCAAAAACCTCGTTTCAAAAACGAATCACGTTAGACAGGAATTTTTCATCGGAAGGGACAGACCAGCACTCCTTTTTTTAACAACATCCGGTCAGTAATGCACCCCTACCCAGCGTTCAAGATTATTCTTTCATGCCGGCACATCAAAACGTTTCATCTCTTTGTACACAAAATACTTTTCCTCCCTATTCAAACGATGCTTCCCTTACAGAGATGAATACCCAGTTTTGGACTTTATTGCGGGATATTTTGGCGACTAGTAGAAAATTTACCGGGGAAGATTTTTATTCTGTAAATAGTTTCTTTCGCGATGTTGAAGAAAATTTTGATTTATTCCCAGCTATCAGTTCTTCTCAAAAATTAATTTTCGTGAAACGTCTAGTATGTGGAACTGCTAAATCCTTTCTTTTTTCACAAAGAAATTTAAATACATGCGAGTCATTCAAAAAAGCTTTAATTGAAGAATATTCGGATTCAGTTACCTTCATAGAAAGTCACCGCGAATTAGAAAAAAGAAAAATGTATAAAACCGAGACATTAATGCAATATTTTAATTCCATGCGTGAGTTAGCAAATAGATGTGATTCAAAAATTGACGAAGCATCAATTATCCAGTACGTCATTAATTGAATTGATGGGCCTCGTGTTCAGATAAAATAATCCTCTATGGTGCAAACTCATTTTCCGAATTTAAGCAGAAATTACGTACCTATGAAACTGTCGTTAAAAACATGGGAATACATAGCTCTAATTCACCGAATTTTCGTCATTCATATAAAAGCCGAGGACGCGATTTTAAACAACAAAGCTTCCAAAGAAAACCCACAAAATTTAACGTTTCCGACGCAGCTAAAAAATCCCCAACGTTGTTTTAATTGTAATGATATAGGTCATCTATCAAAATCTTGTCCTAATCATTCACGTGGCCCCAGATGCCTCTCATATAATCTTTATGGTCACAAATCATTTGAATGCCGACGAGCTAATTTAAATAACACTTCTACACCACCTTCTGGTGTAAATGCTGTGCATAAATTGCCTTCTCCTATTAATATGTGTAAAGATGTAACAATTTTTGGGCGTAAACTTAACGGGTTAGTAGACACAGGCAGCAATTTAACATTATTAAGAAATTCTACTTACATAAATATAGATGCACCGCCACTGAAACAAACCAACACATTATTAACAGGTTTTGGTTTTTCGCGAATTAATGTGATAGGAACTTTTGATTCTGAAATTACTATCGATGATCAAATTTTTCCTGTTACTATTTCTGTTGTACCAAATTCTTGTACAAATTATGACCTTATAATCGGTTGTGACGTAATTAAACAAGCACATCTAAATATATCGCCTACAGGCGTAAAATTTGCACAAATTTTAAGGACTTCTGATAATGCAAATGAAAATTTTATTATGACGATTTCTGACGGTTCGCCCACATTTGATATCAGTCCAAATGTTTCTCAACATAATAGAGCTGAAGTTGAACAACTGCTATCGACATACACGCCTAAAAAAACAAAAACTGTAAACATTGAGCTTGATATCGCTCTCTCCGACGACGAACCGATATTTCATAAGGCCCGACGTTTGCCATTTGCTGAACGAGATATAGTGGACGCTCAAGTTGATGAATGGGTTAAAAATGGAATTGTTAAGCCGTGTTCATCCCCTTACGCTAGTTAAGTTGGGGTAGTAAAGAAAAAAGACGGGAAATCAAGAGTTTGCATTGATTATAGACGCTTAAATCGCAAACTTATTAAAGAAAACTATCCTCTTCCTTTAATTGACGATATTTTAGATTGTCTCCAAAATGCTAAAATATTTACTTCTCTAGATCTAAAAAATGGATTTTTCCATGTCGCGGTAAATGAAAAGAGCCATAAATTTACTAGTTTTGTTACTCACAATGGTCAGTATCAATTTAGACGAATGCCTTTTGGACTGAGTACTTGTCCTTCCACCTTTAATGCGGTACATAAATGCCATTTTCCGACATCTGATTTCGAAAAGTATTGTTCTCCCATATATGGATGATGTCGTTATTCTCGCTGCTAATGAGTCCCAAGCCCTTGAATATCTAAAAATGGTACTACAGGTAGCTTGTGATTACGGACTTGAAATAAATTTTTAAAAATGTCAATTTTTACATAATACAATTGAGTTTCTTGGCCATATTATAGAAAACGGTAGATTGTTTCCTTCCCCTTCAAAAACTAAAGCTCTTATTAATTATCCTGATCTTAAAAATATTAAAGACGTTCGCCGATTTCTTGGTCTTATTGGCTATTTTAGAAAGTTTTTGCCCTCATATTCGACCATAGCAAAACCTTTGAGTGACCTCCTTCGTAAAGACTCCCTTTTCCTATTTTATGCTGAACAACAGACAGCATTTCAAGAATTAAAATACTTACTTTCCCAACAACCCGTTTTAAGTATTTTTAACCAAAATTCTCCCACTGAGATTCACACTGACGCGTCAATCGATGATTTGGGTGCAGTCCTACTCCAAAAATCCATACATGACAACCAGTTTCACCCTGTATTCTACATGTCAAAAAAGACATTAGACCATGAAAGAAAGTACACTAGTTTTGAACTAGAAGTCCTTGCAGTGGTCGAAGCACTTAAAAAGTTTCGCATCTATGTACTAGGACCATCATTCAAAATTATTACTGACTGTGACGCCCTCGTCAAAACACTAAGTAAAAAAGAGCTTAACCCCAGGATAGCCAGATGGGCACTTTATCTCCAAGAATTTAACTATACAATAGAACACCGTACAGGCTCAAAGATGTCCACATTGTATGCTAATCCAAAATAGTGTCCATTTTCAATTTCTCAAGGCACAACAGGCTGATGACCAAATAACAACGATAAAGACGCTTCTAGAAACAACGCCGCATGATAACTATATCGTAAAAAACTAACTTCTTTACAAAACAGTCAATGGCACCGATTTACTAGTGGTACCTGACGAAATGCAGGCTAACATAATTAAAACTGCACATGAACGTGGCCATTTTGCTGTTCTACGCACACAAGATTTAGTTAGCAAAGACTTTTACATCCCACGACTTAAAGACAAAGTTGAAAAATGCATTCAAAACTGTGTTACAGGCATTCTCACAAACCGGAAACGTGGTAAACAAGATGGCACGCTTAACCCGATAGAAAAAAACGATTTACCACTCCATACATTTCATATAGATCATTTGGGTCCCCTAGCGACAACTTCTAAGAAATATAAGCATGTTTTTGCAGTGATTGACGCATTCAGTAAATTTACATGGCTGTATGTGCCACTAGATCTACGGACGCTGCAGAAGTCATAAATCGATTAGAAAACCAAAGACATGTCTTTGGAAACCCCGCTAGGATTATTACTGATAAAAGATCAGCATTTACTTCCTCCGCATTTGAAGATTACTGTAAAAAGCAAAACATCCTTCATATCTCCATTACAACTGGTCTCCCAAGATCTAATGGCCAAATTGAAAAGCAAAATTCCACCATCATTGCTGTGCTGTCAAAACTTTCTGTCGACGATCCTGAGAAATGGTACTCTCACGTACCCCACCTGCAAGAAATTCTGAACTCAACTTTTCAAAGAAGCATCAAGATGACTCCATTTGAGATCCTTTTCGGCACCAAGATGAAGTCTTGCCAGGACAATGAGATTGTCGAACTTCTTAAAGATGAGATTACAGCTCAATTCCAAGAACAACGTGATGCTCTCCGTCAAGATGCCAAAAAGCAAATCTACAAAGTTCAAGATGAGAATCGCCGCACGTACAATCTCCGGCGCAGACAGGCTCATAAATATCAACTACATGACTTAGTAGCAATTAAACGCCCTCAGTTTGGTCCAGACTTGAAACTTAAGCAAAAATACCTCGGACCATACAAAGTTACAAAAGTCAAGCACAATGACACTTATGACGTAGAAAAGTGTTATTTTGTCGACGGACCATCAAAAACGTCTACTTGTGCAGAATTCATGAAACTCTGGCCAAGCGAAACTAACTCTACTTGATTTCTTCATTAAAAACTGTTCACAATTTTTCTTCCTGTGAAAGACTTTCGTTATGGACATTAACAACAGACTTTTTATCTATTTATTTATTTTTGATTCCATTTTTATTGAATGACTCTAACATTTTCTTATTTCATTTTAGTACAAATTTAAGTGTTTAGCAGTAGGAGCATCTTGCTTCAATATGTTCCTGTTCCTTATTCCAGATTCTTATTTTAGCCTTGATCTTATTTGTATCGTTAACATTATTTGTTTTACCCCAGTGGTAATGTATGAAATTGTTTCTATTTATGAAATATTACTTTAAATTTGTTTATTTTTCAGTATTTTTGTACTTTTTCTTGGGTGATATTTTGTGTTGTGTATAATTCTTTCATCCACTGTGTCACGTGTACATTTTTAATATTTCATTACTATGTATCTGTACATTTTATCATTGTAAATAATCAGGCGAGGTCACCTTCCCGGTCATGATGGCCGATGTAGGATTGGAAATGTGCAATGGACAACCCCTCCCCCTGTACTTTGGGTGGAGCAGTCCACACTGACGTCACATCCCGTCAGGAATGTCCGACTAAAAGGACACATGGGAAAATATGTAGACGGACGTTAGGGACACTAAGCTTTAGACGTAGGAGAAAGACGTTCTTCTTTGCTGTTCAGTAAAAAAAAAATCTAGATATTTCATCTTGTTAAATGAAGCATTCATCATCCTTAGGTTATAGTCATTTTAACATATATATATATATATATATATATATATATATATATATATATATATATATATATATATAGGCATCTTTGATCTCTATTGAAAGAAGTTAAAAATGATTTTAAAAAAAGGAATGAGCCTTCTGAAATAATGCATATTAAAGTAAATTCGAGAAAAGCGATGAACATGAAACGAAAGAAACATTTTCAAATGTTACCAAAAGAACTCCATCAACTAAAATATGAAGCCATAAGTATCAGAAGACACACTTTGCTTTGTCAAAAACACACAAGCCAGCAAAAGTTATTCATCATGCTATTTGTCGACCATCAAAGGACAGTAAAATTACAATAACCTGAACAAAATATGACAGTTTTGCCTGAAAATAACATTCCTGTAATGTGTAGGGAAAAGTGTCTGTGATTTGTGTGTTTTTTAGGTCACGCACATTTGAAACATTTTAGTTCAGTTTTTTTGGATTTTTTCCTAAAATTATCAAAGAAAAATTGAAAAGTCCTTGAAAGTAGGGGTAAGTATTTTTTCTCTTAATTAAATTATTCACTGGAATTTTACGATTTTTACTGTTTACTAAAAATAATTATAAAAGGATTGGGGTGCTTCAATAGCCCCTCTCGACCATTAGTATCGAGTGCACGCCTGCTCCAGTGTTAAAACATGTTGAGGTCTTTTCGCTTTAAGTATTAAAAATAATACAATTATTCTTCATCGGAATTTTATGTTACTATTCATTATTCAATATCAATTCTAAATGCTAATTCTGTGAGGCTTAAAATTATAGTTCGCTTAATATAATTATAATTTGATCAATCATTTAAATAAAATCATTTTACATTTTTGAAAACTTTGTCGCGCTCTTGGCTTTACTCTCCTTACAATTCAGCGATTATATCACTAATGTTTTATTTTTCTTAAAGAGCGGGTACTTCAGCTAGCATTATTTTAATATATCAGGGCTGCATAGAATATTTTATAACTAATTAATTAATAATAAATTAAAAACAAGTTTAATAAGTATTAGCGACTTCCATGGGCTTGTCTTGCAGAGCAAAGTCAAACTTTCCTTCGTCTTATAACTGCAAGTTTTTCGGCATGCAACAGACTTTTCTTTTTTGTTAAAATACTTCCTTCTTTTTTTTTAAACAAGTACCGTAAGTAACGCGCAATTTTAACGCAAAAAAATATAATCGAAATTTACGGGTGCGCGTTATACGCCGGGTATAAAAATGATAGCTTCAAAAATTTAAGAACAAAAAGCAGAGAATAAAAAAACTAGACATTTACATAGATCGAAATACTGTTAATTTAAAAGAAAATACATGCCTAATGAATTTAAAGGGGTGTAATTGTTTAGAAGGATATTATTTTTTTAAAATCTCGGTATAATACCTCCAATAAATAACTTCAAAATATAATAGAATACATTTCAGATTCCTTCATAAAAAACGGGATGCACGTTATACGGCGAATATGCCTAAAAATTAAAAAATGCAGCTTGAAAGTCTAGGTGCGCGTTGTACGCCGCGGATTTTACGGTATATTTTTCTTGGTTTCTTTTTTGTGCATAATATTGAGTTGAAATATGCTGTGTTTTAAAACCACACGGAAATCTCATGCAACTCATGCAGGAAAGTAAAATAAATAAATAACTTGTCGAAATGAGAGAGAGAGTTTCCATTCTTGTATTTTTTATACAGGGTCTACGCTCTAAACTGTATTACTTGCTTTTGATATTTAGAGTACTACTTCTGAGCAAATAAGAATTAAATACTCGTTAAAATGCATCTCTATTTAATATCAATAACCTTTATTTGAACAATGTATTAAGGTTTCCCAATCATTTCAAGTTCATGAATTCGTTAACCTATTGTTAATTCTATAGAGATTCTACATTTCTCCTCATACCTAAGTTGATGTATTGATTCAAAAGAGCAAAAAATAATGATAATTTCTTTGGAATTTACAGTTTTTCTTCGATATTTGAAATCAATCTTGAACACATTTAATGGTCCGAAAACTAATAAAATAATCATTAATGTACAGTGAAATGAGTTTAACATGAAAGCGTTTAAGACGAAATAACAGTTATCACGAATTAATACAACGGTCCCAACAAACTATTATGGATTTCTTTATCTGAACACGAAAGGAAAATCGTTTAACACGAAAAGATTTCCTGTCTGGGAATGAACAAGCAATAGAGGTGGTCTTTGGCTAAAGATAAGTTGGCTTTGAAATGCCCTCGAAATAGTCTGTGATAAGCCAATTTTGTTTAACCTAGTGATGGGGGGGGGCGCCTTTCCATAAGGATTACAACAGTAATTTGTATATCGGCCCTGTTGTTGTTTACAAGCAGAGGAATTTCTGGGAGTGCCTCTCACCCCACCGAAAAGGGTGACGCATTTCCCACGCCTGGAAGAAGGCAATGTACCCATAAATACATCATGATATGGGATGTTTTTTGGGAATTTCCCGCGTTTTGGAATAATCTGTTTTTGATTTTATTGTCCAAACCTGAAAGATTGAAATCTTTCTCCGTGAGTGGGGGTAAAATATCTTGAGAAACCGGAAAATCAGAAGAAAAGTCTTCGTATTATTGACTGTAATTATTTTCATGTTCTTGTTAAGGGTGATTATGTTATCTGAATCGTTTCTAATTTCTAAGATGGTGTCATTTGTCTGTGGATCAATTTTAATTTGCGAGGTGGTTAAATGAATGTTTTTTATTTCGTAGCTTTGCTGAACTCCGAATAGTGGCCAGTGACGTCGAATTAGGTAATGTTTCAACATGTATGCGAACATTTGTGACCGAATGGGACCCACACACGTTTTGTGTTTTAAAAATCCATTTATAAAGTTACTCTGTACCACTCGCGTGGGGAGTGAATAATGAATAAGCGGAATTGAAAAATTATGAATTAATAAACAGTTTTTTCCTATATCTAAAACTGCATCCCATACTTTCAAAAAATCGTATCCCAAAATAGCGCAATAATTATCGTTAATCTCTTGTTTAGTTATAAAAAAAAATATGTCGAAATTGAAATTCCCCTAATGACAATTGTATTTCATAGCAACCGATAATTTCTACCGTGTCTCCACTTACAGCTTTAATCTGAATTGAAACATTAAATTCCCTAAAGTTATCATTTTTTATTTTAGTGAAAAGAATTAGACATTAAAGATACGGATGCACCTGTGTCAATTAAAATTCTAAACTTGTGATGTTTAACGTTTGCATTTATTATTGGTAGATCAAATATTTTATCTCGAGATTGAATCGGAGAAAACCGCTCCTCTACCGAATGAAAAAAAATCTAAATACGGCTTTCTCCATGGGAGTTTAAATTCTGATTTGTGCGAAAACGTTGAAAACCCCTATTCTCAGAATTTGTGTGTGTCGCTCTCACCGAATGCCTGGGGGCTGCGTAATTGTCGCGGAGAGTAGATTCCCTGAAATGTACATGCCTCCCTCCTGGCCTGGGGCTACTTGAAAAAGAATACTCGCTTACGGCATTTCTCCGGGGCTGGTAACGGGCAGCGCGTTCGTCCCTCTGTCTCTTCCTACATTCCGCCTGTCTGTGTCCTGAATACCACAATAGAAGCACTTGAAAACGTTCCCTCTTCTGTTAGAATAGTTCCCACCTGATTTACGAGCTGTAACTGCACTTGCCTCTTGTAGACGGCCGACCCTTAAATTTATTTCTTGTAATCTATCCGCTAATGCTGAAAGAACTGGATTTTCCGTTTGTGCGGACGACAAGCCTGATCTCTCTTCGCTAGCTATTTGATTTAATTTCGTGTTCTGCTCTTCTATCAATACGGCATTGATTGATTCTCTAAATTCAAAGGATCGCGGGGAGAGAACAAATCGGCGTATGTCATTTTCTTAAACCACTTATAAACCGAGATTGTAACAATTGGTCATTCGCATTTCTCACCGCGGTATTTTGAGCCGAATTTCCTGACTGGAAAATCTGTGTTCCCAGTTTATTGATGCATGCTGCAAATTCCTGTACGCTCTCCGAAGGACCCTGGATACACGATGAAAATAATTGGAGACGCGTTGATAAAGGTACAGCTTTTTCGAATCTTCCAATAAGAATTCTTGCGATATCGTTATATTCTGTCAAATGACTATGTGTTGGGTCGGATAGAAAAAATTCCTCAGCTATTCCCGTTAATTTTAATTTTAGAATTGTTAGAGCTGCCAACATCATGGATGAACATGGACAGAACCCCTCATAAGACGTGGACAGCTGATAGTGAACCAGGAGTCTACAAATTTTGTTCTTGACATAGACATTTGCCGACGCTAGGCCAATTCTGTATTTCGTTTGCTTACTGAAATTTTTTTTATTATTATTCATTTTGGTTTTGTTAATCTGAGAGAGGGGAGGAGTGAAGGGGGCCGCCTTTCCATAAGGATTACAACAGTAATTTGTATATCGGCCCTGTTGTTGTTTACAAGCAGAGGAATTTCTGGGAGTGCCTCTCACCCCACCGAAAAGGGTGACGCATTTCCCAAGCCTGGAAGAAGGCAATGTACCCATAAATACATCATGATATGGGATGTTTTTGGGAATTTCCCGCGTTTTGGGGGAGTCATGGACCGCGGGAAGATATCCCTCCGCTGACTTCAGACCAATCAGAAAAGCTGATTGTGTTTCGAAAAAGAATCCTCTCCAGAATACAGAGGTAAACCGCCGCGAAATATAAGCGCATGCACGACGAATTTAGTCACTCTCTGACACGAATTTTATCACCGATTTTGGTCTGACGACCCCTTGACAAATTGCCGCGATTGGAGAATCGCGAGATGGCCACACCAAGATTCCTCTCTCTCTCAGATCCTAATTCAGTTAAGTAATCATGTATATCTCCTTAGTATTTAATATAATTTCAATCTTATTGTAAATAAATTAAGTGTTAATTTAAAGAACGGCTTTTTTAATTTAGTGTCCTGTCTTATTTGTCTTTAAAAGATCTAATGTTTAAATGTAAACTATAGTGTGACGCCAAATGACAAATTAGAACCTGGGTATTATAAAATGGATAACGAAATAAATTAATCAATTTAACATTAAGTTAACCGGGCGTTGCATTACTAGCTACTTTCCCCCTCCACCACAAATGCCACACAAAAACAACTCATCTCTCATCAATCGGCTTTGGAATTCGGTGATGCAACATCGCAAAGTGAGTAAAAATCAGTGAGATGGTTCACGGTGTTTCCCCCTATTTTAGAAGATATTTCTTACGAGCACAATGTCAAAGACTTCAAGGGAAAAGCAAACTGTTATTTTGCTTAAATTAAGATGAAGCTTCTTAAGGCTGGTGATTAAAAACAGAAGTTGAAAATTTTGTATTAAATTTCAGTAAGTTCTTGTGAATGTTTTTGTTTCTTTGATTTTTATGTAATGCATGCATTTTGTGACGAATCTATACGCGCTTTCTTCAATTAATCCTCTTGGGCAATCTTTGGGCTATCAATTCGCGTTATTCACAACCAACCCTTCTGAAGAAGAGAATCGTGATTTTTAAATTAACTTACTATAAATATAGTTGAGGTTTTCTAGCTTCAGACAGTGGTGGAAAGAAGATATACTCAAGTCAGGTGAGATTGCTGCTGAAGTTATAATATTAGAATTATAGTGCTTTGATTCTTATTAGAAGGAAACTTTAAAGTGACGATTGTTCACTGGATTGATTTGATATTAGATTAAATCGGATGATAGATTTGATACTTTATTAAGGTAAGGATCAAGTTTACTAGTCTCCTAATCAATCACGTTTTACCTTCGTTGTTCCACTTTCACGGTTAACATTGAGATATTCGCTTACTATTATTAGTTGAAGTTGTGTCTGTTCTTGGTGTGGAAAATAAATAGATTAATTGGATCATATCGAGTGTTTCTTCCCTTCCCCTCTCACATCTAGGTCCCGAGAGAGAGGTGCAAGCCTCTTACAAAATATATGTATCTATGTAAATAAAATGTACTCTAATGGACTTAATTTTTTTAACATATGTTTTTTTATTTACAATATCTTTTAACGCGAAATTTTTATTTCACGAAAATTCAAACGTGCCAATTTTGTGAGCTCATGCTCAAAAATAATAACATTGTTTATAAACTAAGAAAGTCGGTTCCGATGGCTTAGATGTAGCGTACCCTGTTTGTAAGCCCAATGTTGTGTTGTGGGTTAGACCCCCACTGGAGTTGACAGACTTTCTTAATGAGAAAATCGTAGGCACGAATGTCATATGATTATGTGGCATGCAAAAGATCCCTTGAACATCAATTTAGCTCTACTACTCTCTGCAAAGTTAAATCACGGCAATATTTAGCATCCGGCGACAGCTTGATTAAAAAATTAATTCAAGCATCTAAATCTAGTGAGTCGAGGCCACCATGAAATGGCTTTCACATTTGGGAACTTGCCATGTCTGCAAAGGACAAGTTGCTTAAATGTAGCCTATTATTGGAAAATAATTATGCAAATTTTTTGGTGTTTTCCATCTCTTATTGTGAAAAATAACTAAATGGGGCTTTCTTTTGTATGGAAGTGAGTGCAGTAAAGAAACAAAGTCTAATGTGTAAAGAATATGGAGTTTAGCAAAATGTCGAAAAAAATATAACATTACGATTCGTATTTAAACAAACTTCTGTGACAGCGTATACATAATGAAGACGTGGTTTTAGATACAATTATGACATTTAGAACACCTAAATATTGCAGTCCTTTCGTTTATTTCAAGTTGAATATAGAACCTATTCTGAATAGAAACTTTAAACTTGTTTTGATTAAAGGGTAAAAAAGTAAAACTCGAGCTATTTTCATAACAGGTATATTTTTTAATGCACAAAAATAAATTTATTGTAATGCCATTGAATGTACAATGTTTTTAGTTAATCCTTGAGGGGTATAAACAAACAAATGCGATGGTTTGCCAAACCTCGGACATGCAACATATAACTGGCCGTACGAAAAGGAAGGGTCTTCTAAATCTAAGCCACGAATTGTGATTGTTTGACGTGACTTATTAATAGGTCATATCAAATACCAAGCGAATTGGAAATTGCAAATATTTGAATGGGTAGGTGAGTCTGAAAGAATCATTGGGATCTGTGGTAGAAGTACAACTTCATCATGAAGTTTGCCGCTCAAAATAGTGGCCTCAAGAATATTGCCCATGATTTTGTTATGACCAATCGCGTGCGCTTACATAATTTTGGCGCATATTTAAATAATTGTGGTATCGGACCGAATTGTTAATCTAAATCATGCTCCAGTCCACTTGAATCCCCACAAAAAGTATCATCCAAATCGGCCCAGCCTTATAGGAGGAGTTCAGTCACATGAACACGCACAGAAGAATTACATAAAGAAAGATATATGCCGTACTCTGTGGCGAAATGAATAATCTTTCCGATTCTGTCATTATTCTTTGTCTGATTTTGATAGAAAAATTAGATTGCAATTTTAGAAAAGACGAAAATATAGGAAAAAATTCTCCCCTCTTCTTTCTTTTTTTCTTGCCACGCATTAGCAGAAAAAAAAGCACACAGGGGCAAAATAATTATGCCGTATAAGGTTTGTAATTAATGTCTTTTTAACTAATTGCGATATTGGACCGAATTCTGAATCTAAATCATTCTCGAATCCACTGTAACCCACACAAAATATGTCATCAAAATCTGTCCAGCCGTTTAGGAGTTCAGTCACTTACACACGCACAGAAGAATTACATATATAAAGATTATTTGAAAAATTGTTTAAAAACGCTAAAGAACATGATTCCTCTGCATTTTGTAACAATAAAAACCCGGTTTGGCTAGTTTACTTGAAAATCGATTTTCGGCACCAACTTACGTCATTTTTATAGCAATAACGTTGTTATACAATAATGCAGGTGAATATTGAGTTGGATGTTTTTAATGTTTTTAATTAATATCTTTTTAACTAAATCGCAATATCGATCCGAATTGTGAATCTAAACCATTCTCGAATCCACTTGAACCCGCACAAAAAATTTCATCAAAATCGGTCTAGCCGTTTAGAAGGATTTTAGTCACATACACACGCACAGAAAATTTTTACACTCAAAGATATATATATATATATATATATATATATATATATATATATATATATATATATATATATATATATCTTGTTCAATTTTTCAATCGTTAATAAAATACATACTTTCAATTCATCTATTAAAGTTCAAGTACATTTTTTAAAACTTGTAGTGGAAGACACTTAATGTTAATACGATTTTTTTTGCGATATTAATACATTAATCAAATTAAAAAATTAATAAACAGTATCCAAAATGATAGTCCAACACCCTATATATAAACGAAAATGGTTCTTTGTGTCCCTGTAACACTATGGATAGTGCGTTGGCTTCTGATCCAAAGGTCGTGGGGCAAATTCCACCTGGAATGACCTAATGTCTGCGAATGTCATTGATTTTTACTGTACTACTTTAATGGAGTAATTAAATTTAATGAATGGATAAATAGTAATAAACAAAAAAAAAGCAAAAAATAGTCCAACACCCTCTACAGAAAGGAAAATGGAAAATTATTAGTAAAATCGCTTTCTATTTTGTCAATTAACAGTGTGATTATGTCAGATGTATATACATATTTATATTAATTGTAACTATTTAATAAAAAATAATTAAAATAAAATTTTTCTTTGTTGACTTTAGTAGGAATTGACTTAATTTTTTTACATTACTTCTTTCGTGTATAATTGCACTAATATATATAGATATATATACTAATAAAAGGTGCTTTTTTAGAGGTATAGAAATTTAAATTGCAATAAAACAACGATGTATTATTCGATTGACATGAATTTTTTTTATTCGAAGGATACTTTTGTGGCATTACATTTTAAATAGGATTTCTGGCATAGGACTGCCACGGCTGGCTCGGATGTAGTCCAATCTGGACGTCCAATTTTCGATGACTTTTTCCAACATTTGTGACCGTATATCGGTAATAACACGACGAATGTTGTCTTCCAAATGGTCAAGCGTTTGTGGCTTATCCGCATAGACCAATGACTTTACATAGACCCACAGAAAATAGTCTACCGGTGTTAAATCACAAGATCTTGAAGGCCAATTCACAGGTCCAAAACGTGAAATTAGGCGGTCACCAAACGTGACTTTGAATAAATCGATTGCGGCACGAGCTGTGTAACATGTTGCGCCGTCTTGTTGGAACCACAGCTCCTGGACATCATGATTGTTCAATTCAGGAATGAAAAAGTTAGTCATCATGACTCTATACCGATCACCTTTGACTGTAACGTTGTGGCCTTCATCGTTTTTGAAGAAGTACGGACCAATGATTCCACCAGCCCATAAAGCGCACGAAGCAATCAGTTTTTCTGGATGTAACGGTGTTTCGACATACACTTGTGGATTAGCTTCACTCCAAATGCGGCAGTTTTGTTTGTTGACGTAGCCATTCAACCAGAAGTGCGCTTCATCGCTAAACAAAATTCGCTTATGAAAATCGACCATTATTTTCGAAATAAAATTGCACAATTTGAAAGCGTTGTTCAGGCGTGAGTCTATTCATGATGAATTGCCAAACCAAACTGAGAATAAATCACTTGACAGCTGTTAACTCGGTCGCCCTCTTGGAAAGTAATGCCAACTTAAACTTCTATGCCTGGAAAAAAAAACACTCTGTATACATAGCACCACTCTGAGTCTATTAACGACGCACTATAAAGCAACCTATATGGACCACGGCAATGTACCGCGGAAATGTGAACCATGGTTGAGTGACAATGACGACATCTGAGCTGACATGCACTTCTCCAAACTTCTAAGCTATGCCCGCGTGAGGATTTTGGGTCACGTCAAATATAACATGCATCTGCCTTTCAACACGACGCGCCTTCAGTGGCACTAGGGCTCAAACTCGTGACACGCCAGTCACGAGATCATGATCAGGACCACTTGGCTACCACGAACACATGCAACTCTCTGAATTTCCAAGACTAGTTGTGAAGATCCCCTTGGATCCCACTTTGAGAACGAGAATAATTTGGAGTCAGATAAGAACCAGTAGCCATTTTTATAAATAACTTTCTTTATTTGGTTATCTTTCCCAAAAGAATCAAAGACTTTTAATAACAAATAAATCAAATTAGCTATATGAGGTTTAAACGGACTTTCCTTTAAATTAACTTAAATATTTAATGATCCAATTAATTAACAATTAGAATATTGATCACGCAGAGATTACCGCAATAAGAGATCCCAGAAGTATATTCAATAATATTCCTATTGAACATTTAATTTTAATCTCACTCCTAATATAAAGCTTTAATGAGACTTTAATCAATATTTACCATACTGCAGCTCAGCTTTTTCTTTAGATATTATCCTCCTAGAAATCTCCAATAATAAATCTCTAACTTCACTATTATACCTTCCTGCTTCAATCTCTCTCTCCTACTGCTTTTTACTTTACTATTCCGTTTGACTTAAATACTTTATCTAATCTGCATAACAAGGAATCCTGTCCTCTTTTTGGAGCTGATTGGAAATAGGTAGGGGAATTAAATTTTTCCCTAAAAAAGACGACTCAGAAGGTTAGTGATAAAGTTCCGTATAGGTTTGTCACATAGTTATAATATAACGTAAATATGGTACTTTTACATTTCCTCGTGTTTTATTTGCAAGTATCTTGACAAATTAATGGATCCATAATGGATATATGTGGAGCGACAAGAAGAGGGGAAAAGTCAGGAATCACATTAAACTATGCAAAAATCACTTTCTTTCTTTCTTTTTTTCTTTTTACTTCTCAAATATATTTACGTTTTTATTGCTTTGTACAAAAAAGTTAAACTAAAATCCCATGAGGTCAATAAATCAAGAAAAAAATTAACTAATCCTCTCAGGATAAAAACTTCTTTTGTCAAGATCTGTCTTTCATTTAAAGCTGGACAATTTTCTTTGCCATTTTATCTTAAGGGTTCTCAGGGGTGTTAAATTTCTCTAGAGGTCTGAAAATATAAACGATTTTCAAACGGGTATAATTCTTTTAAATTTAAATTAAATGATTCGAATCTTTTACATATTATTTAAAATAGAATGGGGCTTCAGAAAAATATAAATGTTTAAAATATAATAATAATTTTAAAAGTCATAAGCATATGAAATTCTATAATAAATATTAAGTATTTTTTGCTTTGCGCATGCTATTTGCGCATGCTATTTTCCTCTGATGTATAAAACTTTATAGAATTATACAATGCATCATACTCTTCGAACCCTACATAATTTTAGTATTATATATCTTTTGTATTTCAAAATATTTGTAAAATATTACAATTTTTTAAATATTTTTTTAAAAATGTATTTTTTTATTTATTAAAATATGTAAGTTATTATTCTATTTATATAAAAGTAGCTACAAAGTATTAATAATACATTTGTCTTTATAAATCAACTTATAGCTAGTAATTAAAGCTACTCTTTTCGAAAATAGTATGCGCAACGTAAAACTTAATAAATAAAGTTATGTTATAAAAGTTTCTTATATTCATATGCTTATAATTTTTAAAATTATGATTATATTTTAAACATTTTATAATTTTCTGAAGCCCCATTCCTTTATAAGTAATGTGTAAAAGATTCGAATTATTTAACTTAAATTTAAAGAAATTATACCGGTTTGAAAATTGTTTATATTTTCAGACCCTTAGAGAAATTAAACACCCCTATGAGGAACTACAGGTTTCTTGTCAATTATTAAAAGCTTTGAGCATACGTACCCTCTCTCTCTCTTTTCACGCACACACAAATACACTTCTTACATAAAAGCATTCTTGAAAGATTAAGTTAAGTTATGTATAAAACAAGTAACATAAAAAAAAATTAAGTCAATTCCTGCTTAGATCAACAAAGACAGAATCACGCTATTAACTGGCAAAATAGAAAGCGATTTTCCTTGCAATTTTCCATTTTTCTTTCTATATAAGGTGTTGGACTATCTATTTTGTTGCTATTGATTCATTAATTAAATAAATTAAATTAAATGCTAATAAAATAGTATAGTAAAAAAGAAACCCATTCTCATAAAGTAGGCCATCCCAGGTGGAATTAGAATCCACGATCTTTGGATTGGAAGTCCAACGCGCTATCCATTTCGTTACAGGGACACAATGAATTATTTTCCTTTCTATATATGCTGTTGGATTATTCTTTTTGTTTGTCACTATTTGCTCATTTTGTAATTTAATTAATGTATTAATATTTGAAAAAACTGTATTAACATCAAGTGTCATCCACTACAAGTTTTAAAAAATGTACTTGAACTTGAATAGATTAATAGAAATTATATACTTTATCAACGATTGAAAGTTTGTGAACAAGATAATATATATATATATATATATATATATATATATATATATATATATATATATATATATATATATATATATATAAAGTTAACTCAGTGGAGCGACAGCCTATCAGGACCAAGGGCTACTATGCATAACTCAGTATACGCGACGTTTGATCCTTAGGTGCATGAGCATATGTACTGGTCAAGTGGTCAGTCTGATGTGAAACCCCCAGTATTAAGTTCCCAAGCAAACTTGGTACTCATTTATTGACCCACCGAAGGGATGAAAGGCTGAGTCAATCTTGCCCATGCTGGGGTTTGAACCTCTGACCAGTGGTGGAGAAGCGCTATGCCACTCAGCCACTAGGTTTCATATATAGTGAGAGAGTGTACTAATAGTAAGAATTGCGAATAAGGAAAAGGTGTGAGAGTTTCTGGTTTTGATATATTACGATTACTCTCAAAAATTATAACTTTTTGAGTAATTCTTTCTTTTACGAATGAGGGATTTCGTTTTCCAGTATTTTCTCAGATCGCTAGCTACAAAGCAAACTCTTTTTTACATATAAAACTCGGCACTGACAAGAAAAAAAAAGTGAATTTTTCGTAAAAATTATCAAGACTTTTTAGCAAATTTTCTACCAATCTAAAATGATTTTAATTTGTGAATTTCTTATTGCAGGGATTCGCGACAAGAAAAATACTATACATACACTTAATTAATTAATATGTTTTCCGTTTTTTTTCTATGCCATATTACAGTTTTCGTTTCCTAAGCTGTTTAATGCTTTAATGTAATACGAAGAAGTAGTGACAACGATACCTACTTTTTATTAAATTGCAACTAATCTCTTTTGCTACGCAATTTTAATGCACAATGAGTATCTAGAAACTAAGCACCATTTTGGAAAAACTCGCATAAAAATCTTTCTACGAAACAAAATTTGTTTTTACATGGAAGAGCATGCTGCACACTTTATTTCTACATAGTTATCACCATTGTTCAGTCACTTGTTAAATAAGAAAACAGACTCGTCTATAACCTTTTCAAGGAAAGATTCCACCAATAAAGAGAGCTATTGTTGAATAGCACCTTGTGTAAAATCATGACAAAACAAATTCATTGTGTGAGCCATATGTTTTCCCGAATCTTCTCTCTCAATCATACTTTTAATCAAACCATCATTCACAATAGAAGACCGGCCACTCCTTATTTTGTCATAAACATTGGTGCACCCATCATTGAATTTTCGAACCCCCTTTCTCATCATTTCATTGCTCCGTACATTTTCACCATAAACCCTTCTATGTTGACGATAAATTTCAACTGGATTAACATTCCTTGCGTTAAAAAAACGGATTAAAAATCGCATTTCACAATCGGAAAGATCAGTAATCCTCTTTAACGTTTTGAATCCTCACTAACATGTGTAAAAACAGCAAAACCTTTCTATAATGGCGTCGTTGTACTGACAATCAGCCTGAGACACGAGTGTGTGAAGGAACTCTGATACTACCACTGAGGTTATGGTAGAACGAAATGGTTCTTAGTTTCCAGATGTGCTTCGTAGATTTCGTCATAGGTATGGAAAATAAATAGTGTTACGTTTTTCGGAGTTCAAGGATTTTATGCAAATCAGTCAAAAAAGAACAAGACAGTTCTTTAAGAGCGATGTGAATTTATTGTCGAAAAACCAATCCGTGAAATGCAGGATTCAGCAGCAAAATTAGCAGAAGGTCTTCACACTTCTACAGTGCTCAGACGCAACTATCAGCGTCTAAAATACACGTATGAAAAGTATTATTTACAAGCACCGCTCGTCCTATTCAACAGCCGAGCTAATCGTCTCTTCACGGTCAAGGCAAGACTTCTAATCGTAATTCAAAATAATACTTGCCCACTTTCGGCGACCGTCTCAGTATTTATAGGCCCCGCGGATCCTTCGAGAAAGATCGGCTTGCATTATAGATCGTGAAATTAGTGCATTTCTCCAATTATTCTAGAAGAATCCGTAGGGTCCCGAATTCGCCAACTTGGCTGTATCGCCAAGTTCCCATTGAATCGTTATTATAACGTAAGGGACGGCATTGCTTGCGAATATTACAATTTTAACAAAAAATAAATATAACATAGAGTAATATAAAGGCATTACACATTCAAATACAAATTATTTACACTATTTTACACAAAATTCGTAGCAATACGTTTATTTACTTTGAAATTTGTAAGAAAAAATATATATGTAACTCACTTTCTCATTGGTAAAACTAAATAAACTTAATTCAGATACTGAGAAATGTCCTTATGTGTAAATAATTATCGATTATTACATAAATGAGGATTCAATATTCCTTGTCTTGATAGAATGCATGAAAAGTCCGGGCCTAAGAAAACAACAAAGTCACATTATGCATTTACCAAAACGTCAATATTTGGTATTGATCTCCCTTATCTACAGGAATCTAATCACAAATCCTATTATTACCGATAGACATTTTTTCTTTTGTTGGGGCCGTATCTTCAAACTTTCTTGTATGGCGTCCTATCGTTTTTACTGGAGATTCTCTTTCTAAATAAAAAAATGCATTGCTTTAGCTGATGGTATCCGAGATATGTCTTGTATGCAATATTTGCGACAATCGATATGCAGCGTCAATTTCTCTGAATTGTCAGATATTTTATTTTGATTATTTCTTTTAACATAATTTCTTTTCATGTGTTATAATGATGTAAGATTTCATCAACTGTTTTTACTGCTCTACTCATCCTCATTCTTTTATGTAGCAAGAAAAATGAGAAATATAAATTCTTAATGTCCTTTTCACTTCCCTATATTTGTTAATATTTCTTGTTTCGTCTAACTTTTTCATCCATTTTATCAGGGAATGGGAAATACTTATTACTTATTCTATGTTATTAGTTTAGATATGAAATCTTTGAAGAATACACAAATTGGAGCTCAGCAATATAAAGGGTGTTTTTTTTAGAGGTATAGAACTTTAAATTGCAATAAAACAACGATGTATTATTCGATTGACATGAATTTTTTTTTATTCGAAGGATAATCTTGTGGCATTACATTTTAAATAGGATTTCTGGCATAGGACTGCCACGGCTGGCTCGGATGTAGTCCAATCTGGACGTCCAATTTTCGATGACTTTTTCCAACATTTGTGGCCGTATATCGGCAATAACACGACGAATGTTGTCTTCCAAATGGTCAAGCGTTTGTGGCTTATCCGCATAGACCAATGACTTTACATAGCCCCACAGAAAATAGTCTAGCGGTGTTAAATCACAAGATCTTGGAGGCCAATTCACAGGTCCTAAACGTGAAATTAGGCGGTCACCAAACGTGACTTTGAATAAATCGATTGTGGCACGAGCTGTGTGACATGTTGCGCCGTCTTGTTGGAACCACAGCTCCTGGACATCATGATTGTTCAATTCAGGAATGAAAAAGTTAGTAATCATGGCTCTATACCGATCACCATTGACTGTAACGTTGTGGCCTTCATCGTTTTTGAAGAAGGATTCCACCAGCCCATAAAGCGCACCAACAGTCAGTTTTTCTGGATGTAACGGTGTTTCGACATACACTTGTGAATTAGCTTCACTCCAAATGCGGCAGTTTTGTTTGTTGACGTAGCCATTCAACCAGAAGTGCGCTTCATCGCTAAACAAAATTCGCTTTTGAAAATCGGGAACAACGGCAATCTCGTTTGGGGCCCATTCGACGAATCTACGCCTTGCTTGATGATCGTTTTGATGAATTGCCAAACCAAACTGAGAATAAATCACTTGACAGCTGTTAAATTGGTCACCATCTTGGAAAGTAATGCCAACTTAAACTTCTATACCTGGAAAAAAAACACTCTTTTAAGCAAATAACTTGGTATCCCTACATAAAATGAAAAAAAAGTAATATAAAAAAATATTAAGTCAATTCCTACTTAAGAAAGAAATTTTTTATTTTAGTTACTTTTAATTAAATAATTACAATTCATGTAAATATGTGTATACATATGACACAATCGTAATTTTAAGTGGCAAAATAGAAAGCAATTTTCCTTGCAATGTGCCATATTTCCTTTCTATTGGACTATTATTTTTGTTTGTTACTATTTATTCATTACTGAAATATAATTATTTCAAGAAAAAAAATAACGCAATAAAAAGAAATCACATTCTCAGAAATCAGGTCCCCCCAGGTAGGGTTCGAACCCATGACTTTTGGATTAGAAGTGCAACCCGCTATCCATTGCGCTACAGGGACATAACGAGTAATTTTCCTTTTCATATATGGTGTTGGACTATTATTTTGGTACTATTTATTCATTAATTAAAAATTAATGAATTAATATAGGAAAAAACTGTATTAACATCAAGTGTCATCCACTACAAGTTTAAAAAACTGTATTTGAACTTGAGAGGGTGAATAAAAAGTATTTCATTAACAATTGAAAATTTTAAGAAGATATATATATAGGTAGAGTGTGAACTATATAATAGTAGGAATTGAAAAAAATCTCTTCCTTAAAAAACAATTTGTTTTTACTTATTAAGCAGAACAGAAGACTAAAACTTTTTGCAAAGTCAAAGGCACTAGTTTTTCAATATTTGTTTCTTTAAAACCTTTTTAGCTAAAAAAATATTACTGAATAAAGATGGTATAGTTAGTTGAAAGAAAAAACACCGAAATTTTGTCTAGCTTTAAACCACTAAATTGTCTGTATGAATTAAATTAGGTCTTACTTCGCACCATCATTCAATTACATGTGAAACAAATATTGACATAATTAAAAAATAAATTTATCCCAATTTTTTTTCTCTATATTTTCTTAAAAATTACCATATGTCTATCTTCAATAAATACCAAAAAAAAATTCAGGATTAAATAAATTTCCAATACCAAAGGCTTTTTTTCTGTTCAAGATAAAGTCTTGATTTTGGTTTTTTGTTTGTTGTTTTTGCTGAAACTCCCAAATACATGTTCTATAAAAAATAACATGGTTTTAACTCTGAGAAGTCTAGTTATTTTTTTAAAAAATTCAAGTAAATCACATGAAATACTTAAAACATTTTAAAAATTAAACCTTTTATAAAAGTTTAAAAAAACTTAAGAAACGTTTCATTTCTTAAATTGTGAAATAATGGCTTGTGAAACTGACTTTTTTTCCAGAATCAATTTAAAAAACATGTCATCTGAATATAAAAAAATTAATTATTTTTGCTGTTAATGTCTCCAAACATTTTTTTAAATGGGGTACTGTGTAGACTTGATTTAACAAATTAATTCAGGATATGTCTGAAATGCTTCTATGACTGTGTGATAGAGTTAGTTTTTTCAATTTCAGAGCTGCATTATTAAATAATTGTAGGGTGCGATATAAAAATTTCAAAAGTAGTTTATACTTTCTAAGTTTTCAAAATAATAATAATAATAATTTGGGGTGTTTTTTACAAGATTAGAAGTATAACTTTAGACCATAAAAATGGAAAGATTTATTTCTGTTGTAGAACGAAAAAATGAAGTCTTGTACTTTTCTGTAGATAAAAAAAAAAGTCTTGTACTGCTTTGAGAAATACATTTTTTTGTAATCTGTTTCCTAAAATTCACAAAATTCTTGAGGTTTCATCACTTTAAAATACAAAACCTCATTTTTCTTGTATATTTTCTTCTTAAATAACACATGAAAAAATTAGAAACTGTTTGAGTAGCCAGTGAGTGAGTGTGGACTATTATGGTGCAAGAGCCAATTTTGGCTTTTCTAAAAATATACATATACAAATACATATGCATGCATATATATATTAATATGAAAATGTTTATTAAAAATTCAGATTATGATAAAAATATACAATACAGTAAAGTTAAAAGAAAAGTTAGAAATGCAGTAACGTAAAAGTGTTCTTGATTCTCACGAAATCAATTAAGAATTTCAGACAAAAAAGAACAGATCTACACTATTAAAATTCGTAGGTAAACAAACGTATCTATGTAGGTATATAGAAAGGGATGTCGCGCATATTTCTCACGGACCACAGACGCAGAAACAAGCCGAAAGTACCAAAAATTCGGGAATGATCCCAGAAATCCGTTTTGACCATTTAGATTCCAATATTCCAATTAGTTAAAAAGATATTAATTTAAAACCTTAAAACGTATTATAACGCATAATTAGCATTTTATTATGCACGTGGCGCCATCTGCAGAGAATCGGAAAGATCATTTACTTCGCCTTAAATTTTAAAAAATTTTAGTGGAATAAAAAAGGTGGTTCACTCCTAGGAGAGCCCCCACCCTTGGCGCGAATTACTTTGGTTGGCGATAATTGCGCCGTCATGGTAACCTTGCTTTTAAATACAACATATGGCAACCCTAAATTTTCTAGAATTTTCGTCATTTGTGGGCGCGCATTTCAAATTTCATTTTGTTGTTGGGCACCAGGTTGAAAGTATGGCTGCGCTTGTAAGTGAATACACGTTGAATTTTTTACGTTATTGAATGCTAGAAGCAAGAAAGAATTGATTGAATGGTGTATGAAAGAAGGATTAATTGCTTCAAGTTATGAATGTCCTAAATGTAATGAGCAAATGGGATTAAATGAACGAAAGAGTGTTGTTTTGGATGGATTTGAATGGAGATGTCGAAAAAAAGGTGTGAATACGCATGATGTTTGCAGAAGTATAAGAAAGAATTCGTGGTTTTCCAATAGTAAGTTAATCGGCAATAAAACGTTTTCTCCGTAATCACACCAGCCACGCAGAAGGCATGTTCGACCATTACCTCGCTGAGTATTTATGGCGTCTCGCGATCACTCACTCAGCGACGAGACTTTCCAGAATTTTTTAAAAGCAGTTGTTACACTTTACCCTCCACTTGGGAAGGATCAACAATAAGAAAGTAAGTGCTGTTGTTATATTTTTTATCTTAAATGTTAAATTTCTGTATTGTTTACATGTATTTTCATTGCGCATCCATCTTATACTGCTATATTTACTTGTCACCGTTGTCGGGTTTGCTTGGCGCCATTTCGTTTTCGCTTGGCGCTTTTTCCGGTTTGGCGCCAAGGGTGGAGGCTCTCCTAGGAGTTTACCAAAAAGGTTCAAATTAAAATGAAATAAATTAGTTCTTTGTTATTTAAAAAGTACATCGTCTGTTATTTTGGATCAAAATACATTTTAGAGACATTTTTAAGCTAACTATATGCAACGATTGATTGATTCATGAAAATCTGAAATCTATTTTATTATTTTAGATTCTTAGAAACTACCAGGTGTATGCATATCAAATGAGACGATTGCTAACAGATGTCGCCACGCATATATGCAAACAATACGAAACCGTGACACGTGATTTATTTATATTTTGACCTTTGATACTTATGTTTAATTAATGTTTGGACGAGTTTCAGCGTGCATTGTATTTTTTTTTTTTTTTTACTGTGTTGAAAATGTCGAAAATTAGGCCTTCCGACCACGATTTGCGGACAACATTAATTTTTTGTTACCATCTGAAGAAAAATGCTGCTGAATCGCATCAAATGCTTGTAGAAGCATACAGTGGTAATGCTCTGAGCCGTGCACAGTGCTACAGGTGATTTGAAAAGTTTCAAAATGGTGATTTCGATGTGATAAACGAAGAGAGTGGCAGACCAGCAAAAGAAATTGAAGATGCTTAATTGCAAGCATTACTCGATGAAGATGATAGCCAAACACAAGAAAATCTTGCAGAACAATTGAATGTTGACCAGAGCACTGTTTCCCGTCGTCTCAAAGCAATGGGCAAGATAATAGAGGTCGGTAGATGGGTACCACACGAGCTAGTGGACCATCAACAGGAAAACCGAAAAAACGTCAGCGACATGTTGCTTGCCCACTACGAACGCAAGTCATATCTCCATCGTATTGTGACTGGCGATGAAAAATGGATTTATTTTGAGAATCCCAAGCGTAATTGATCATTTATTGATACCGGACAGCCGTCCAAATCGACCGCAAGGTCAAATCGCTTTCCCTCGTGTAGAACAATATTATACGTAATCTGTACAAAGATTGATTAAATATCTTAAAAATTACGGTTTAAAAAACAATATGTTTTTCAATTTTTCCCCTTTTGCGATAATTATGTAAACATTACTTTTTTTAAAGCTTTTTGTTTAAAAATTTTTTTACCGTTGTTTTCAATCGATATATGAAGTTTGAAACCATTAACTTAAAAATGAAGCCCAAACAAAAAATCTTTTACTTTAACGAATATCGAAATGGCGTATTGAAAAAAAAATCTACCTTTATTTTAAAGCTCAGTTCAATGCTCTTCCCCGAAGTAAGTGGCAGCTTAGATGATTAAAGCGCTGCTTTAAAAAACGGTAGTTCCCAGGTTCGAAACTGAAGAGGAAGAAACTTTTAATTTCGCATTACTCTACTTATTAAAATGAAAAAAAAATTTTAGTGGAGTGAAAAAGGTTAAAATTAAAATGAAATATCAAAATGTTTTTATCAGATCGGTTTTTTTTAAAGTTTTTTTCAGTACATGTATGTATATAGGCTTTCCCTCATACTGTTTTTTCTACTAATATATTTATATGCTTAATCAAACGTTCAGAAAAATGCAATCGTCTCAATAGCCTATATATCTGTTAATTTTTCTTTCATTTATTACTTAATAGAAACTTGATTTTAATAAATATATATATGTTTTTTTAAAATGATTATTTTTATTGTTTCATTACGAAATGATAAGCTAACTATATGTAACGATTGATTGATTCATGAAAATCTGAAATCTATTTTATTACTTTAGATTCTTAGAAACTAACTATTATTAAAAAATGATGAACGTTTTTTGTTTTACTCTTAGCATCAGAATCGTTTTCTTTTTATTGCTTCACATTAATAATTTTTTTCATTCTAACGCAATATTTTTTTATAAGTCATACATCGAAATTTAAAGCTATATCTTATCTGTGAGAAGGAGGGGAAGGTAGTACAATAATTTTACACTAAAAAAAAACGTTTTGTGGGCTATAGAGAGGGAAAGAAACCTGTCTTAAATCAAAAATAAGTGGAATTGAACAAATTTCGAAAAAGGGAAATTTTTTGACATCATTTTAGAAATCACTCACATTGTGCGCGTACAAACACACACACAGAAATGCTGGTGTCACGAGGAAAAAAGAAAGCTTGAGCAACGCTAGGCTAAGCGGTGGAGGGGGGTCATTTTGAAAATGAGTATTAGAAGCTCTGATTTTGTGCAAGAAAGGGAAAATTTATAAAAGTAGAGATAGCCTGTGCTACGCCGGGCCATGCAGCTAGTAATTCAATAAAATTCATAAAACAATTGTATTCGATATAAAATACCAATTCAACGTAAAAAAGCAAAAATATTTTTGGGGAGGGGTCCCAACCAAATCAGTCAAAGTTTTGTTTTAAAAAAGGCATTTATTTTAGATGAATAACTAGGACATTATATTAAAATATACTGCTGGCCACACCACAAAATGCCTCACCAAGCTGAACCTGTGATATCACACAGAAATTTATTTGGAAAATAACATGTTGTATAAAGATCAAACGGTTAAAATTGCAGCCTCTTGTAATGTGGGGATGATGAAAAAATCAATAGCTAGTGCACACTGACGTAGCTATTCTTGAGTGGGCCCAGTATCAAAATTTCTCGCAGGCCCGTTTTTGAAGCTCCTTAACAGTTAGGATATTTTACTTACACATGTTAGGATATTTTACTTACACATATTGGAGCCCCGTATCATTGATACGGCAGTAGTTACGCCTCTGTTAGTGCCCCTATTATTGTTGGTTAAAATGTATGTCAATGCCTCGCTGCCGCACGCCTCGGCATATAATCAAAGAGGCTTTCGGTGCATCCTTGGTGTACAGCAGTCCATGCGGCTTGCACATATTGCCAAAGTTATCTGGTGTAGCAGTGGGTAGGGTATCCCGGGCTAGTCGTAATGCAAGCATAGACCAATCGTTTCTGACTGGCGATAGATCGGGAGAAAACCCGCACGAAAAAAAAACAATTACCGTACTTCAAATCACCAATCTGTTCTCCCCTTATATAGCGCCAGTGGAAGACGCTACATTTACTCTGCGCTATAATGCTAATGATTTGTATATTTAATCGCCACCAACGTAAGATGTAAATTTCCCATGGTTTGCGTACTTCCTTCAGGTTGTTGCATTTTATGTCGCTTACACTGTATGTAAAATAGAGAGGTCACATTGGCAAATGTCACATACTTGGGGACTCTCTCCTAGCTACAAATGTTTATGCATTAGACACGTGTGTCCGATACGAAGTCGAGTCAAGTGAACATCAGGTCTTCGTACCGGTACCGCTGCCCAATGAGTAATGTAAAAATGAATATGATGTTGCTTGTTATAATGACTTACTGATCCCAAGCCTCTAGCCATACACGGTGGATATAGCGCAGTTCAGAAGCTTTGAAATCCTGGTAACAGACAGGCTGCTACATTAAACCAGACACATGTTGTAGAGCTTAACAAATCTGTCGACAAAATGAACTGTTGAACAAAGTACCTTGAAACCACAATATACCATTTTTTGGCTTGAGTTGAAGCATTAGAGCAGTGTTTCTCAAACTTTCAATACTGGCGACCCAATTTTCAATTATAATTTTTGTCTCGCCCCCCTGTACAACAATAATGTATTTACTGCAATAAAAATGCACTTTGAGAGAGAGACGCTAAAGTTACAATACGATCTTAATTATAAACCGTACAAATTAATACGATAAGTATATTAAATTTTGTGTATATGTAACTTTTAAGTAATATATATTTTAAGAAAATTACTTAAAATATATATTACTTAGAATTATGTTATTTTTCTTTCTCTAATTTTTAAATTGGAACAGATCGCAAAATGATGTATTTAATTAAAGATTTATTTCCTTCAGCATTCATTTCTCAAAGTACAAATGTCATAAGAAAAATAGTCTAGTCAATGTCGCTCTCTATCATATCCATCACATCTGGCTTTTTAGGGTACGTTTGCGTGAGTCTGGGCAACCTATCGGACGTCTGCGTAAAACATGTAAAAATGCTTTTCCTCGTACAATTCCAGTCAGTTTTGGTCGACTCGATACTCCTATAGCTACCGAATCTAGCTTGAATGTACGTTTTTTTAAATTTCCACGTTAATTGTAATTCACGGTAATTAAGTATTTACGGCAGTAGATTAAAACAATATCATACATACATTTTTAAGTCGTAAGCAAACATTCTACCATAATAAAAACAAGTACACAGACGAACGAGCATGGTTCCGAAATTTAAATCAAGGCGATCTTCTCAAAAATACTTAAATTTTGGATTTACCCCTACAAAAGTAAATGATGGAAAAAAAGCCCCGGCTCGATATGTGTTAAAACTTACAAATCTGTAGAACAACATGTGAAAGTTGTTTTTAAAACATGTAAAATCATTTAGCTATGTTGGCAAAGAATTTTAAAAAGTATTTTCTGGATGAGGACAGCTAGGTAGCAAGTTACGAGTGGATTAGGGATCTATTTCAAGATACTTCAGAAGGGCTCTCAACTTCCGAAGAAGAAATCTTCATAAATTTCACATCCAGTGAAAAATTAAAAGGCAATTTTGTAATAAATCGCTCTTTGAATTTGGGGTAGAGGTGGATGAGGAATTATCTGTACTGAAAACAAAAGCACTTCGTAAACTATTACCATTTTCAACATCCTACCTTTCTCAAACCGGATTTTCTGCAGTGGATGCCTTGAAGACAAAATATAGATCTCAGCTAAATATAGAAAAATAACGCTTTAAGTGTCAATTTCTGATATTAAACCTTCCTTTGAAAAACTTTCCTCTACAAGACAAGCCTGTGAAAGTCCCTAATAATTATTAAACTTGTTCTTAATTTAGTAATAAGATTGATTGATTGAATATTAACGTCGCACTGTTCAGCTGCACGAGGGCTTTTGACGACGGACCACGTAATTTTGAACCATGGTCAAGTGACGTGGATGACACCTGAGCTGGCACCCCTCTCTCCTAACTACCACACCACACCAACGGGAAAACGTTTCAACTCTCTACAGATTTAACGTGCATCGCTGCCCTACACGGCGGGTCTTTAGTGGTACTAGGCTCGAACTCGTGACAAGGCAAGCCACGATCCGATACCTATACCACTCGGCTACCGCGGCCAATTCAGTAATAAGAAATTATTTATAAAATACCTTCTTCAGTACTGATACATCAAACGTATACTGACTGAAACACCGACTCTTCGCACGAGTTCATTTTTAAAAAAAATAAAACATTATTCTTGATATAATAGCTGAACTCTAAGGAGAGTAAAACTGTGTGCACGACATTGTATACAAAAATGTAAAATGGTTTTTTTTAGATAAATGCTATAATTGTAAATAACTGTTTAAAAGAACTGTAATTTTAAACCTCACACAATTAGCATTTAGAATTAATGTTAAATTATGAAAAAGAATATAAAATTCCGATGAAGAATAATTGTGTTACTTTTTAACATTTAAAGCGAGAAGACTTCAAAATGTTTTAACCCGGGAGCAGGCGCGTACTCGATACTAACATTAATGGTAGTGCGGGGGGACTCACAGTCACCCCAATCATTTGTTTAGAATTATTTTTACTGTACACGATACAAATAGGAATTCTAGTGAATATTTTAATTTATAGAAAGTATACTTACCTTCTTTCAAGGACTATTCAATTCTTTGATGATTTGAGAAAAAAATTTAATAAAACTGAACTAAAATGATTCAAAAGTACAAGTCCATAATAAAGGACGCAAATCAGACACTTTTCAATTATCCTACAGAAATGTTAAACCAATCAATTCTTTTCCAAATATCGCAAAACTCAATTATTTACAATTTCCCTAAGCGAAAAGCAAACACATAAAAGATGGGAGGGAACTAATATTGATAATAACCATACCGTAAGATTGAAGGTCAATCAAATGATTAGCAAACGTACTATGCAGCCTGGCTGAAACGTGAATCATGACTTCCTTTTCTTTTTCTACAACTAATGTACAGTATTTCAATAATAATTACAGTGGTGAATTGTTTATCTTCTTAGAATTTTCTCAGGGTCTGGGTTTCGTTTTTTCTTTTAACGAGTAATATTTTATGTTAAAACGTAATAAAAAAAAAAAAATCTCATTGAGAAAATACAGCAAATAAAACAAAATGTTTTTTTTCCTTTAATTTGGTTTTGGGATCAAAGATAGCTATTTGATGACGGAAAAAAGCCAGATAATAAACATAAATTATGTCAGTGTTGTTGTGTGTATTTTTTTTTATTATGGAAGAAAGCATTTTGTTTTACTTCTCTTTCCAGTTATTTTTTTTTAAAAAAATCTTTAAATTTTCGATACGCTCGCGCCCCCCCAGGGGGGCGCGCCCCACACTTTGAGAAACACTGCAATAGAGATAACAATTTTTCATCAGAATAACTACAACTATTTAAAGTACATAACTTTGGCATCATTCAGAGGAACTATACTTGCTGAGTTTATCGTTAGTCCTTAATTTCGTAAGCTTTAATATATTCTTTCTTTGTTTGTTTTGGGTTTGGTTTGAATCCACATTGCTCTTCAGCTAAACACAGGGCTATTGGCTATGGGTTTCTAAAAGTAAACCACATTCGAAATTGAATGTATACAGTAACTGTGTATCAAATGGAACTGGTATTCAAAATTATCTCTTGATGAGGATAAGAAGTTTAGTAGAATTTAGTACCAACTCAGTTGTTGCTATCGTCACTTGATTGTGGTTAAAAATTATGAGATTCATTGCTATTTCATCCGAATCATTAACGTCAAGTTTAGAAGTACCACGGACTGTTTGTGATAGACCTGTACTGATATTATCCCTGTCTACCTAAAGCTGTGAGAGGGAACGATGAATGTGTGTGTGACCAAGACTCTCCCTGATAAATCTTATTTATTATTATAAATCATAATATTCCAGAACAAGTAATCTATAAAAGGGAGTCCTAGGAGTAATATAAAGAAGGCAACTACCTTACGTGAATAAGCACACGAAATCAGGTTAGCTTAGCTTTAATCAAACCTATCCTATTAATTCTGGATTCACTAATTTAGTCTATTAGCCAAAATCCGTCCTTTCGTCAAGATGCGTTATTCTAACTCTTACCATAGTAACACTGCATTCAGATGCTCCGCTCCTTCTCCTCTACGACTATTAAACTCTAACTATATACAATAACTGATTTGCATCTCAGGGTTTTTTCTTGAGAGGGATGGCTGTGAAATAAACGTGAATGCTAGCCCAAAGATTCCCCAACAGGAGTAGTTGGTGAAAGTCGCGTAAAGACCCGTCACAGACCTAGTTATTTGGACCATGCTTTAGTGCTGAGGACGCCACTTGAGGTAGACATCACACTCCAAATTTCACGCACCGTGCAAAACTAAGGGTTTCGGGCCTCTATACATAAAGCAACAGAACTATAACCCAAGAATCGACTGCCGCAACACCGGGCAGTGAGCTTGCTATCGTGTCCTATCACCGTTGCAATAGGTACTCCGATTTCAATAATTCTCGTATCATTTGTTCGTCAATTTCTCTTACGGGTGTTCATGTTCTAGCATTGTTGTGAATGTTTAAACAATTTAAATAAGGAACAAAAATAAACTTATTCTGAAGTAAACTTTTAAAATCAAACAATAAATAAAGGGATGAAAGTAAAATTAAAAAACTAAAACACGAATTGTTTTTGGAAGAAAAAAAAAGAAAAGATGTCTATGGATATTTAACTATATGTAAGACACTGGAAATTAGCCAGTAAAAAGAAAGTATCTTGCAGATTTCGAAAACTTAACAGTTCATAGTTGTAGAAATTACACATATTTTAGGCTTTTCTTCTGTTTTCCGTACTTGTGTCAGTTTCTCTAATTTTTAACTTAATACAATTAAAAAAGTCTTAGAGGCAAAATTTGATAATTCTTCATATATTTTTTTAATAAATATAATATTTGATATTGTATGAGATGGTAATTTCTAATCACGTCTAAATAAACTATTCATTAACTTATCCTTTGAGCAACTAACTAATTCAAAATTACTCAGAAGAGACAAACAGAGAAATAACACTAAATTACTAAAAATAAAACTTTTTTAAAAATTAAATAAAAAATTGGAAGTCTTTTTTGAAAATTAAAGATAATTATGAGAAATACAATTAAAACCGCATACTCCATTTATCTTATTTTAGTAAACATTATAAATTTATTTGTTCTTCACCCCTAAATTATAAATTTAATCAACATTTATTAAACTTGCTAGGAGGGTGCACGCATACAAGTATTAGCGAACTCTCTCATATCTCATACAGCATGTTCATATATAAGGGTTAAATCCTTGAATGAGGTTTTTATTAAATCTGAATATATATATATATATATATATATATATATATATATAAGTTGAATCTTTAAAACTTAACTAAGACAATTTTCAATTACATGGATATTTCCTTTTGGAAAAAATGCCGAATCATATATCTAGGTATTTAACACTATGAGTGTCACAAATTCCAATAATTTTAACTTTTGGAAAATTACCCGAATAAATTAGCTGAAGACAGGAAAAATTTAAAGCCTCTTCGTCAGATATTTTTCGCAACCCTTTATTGCTCCCATTATTTCCGAATTAACTAAAATGCTTTTCTTCATCATCTTTTCATGGCGGATGTCCGTACTTCATTGTCACTTTTTTTAATGCATTTTGCAATCGCGCAACTTTTCCTATACAGTTCTTAAGAAGAATTGTTTTCGTCCTTTCAATAGAAATCACTGCGATTCTCGAAGGGTCATATAGATCTTATTTTTACTTTAAAAAGAATGCTTGACTTATAAAAAAAAAAAGAACTCGAAATTTTCATTCAGTATAAAAAACTATACCAGTAAGAGCATTTTTCCCTTATTCGATGAAAATTGTTTAAAAGCATTAAAAATAAATTTGTTAGTAATTCCATAAAAAAATTTATTAGAAATACCTTATCTGGTAAAGAGATTAAACTCTTTAAAATTATATCTTTAAAGCTTTGTCTAACCATAAGAAAATAGTCCAACTTATATTTACATTTTAAAGCATAGATAACTCGGTGAATGGTTTGGATTAAAAATAGGTGTGAGGAACAGCGACCTATATATCCGTAGCCGTGTAACATACCACTAGACAAAAGCGATCATTATTGTCCAGAGGCTGTTACTGACTAAGGAAGATACCACCGCTATAGTACTCCCTCACCAGTGAGTACGTGAATAGGCGAATGAACGATATATTTGTTATGTCGAGGGTGTAAGTTGTTCGGTTGCATCTAGTGAGCCAGACGACTTTGGTTGCCGAGTCAAGTGAGTCTGACGACTTTGATTACTCTGGGCACTAGTAGAAGGCGCCACGACAGATCAGAAGGTTGCAAAGTCGAGGTTACCAATGAGGAAGATGTGCATATCCAAAAGATAGAACCCGTGACCAATTGATCTGAAGCCGAGTAACATAACCACTAGACAAAAGTGATCAGCACTGTCCGAAGGCTGTTACTGACTTATGAAGATACCACAGCTACAGGTGTAAAAGTTATCCTAGAGTACTTGTCATTATGTGTGTGCTTAATTGCGTGACGTATGTCGTAATTTAAAAACTTCATTAAAAACTATGTTCATGAAAGGTTTTTATAGCTAGGGAAGAAACATTAAAAATATTTTACAAATTATCAGATTTAATAAATTATTTTAATTTTAGTATCTAAGTAAATACATATTACTTTGTGTCAAAAACATTCAGAAAGTGGGAAAGCTTTTAAGTGTATTATGCATGTCGGCTACACAAACAAATAATGTGAATATTTATTGCTGAATAACTTTTGGCATACATTCAAATCTAATTACTTTACCAGATTGTCCATCACATCTCTCAGTCGTATATTTTCCTTCTTCTTAAACATGCAGGGAGGGACTGTGTTCGATTACGCAAAGGGATTTTCTCGACATTTATATTGTTTTGTGCATTAGAAAACTATCAAAAACAGTTTGTTACAGTTGGAGGTATTTGCATGTATGAGTGTTTTTGAAGAATTTATGACTTTATTGAATTTTTTCTCCAAAATCATAAAATAATTCAGTCACTATACTTTACGGATTTTTTAATGTAGTTTAATTTTGAAGTGCTTAAAACTATTGAGTTAAAAATTACTCACAATTTAACTTCAAATTCAAATGAAATCCATACTAGAATGGCAAAATACCTTCAAGCCCTTTTCATTATGTTTAGAATAAATTCATTAAAACGTTTTATCTGATTTTAAATCAATTCGCAGACTCATAATTATCGCTTATGTTATAATGAGAAAAATTCTTAATTACATCAAAGAGAACAGGATATAAAGCAGAAATAAATTTAGTGTTTTTATTCAATTCCTAGTATTAATTCACTCTATCCCCAAATATATATACATATATATATATATATGATGAATCCCCAGCCCTTCAAGTGTCAGTTGGGGTAAACTTCCAAGCCAGGACAACTCAACCCACCTCCCACATAAGAACTTTAACTTCTATTTTCGTTGGACTTAAAGAAAACACGTGTACTAACGACTCACTCGCTGCTGATCAACGCTGAAAGAGGTCTCGTTTTGTCATGGATGGAGTGCAGACTGCTTTACTGAATATTGAAATGAAATATAATATATATTAAATAAAATATTCTCCTGTCAATATATATATATAAAGGGTGTTTTTTGAGAGGTATAGAACTTTAAATTGCAATAAAACAAAGATGTATTAATCGATTGACATGAATTTTTTTATTCGAAAGATAACCTTGTGGCATTACATTTTAAATATGATTTCTGTCATAGGACTGCCACGGCTGGCTCGGATGTAGTCCAATCTGGACGTCCAATTTTCGATGACTTTTTCCAACATTTGTGGCCGTATATCGGCAATAACACGGCGAATGTTGTCTTACAAATGGTCAGGCGTTTGTGGCTTATCCGTATAGACCAATGACTTTACATAGCCCCACAGAAAATAGTCTAGCGGTGTTAAATCACAACATCTTGGAGGCCAATTCACAAGTCCAAAACGTGAAATTAGGCGGTCACCAAACGTGTCTTTCAATAAATCGATTGTGGCACGAGCTGTGTGACATGTTGCGCCGTCTTGTTGGAACCACAGCTCCTGGACATCATGATTGTTCAATTCAGGAATGAAAAAGTTAGTAATCATGGCTGTATACGGATCACCATTAACTCTAACGTTGTGGCCTTCATCGTTTTTGAAGAAGGATTCCACCAGCCCATAAAGCGCACCAAGCAGTCAGTTTTTCTGGATGTAACGGTGTTTCGACATACACTTGTGGATTAGCTTCACTCCAAATGCGGCAGTTTTGTTTGTTGACGTAGCCATTCTACCAGAAGTGCGCTTCATCGCTAAACAAAATTCGCTTATGAAAATCGACCATTATTTTCGAAATAAAATTGCACAATTTGAAAGCGTTGTTCAGACATGAGTCTATTCATGATGAATTGCCAAACCAAACTGAGAATAAATCACTTGACAGCTGTTAAATCGGTCGCCATCTTGGAAAGTAATGCCAACCTAAACTTCTATACCTGGAAAAAAACACTCTGTATATATATATATATATATATATATATATATATATATATCATGTTCAAATTTTCAATCGTTCATAAAATAATTTCTATTCATTCATTCAAGTTCAAATAAATTTTTTTAAGCTTGTAGCGGATGACACTTGATTTTAATACAGTTTTTTTCAAATATTAATTCATTAATTGATTTTATTTTTGTATTTTAAATTTATTCTGCGTTATTTCTGTCGTAGTTACAGCTAGCTGCAAAAAATGGAGCCAGTACGTTTTTCTGACGCAGTAGGAATAGATGTTGAAGTAATTTGTATGTTACTTGTTTTTCTAATGCATTGGGGTAGCTTTTATGTTATTTAAATAAAATTCATAATTAAAAGAACAGTTTGTTGCCCATTATTTCTAGTAATAATAGATTTAATTAACTGATGCTTACTTAAAAGTTACTGATAAAAACTCAATTACAGTTTAAATTTAACTTTATTTAGCAGCCTATCTTCGATACAAATTAAGAATTAATTATCTTTCAAAACGATTATTTATTCCATTTCATTTAAAGAAAATGAACATTAAGATTTTAATAAAATAAGAGCATATAACATAATTTTTTACTTACTTTATACACTTTAGTATCAGAAACATACCACTGAACATTTATAAATCTTCGATTTAAGAATAAATGAAAAATAATAATTAAATAGGTTGATAAATTTATCGAAAAACCCTAAGAAAATTTACGATTTTTTAAAAGATTTGCACATAGATTGCTTTTAAATTTTCTTAAATATTAATTAAAGAATTAACTGTTCTATTTTTAAGAACAATGTATACTATTTGTCACACTCAAAAAATTAATGACAGAAAACTTTACCGAAATTCAATGACATATGCGAAACATTAAATGAAACTACTCTGCTACTTCTAATATTTTAGACTTATTCTTAACAGTTTTCCTATACACACCGTAAAAATTGACATTTGCGAAAAATGGGTACTGCATTTAGTACTAAAATAAGAGGAAATCGGATACAAAATACGGTTGATATTTAAAATTTATGTACGCCTCGTACATAAAGTGAAAAATTTTAAACATCACTCATAATTAATTGCCTAAAGTAATATTTTTACGAGTATTATTTATATAATGGACTTTATAAAATTAGTTTAAGTTTCACGAAAACACATCGCTTTTCGGGAACTGGCTTATGTTTTTGTATAAATTGAAGTGAATGGTTATATATATATATATATATATATATATATATATATATATATATATATATATATATATATATATATATATATATATATATATATATATATATATATATATATATATATATATATAAAATTTCCTCAGATACATTTACAAATATTTTCTAGATGAAACTATTTAGGAAATTTGAACAAATTATTGTCTTAAAAACAAATCCTTACATTAAACATTCCAAATTTGAGGAAATCCATAACCTTTTAACATTATCATTAGCAATATTTATTTTCTTTTAAATCAAAATGAACATATGCTAAATTGAATACGATGAGTAGGATTGCATAGTTGGTGAATTTACTTTTAGAATATATATAATAAAAATATTATTAAAGAAGTTATACTAAGCATATATCTAAATCTATTTTTTAAAATTCATTTTTGGCTACTTTGAAATGCATTGGTTTTACAATAAAAAATTGTGTGAACTTAACAAATCTTATTTAATATTACAAAAAATACTGTACACATAAAACCTAACTATAGAAATATAGTAATTACAAGACTTTATTTTATTTGGAAACCTTTTATTATTACTTAAGGTATCCGACTACGTTCGGAACCGTGATTTTAAAAAAGCACATAAATGGATAATTTTCATGATATTTAGTGTCACTTAGATTAGAATGCATGTATAAAATTGTTTTAAGGATATTTGGACTTAAAAAAATTATTTAAATACAATATTTTGGTAAAAATAAACTTAGAATAACCTTTTTTCAAAATGTTCTCCTTTTATAAGAATTGCTTCAAAAATAATAATATTTTGCTTAAATAAAGTAAAGACTTTCCCAGAGAGTCTGAACTATAATTTTTGAAAAATTCACATTATTTTCAAAGTTAAAACCCATTGAAATAATTATCGCCGTTTTTTTTCCTTAAAATATCTCCCCTTTGTTGTCGTAAAACACATGGATAAACCCACATCTAAGTTATATATTTCAAAAATTCTAATTGAGCCTCTGTACAGAGTTCTGAGCTATATACAGGCAAAATATTATTCTAATAGAAGCATTTTTTACAAAATGAGAATATTTTGGAAACTGGAAATTCTATGTTCATTTTTTGTCAAAGTATTGTACTTAAATAATTTTTTATTGTAATAATATTCTTAAAACAATGTTATGCATGTATTCTAATCTAAGTAACAGTAAATATCATAAATATTATCCATTTATACGCTTTTGCAAAATCGCGGTTTCGAACGTAGCCGGATACCTTAAAAAATCAATTTAATTTATAAGAGAGCTTATATATCTCTCTTCACTTAATTAAAAGTTTTACGAGCATTATTTATTGTTCTAAGCGTATTCAGAGAAGATATTTTATAGATACCAAAGAAGATGCCAAAGGTATTTCTAGAAATAACAAGAATACTCACATAATGAGATTCCTCTATCTACATGCTTCATATATTGCAACCATTCTGTTGCAAAGAATAGGATCGATACGAATTCTTGAGAATTATGAACCGACTTGCGATAGAGAGATCTGTGTACATTGAATGGTTTCTATTGAAATTCGTTGCAGAAGAGATATGATGACTAAATGAAGAAAAGAGTAAGTGTTTCTTAAAAGTGAGATAAAAGAATGTGATAATATAAAAAAAAATTTAAGTCAATTCCTACTTAGGTCAACAAAAAAATTTTATTTTAGTTACTTTTTATTAAATAGTTACAAATAATACAAATATGTTAATACATATGATAAAATCACAATATTAAGTGCCAAAATAGAAAGTGATTTTCGTTGCAATTTTCCATTTCCCTTTCTATATAGGATGTTGGACTATTTGTTTTGTTACGGTTTATTCATTAATTAAATTTAATTATTCTAATAAAATAATATAGTAAAAAAATGAATCAAATTCTCAGAAATCAGGCCATTCGGTTGGGATTCAAACCCATGACCTTTGAATTAGAAGTACAAAACTCTCTCGCTATCTATTGCACTAAAGGGACACAGCGAGCAATTTTCCTTTCTGTATGTGCTGTTGGACTAGTATTTTTGTTTGTTGCTATTTATTCATTTTTTTGTAATTTAATTAATGAATTAATATTTGAGAAAACATTATAAAGAAAATCGACAGTGGTCATGTCGCAGGATTATACGGCATGTAAAAGATCCATGGGGGGTGCTCTAGGCAAAATTAAATCCTAGTACAAGGGTGCATCGTCAGAGCTCAGGTGCCTCTCTCTAGGGAAGAAACTGGGCGTCAAAATTACCTGCGGTGATGGTAGCCGCCAATATGGCATCGGACTAAAAAGATATGCCAGCTTTCGGTGAATGTACTAGGTAGATTAATGAACTCTGTTAATAACTGTTCATAATCTGCCATTATAAATAAAAAAATATTTGAAAAACTGTATTAACATCAAGTGTCATCCACTACAAGTTCAAAAAAATCTATTTGAACTTGAATGGATGAATAGAAAGTAGTTTACTAACGATTGAAAATTTGAAGATATATATATATATATATATATATATATATATATATATATAATTAGATCTAAAATTAAATTTTGTATATACCACTTCACTTTTATTTTCCATTACATGTTCTAGTTTTAAATTAAACATCAAATTGTTTCTCCTAGCAGATGGTCCAAACAGAATACTTCTAATGCCAGATCATTTTTATAGCCCCATTTATCATCCTTAACTTTCAAGTGTAATGCATAACTAAAAAAGGTATTTAACAATTCTGGACATTAGTAGTAAAGCCGCTTAGACTTCACTTGGCGTCCTTTCTCTCTCAGTGTAACATCTCGATATGAAAAAACCTGGAGTGTTTTTTTTTTTAAAAAAAAAGCTTGGTATTGGCTTGAAACATCCTATTATAGGAAGAGAGTGAACTAATAGTAAGAATTGAAAAAAAATATTTAAGATATTTTTTAAAAATAAATTTTTATTGAAATTAATCTAATATTTATGCTAAAAATAAGTCATATTTTACTCCCTTTTTTATGGGAAATGTATATTTAAAACGCAGAGCTTTTTTATTTGCAGCAATATATTTTTTACATATATTCATAGAAATAATAATGAATACATATTTACTTAGAAATCTTTATATCAACATATTCTGCTAATTTAATTTCAATATACATAAAGGAACCTTATTAAAAAAAGAGCTAGTATAAGAATAGGATATAAAAAATTGCATTTTGGAGAGAAGAAAAAAGCTTATTTCGTAAAAAATATTTTATCGGTTGACTTCCTGATTTTCAGAATTAGTTAAGTAAGAATACCTTCTTTTAAATTCTTGCAAAATAATTTTTATATTTTGCATAAACTTTTTGCATTAGTTTTTCTTTTTATAATTTTTAATTATATATTCTTCAATGTACAATAATTTTCAAAACTTATTTTTATAGGTATGCTAATTTTTTTTATATTCTGTTTTTAAGTATAGTTTTAAAATGAATATCCTGTACCTTCAGTTTGCTTGTAAATAAATCTCTTAACAAAAAAATGAATTTTTTTTTATAAGATTTCTTTGGAATGGAAACAAAAATCTCTCAAAATGTTTAAGTTAATGAATTTTACTTCCATTCTAGTTACTATCATGGTGTGCTTAAAAATAAGCTTAAGTGCTTAATAAAATGGGCAAGTTTTCCATTGTAAAATTCTAAATTCAACCTAATTTTTTTCCACGCAATGAATCCTTATATTGAAATATTTTACTATATATATGTAAAAGTGTTGATGCTTAAGATATTCGTATAAATAATAAAGATTATAAGGATCTATGCATTTTAAAAGATGAGAAATTATTAGAAAGTTCTTTGTGGAAAGTGGTTAGGTGTGTCTGTTAAATTCGAATAAATTTATTTCGACATTTTTTCTTCGACTTAAAGACAAATGTTGAAAACTCTATGACGCGAGTAAATATAGCAAATGATTTCATTTAATATATTTATCTTAAGTTTATATTTTTTAGGTTGACACGCATTAAAGGCGATTTTTATTTTTATAGGGGGAGGGGGAGTATGTTGTAGTAATGATGAAATATCATCTGCTGTTTTTTAAATTCGTTTTTATACTCTTGAGAGATATTAACGCTATTTTTGCATGTATACATTTTAGATGTCCTTACAGGGTACTCTTTTTTGCCATTTATTAGATGATTACATTTCTGTTAAGTGAGTATGTGTTAACAGAATCACTAAATAAATAAAATATATTATATATACTTAACTATAGTTGCAAAAATAAATTAATTAAAATTAATTACGATGATGAACATTTTTAACTAATTTCAAAAACATACTCATTCGAAAGAGATTTTATTCGTTTAAAACCTTTTTTTTTTCAATTTCTACTATTAGCTCGATCTCTCTATATGTATATTTATTTACATATACATTTATTTTGTTCAAATTTTCAATCGTTAATAAAATACTTTCTATTCATACAATCAAATTCAAATACATTTTTTAAACTTAAAGTGGATGGCACTTGACGTTAATACAATTTTTTCAAATATTAATTCATTAATTAAATTAAATTAAAATAATTACTGGTTTTCGACGCCAACGTAGATTCTTCTCTATTGTTGCAATAATGTAACTGTTAAAACAATGACAAAAGTTGGCGCTGAAAACCGATTTTTCAGCCAAACCGGGCGTGCATTGTTACAACAATGCAGACAAATCATGCTCTTTTTTTAATACCTACTCTGTTAGTTCACTCTCTCCCTATATATATACTAGCTGCATGGCCCGGCGTTGCACGGGCTTTCTCTACTTTTATAAATTTTCCCTTTCCTTCACAAAATCAGCACTTTGCACATAGTTAGCTTAAAAATGTCTCTAAAATGTATTTTGATCCAAAATAATAGACGATGTACTTTTTAATTAACAAAGAATTCATTTAGTGATGAAATAATAGAAATAATCCTTTTAAAAATATATATATATATATATATATATTAAAATCAAATTTCTATTAGTAATAAATAAAAGAAAATTTTACAGATAGCTATTGTAATGATTGTTTTTTTCTGAACGTTTGAATGTTTGATTAAACATTTAAATATATATAAGTTAGAAACAAAACAGTATGGGGGAAAGCATATATATAGCCTATACATGTATATATATATATATATATATATATATATATATATATATATATATATATATATATATATATATATATATATATATATATATATTCATGTAGTGAAAAAAGCATTCAAAAAAAAGAACGAGCTGATAAAAACATTTTGATATTTTATTTTAATTTTAACCTTCAAAAAAGGTAACAAAAGTAATGCTTAAATATTTCTCACAAAAAGGGAAAAAAACGAAAAACACAATTTTTTTTTTTTTTAAAAAAAACCCGTAATTTTTAAGTAATTTTTTCAATCTTTGTACAGATTAAAAATTACGGTATTTGAAAAACAATTGTGTTTTTCGCGTTTTCTTCCCTTTTTGCGAGGAATATTTAAATTATTTTTGTTACATTTTTTTGTTTAAAAATGACCGTTGTTTGCAATCGACATGTGAAGCTTCAAGGCATTAACTTAAAAATGAAGCCCGAAAAAAAAACAAATAACGCAAAGCGAAATTGAATATCCTTTTTCAGTTTCGAACCTAGAAACTACCGTTTTATAAAGAAGCGCCTTTGACATCCACGCTGTAGGTTCCTTTTGGGAAAAGCATTTAATTGACCATTGAAATAAAGGAAGATTTGTTCAGTTACGCATTGCGTTATTTGTTAATGTTACATTTTTTTCGGGCTTCATTTTTAAGTTAATGCTTTGAAATTTCATATATCGATTGCAAACAGTAATTTTTAAACAAAAGACTTTAAAAAAGTAATGCTCACATATTTCTCGTAAAAAGAGAAAAAACGAAAAACACATTTTTTTAAAAAAAAATCCCGTAATTTTTAAGATATTTTATCAATTTTTGTACATATTACGTATAATATTGTTTTACACACAGAAAAAAGTTTCGTGAGATTATTTTTATAAATAAAGAAGTTATTGCGAATTTAAATAAAATTTTGAGTATTTTTTGAAAAATCGTAAAAAAAAAAACGGTTTTTGACATTAAATTTTTTAAATGATTGATTCTAAAAGAAAAAACCATGAACTTTTTTAGTGTAAAATATTTTTTCATTGAGTGAAAGAAAATGCAAGCGGAACGATTTAATAATCATACTCATAAAAACGTATCGATTTCGACTCATTTTTAAAAAAATCGTAAAAAATACAAAATATAATTATTTTGTGAAATATATTATACCATATCGTGAGGAAATAAATATTCTTTCCGAATCTGTAATTATTTTTTTGTCTGAGTCACATGAAAAAAATTAGATCGCGTTTTAAAAACGTCTGAAAAAAAAAAGATCCGAATTTTTGAACTTGTCTCCTGGCGGAGAAACATGGTATTAATTATGCGTTTTAAGATTTTTAATTAATATCTTTTTAACTAATTGGAATATAAATGGTCAAAACGGATTCCTCGGAGCATTCCCAAAATTTTGATACCTTCGGCAAGTTTCTACATCATGTGGTTCGTGAGAAGATAGGGCATCATAGATTCCTAGATAGATAGATACGTTTGTTTACCTACGAATTTTAATAGTGTTGATATATATATATATATATATATATATATATATATATATATATATATATATATATATACTTATATGTAATCTGTGTGTGGTTTAAACTTTCTATCAATAATAAAATGATTTCTATTCATCCATTCAAGTAGGAATTGACTAAAAAAATTTTTTTATATTACTTGTTTTAAAGTAATTAGAAAAATGAGGATTATGTTTACAAAATTCCTGAGAATTAAGGTTTACAAATAAATTCTATTACTGTTGTAAACAAGAACAATAAATTTGAAGAACTGTAACTTTGTTAAATTTATAGGAAAATTTATCTTCTAAATTAATAAGGGGTTAAAATTGTTGCTGTGAAAAATATTCTTCATATATACCTTCGAATTTTCTTTAATACGAAGTTTATCGAAATCTACTTCAACAAAATATGAGAAAAATTTAAAATGTCACTTCTCAATTTTCCCAAATCAAACAATTATTCTAGTAGAATTATTCTACGATGTTTTCATTAAAGAAAACTCATAACACTTTTGACCTCTGAAATAATTAAAAGAGAGTCATTTAGTCTCTGTATTCATGGCTGTTCGCTGCACCAATTATAATTCTTTGTATTCCGTTGTTGACAGTGGCATTCATTGATTCTGATTTTCAAACATTCAAGGTAAAATATTTACAGTTACAACGGCAATTTTTAATTTTCTGCGTTAGTTATCCGTTTGTTGTGAATGTAAAACATCGATATATAGATGCAGCTTTTTCAAATACAGTCAAACTAGCTTAAGGTATCCGATTACGTTGTGGCCGCGGTAGCCAAGTGGTATAGGTATCGGACCGTGGCTTGTATTGTCACGGGTTCGAGCCCAGTACCACTAAAGACCCGCCGTGTAGGGCAGCGATGCACGTTAAATCTGTCGAGAGCTGAAACGTCCTCCCGTTGGTGTGGTGTGGTAGTTAGGAGAGGGGGGTGCCAGCTCAGGTGTCGTCCACGTCACTTGACCATGGTTCAAAATTACGTGGTCCGTCGCCAAAAGCCCTCGTGTAGCTAAACAGTGCGACGTTAATATTCAATCAATCAATCAATCCGATTAGTTCGGAACCGTGATTTTGCAAAAGCGCATAAATGGGTAATTTTCATGATATTTAGTGTCACTTAGATTAGAATATATGCATAAAATTGTTTTAAGGACATTTTAACAAAAAAAATTTATTTAAATACAATATTTTGGCAAAAAATGAACTTACAATAATCTTTTTTCCTAATGTTCTCATTTTGTGAAAAATGCTTCTATTAGAATAATATTTTGCCTGTATATAGCTCAGACCTCTCTACAGAGGCTCAACTAGAATTTTTGAAATATATAACTTAGAAGAGGGTTTATTCATATTTTACGACAACAGAGGGGAGCAATTTTAAGAAAAAAACGCCAATAATTATTTCAATTAGTGGTAACTCTGAAAATAATGTGAATTTTTCAAAAATTCTAGTTGAGCCTCTGTAGAGAGGTCTGAGCTATATACAGGGAAAATATTATTCTAATAGAAGCATTTTTCACAAAAGGAGAACATTTGGAAAAAAGATTATTTTAAGTTAATTTTTTGCCAGAATATTGTATTTAAATACACTTTTTTGTCAAAATGCATTTTATGCATGTATTCTAGTCTGAGTGACACTAAATATCATGAAAATTTTCCATTTATGCGCTTTTTTAAAATCACGTTTCCGAACGTAGTCGGATACCTTAACACGAACTTGAGAGGACTAAAATATTTTTTCCTGTTAAAGGATATTGTAAAAAAAACATAAACTCATCAAAATGAAGTTTATAAGAGTACATTTTATTTACATAGGTTTGTATATATGCATGTCTTTAATAAAAATCAATGAAATTTAGCAATACCAAAATCTTGCAGATTTCCGTTTTCTTTTGTTCTTCATCAAGAGCGTTAAGAAGCTCTGTCTTCATTTTAAGAAAAATAACAGTTTCCTTTTTCCTTGAGATCTTTGCCATTGTGCTCGATAGAAAATTCTTCTAAGGTGGAAAAAAAACGCGAGCCAAACTCACTTATTTTTACTCGCCACCGAATTCCAAAGACATCTGATGAAAGATAAGATGTTCTTGTGTGGTGTGTGTATGAATGAAGAGTGAAAGTAAGTTAGATAAACAAAACTGGCTCGTGCACAGGTTATTCCAAGTGTTTCAAAACCAAGTTAACCGCTTTTTTACGAAACATGCAACATCACTTCCCTTTCATTTCATACACCTCTCAAATCTCGCCTGCGTGGCTGATGTTTTCTGTATTATGTTCATTCTCAGAAGGGAAATCTTTTGGTTTTGTATTAAGAGAAAAAAATGCATAAAAATACATACTAGTTTGTCGGGACCGTTGTATTTTTCTGTATTGACCGATATTTCGTCGTAAGCGTTTTCGAGTTAAACGTATTCCACTCTACGTATTTTTCTATTTAGCAAACAGTAATGAATGTTACGAGGATAGCCTTACATTTCTTCTCCTAATTTGCACGTTATAGGTACGTAATCACAAAAATAAATGCTTAATAAAGTGTTTTTTATCCAGGTATAGAAGTTTAAGTTGGCATTACTTTCCAAGATGGCGACCGATTTAACAGCTGTCAAGTGATTTATTCTCAGTTTGGTTTGGCAATTCATCAAAACGATCATCAAGCAAGGCGTAGATTCGTCAAATGGGCCCAAAACGAGATTGCCGTTGTTCCCGATTTTCATAAGCGAATTTTGTTTAGCGATGAAGCGCACTTCTGGTTGAATGGCTACGTCAACAAACAAAACTGCCGCATTTGGAGTGAAGCTAATCCACAAGTGTATGTCGAAACACCGTTACATCCAGAAAAACTGACTGTTTGGTGCGCTTTATGGGCTGGTGGAATCCTTCTTCAAAAACGATGAAGGCCACAACGTTAGAGTTAATGGTGATCGGTATACAGCCATGATTACTAACTTTTTCATTCCTGAATTGAACAAGCATGATGTCCAGGATCTGTGGTTCCAACAAGACGGCGCAACATGTCACACAGCTCGTGCCACAATCGATTTATTGAAAGACACGTTTGGTGACTGCCTAATTTCACGTTTTGGACCTGTGAATTGGCCTCCAAGATCTTGTGATTTAACACCGCTAGACTATTTTCTGTGGGGCTATGTAAAGTCATTGGTCTATGCGGATAAGCCACAAACGTTTGACCATTTGGAAGATAACATTCGCCGTGTTATTGCTGATATAAGGCCACAAATGTTGGAAAAAGTCATTGAAAATTGGACATCCAGATTGGACTACATCCGAGCCAGTCCTATGCCAGAAGTTCATATTTAAAATGTAATGCCACAAGATTATCTTTCGAATAAAAGAAAATTCATGTCAATCGAATACTACATCGTTGTTTTATTGCAATTTCAAGTTCTACACCTCTAAAAAATACTCTTTATGTGTGCTTTTTATTAAAACATAAGTAATATTTATAATTATTAGTATTTATTATTGATTTTTATTATCAATTGCTAAATAAAATAGTTAATAAAAAACAGAAAATTGTATAAATATAAACGGGTAAGAAGTCGCGTAACTCTGTCATTTGTGTAAATATTGAATCAAACTCCTATAAAAACTAGTTTTCATAAGAATTACGTAATTAAAGACATTAATTTAAAACATATATATTTTTCTGAATTAAACTAAATTATTTTACACAAAATCTGCACCAAAAATTGATACTGTAATAGAATGCACCGTACAATCAGGCGTATAACGCGCACTTTTAACACAGAAAGTAAGATCGAAACTTAAGGATGCGTGTTATACGCCGGATTTTTCGGGGTATTTAGATTTTTCTTTCTTCTTTTGAAGTTTACGCAGCACGAAAGGAGATATTATGTTCATTCTTCTTCATGATGAAGCTCGTTTTTTTCCCCCTTCAAGACATTGAAAAATGACTGGTCTCAGATTAATATCAAAGCTCTTTCTGAAGGGGTCAATAAATCTTCCTAATTTTGTAAAACACCATATTCAAGAATAATTTATTTATTGCTGAAAAATAACTGCTTCACTTTGCTTCGAAGAAATTTCATTTTGAGAAAATTTTCCTGATAAATTGACGAATTAATCATTATTTTAAACTGATTTCAAGTTTAGCAATATTTCTTTTATATATGTGTAATATGAATTTTAGCTTCGAAACAATCATTCAGAGATTTTTATTGGCTTCATCTGAGTTTTTATCAGATCAATGCAATCGTCATTTCGTTCGATACTGGCTACACTTTCAGTTTTTAAACCACGCATTACATTACTAGGATCACCTTGTGATAATGATCCATAACACATAAAACACAAATCAGCCATAACTCTAAAAATTTTACGTCCGTCGTTACCAAAATACAATTTGAAACTAAAGAATAAACGTGGCTGGTAGAAACTGGTTTGGTGAAAACGAAGTCGCGCGGTTTTAACTATACACATCTAGGCAATTGTCTTTAAAATAGCTGTCTTACACAGCTAGTTGAAAGACAATTAGGAGTCCACAGGTCTGGGTATAATATGTACAGAAAAAAACAAATTGGAAGGTTTATGCATTTTAAAGAAATTGTACTTCATTTTTCTTTCCACTTAAAATGTGATTAGTATAAATTAAAATATAATTTAATTCTATAATTTCAGTTTACTATTTTTTAATTACTCGAACAGATGAGGGTTATTAAAAATATATTTGATTAATGAAAACTATTACTAATGTAATATAATAATTAACAAAAAATGTTTCCATAATGTATATTTATAAACTTTATACGGCGTATTATACCATGCGACTAACGGTTGACCTTGTATTATGCTGTAGATAGATGAGCCCTCAAAAATGGTTGGATGTATAAAAAATGTTTCAAACAAAAGTTACAGAAAATTTTATTCTCTGCAATATTTATATTAAACTACCCGTTCTTCACAAGGGTGAATTTAAAAATACAGACTGAAGGATAAAGAAGTTTTTAATGAGTTAATTTTACGTGAATTGTATAAATTAAACAAAAAAAAAAGCTTTTTACATAACTCAGCTGAACGAAAACCCATCTTTGCTAAATTTTAAGTCTTTAGATATAATTGCTGATTTTTTCATTCTTATTTATGAAGCCCCGTAACTTTCTTGTGGGTCGATTTTTGAAAACACCTACCTGCTCAGCAAAAGTAACACATTTTTACAAATTTTGTGTAATAAACGCTAAAAATAGTGTAAATAGTTTTTATCTGGATGTGTAATACGTTAATATTACTTTCTGATGCATTTATTTTATGTTAAATAGTTGTTACCCGCGACTTCGTCCACGTGGAATTTAACAAAAAGTGTTTATTCACTTCGCAGTTTACGAAAACTTTTCTTCTACTTTGTGAATCTGTTTCTTTTTTGTTTTATTTTTTTTTTTTTTGCTTTTTGTTGAGCAAGGGGTGAAAGGGACGCATGACCTTTGACACTGTCGATAGGGGACTAAAATCTTTGGGATCAAAATAGGTCTATGTAGCAAGTAGGGTGAAACGCGAACACAAATCAAGCTGCAAGGAAGGGGGTGAAAGGGACGCATGACCTTTGACAATGCAGTTAAGGACTGCAAAATCATTAGGATCAAGACATGAACGGGAAATGTCGCGAATGGCAGCAACCTAATCAAAGAAAAAAGTTTGATATAACTGCTAGTAATCGTTGAGACAGAAGGCTCGCGAAATAAAATAATCCCTATTGAATAAAAATAGTCCCTATTGGAAAAAAATAATCCCTATTTGAATCGGATATTGCTCACTATTTCATTGATTTTAATTTTATTTTCTCGGAATCCTAATTCTTTTTCAAAAATAAAAGTAGCCTAAGTTATTCCTTATAACATTAGCTATTTGCCAGTGAAAGTTTCGTCAAAATTGGTCCAGCCGTTTCAGAGATTAGCCGGAACAAACAAACAGACAGATAGATACAGACAAAAATTTTAAAAATTGATTTTTTCATGTAAGTACCGTATATACTTTTAAATGCATTTAGTAAAAAGCTGTTAATTTCAAATTACAAACAGACACTTCATTTTCATTTATATGTATAGATGTAAATAGCACTATAAGCCATAAGAAACGGGATATTTTCAAAAAAATCTATTTTTTGACCCCAAATATCTTAAGACTAAAACACGAGATTTCATGAGACAAAATTTAGAGTGCCAAAATAAAGGTCTATACGAGTCTTAGGTCTTATTAAAGGTGGTCACCCCAAAATATCATGGTGATCCACTTATTGCCCATCTTTGATTTAGGCTGAAGAAAAAAATAGTATATTTCTAGAACTACAACCCTTTAAGTTCATAAGGATTGTCACTTATTTAAAATAAACGGTATTTTATAAATATAAAAGCGGTATTTTTTTTTCTATGCTTTTTTTTTTAATTTCAAAAGCTATCCCTTTTATGCCCGGTGTATAACGTGGCCCCGTAAATTTCGATCTTATTTTTAGTGTTAAAAGTGCTTTATAAGCCGGATATTAAAGGTTTTTTTTTTTTTTTTTTTATCTAAATACACATTAGAAATTTATGATTCACATCAAATTGGGAAAAAAGTTTTAGTTTCAACTCAAAAAATTATAAAAAATACATATTTTTAAACCGATTATATAAAATTGATTGATCCAAATTTTTAGTAAAAACTGTAAATAGTAAAACCCACACCCTCCCCCCAAGAAACTAAGTAAATTTGAAATTATTTATTAAAATTAATTATTAATATTAGTTTATAAGTATTTAAGTAATAGAAGTAGGTTATTTTAAGTAGTAAATAATTTGTTTAAATAAGTAACTATTTTGAAGTTTATTTTTGATATTTTTGGATTACATTGATTTAGATTTAATACAAATTAATTTTAGTACTTTTACATTTATTAAAATACTTAACAACATTTTCAATTGTATTTTCTCTTCTAAATTTTACTTTTGTCCAGTAATATAAGCAAATGATGGGGAAAGAAGGTCCCTTGAAACTTCCTTGAAGTCCCTTGTCATCCTAACCTTAAGCCTCAGAGTTTGCTTAATGTATAATTTTGTAGCTGGCTTACTTTATCCTTTATTATTTTCTTGTTTGAAGTTTTTAAGTTATATATCCTTATTGAATTAGTTTAAAATGGTTTGAAATACAGATATAATTTGTTTTCAGTAAATTAAAAGATGCTTTATTTAGCTTGTGCAAATATGGCCCTTGTGTAATGGATGGCCAATGTGTGAGAGGTTCAGAATGAAGATGAGCCATATTCAATACAAATTCATTATATTAACAAATTCTCAACAACGACACAAATTCAGAAACCCAAGTTAAGAAATGCACTAAGTGATAAATATGGGTAGCAATAGTGAGGTAAACGAGATAATGGGAGTTAAAATAATAAATCGGATACTTACATTTAAGATGTTGAGGCAATGTACCTTCTTATATGTGAGAATAATTTCTAGAGTAATCTAATTCAAACCAAACGAATACAATTTAACAACTTATTCACCAAATTGTAAGTCTTAATATTTATCAAAAAATCTATGGAGCGCTCTCACCTAGTTTTACGTTAATCAATCCTTGCTATCCTATTAGCTTCTAACCTCTCTCTCTCCCGAACTTGAAAGTTTAATCTTTAAATACAAGCCTTGATTTGAATAATCACGTCTTCTTCGAAGGAAAGAGAGAGTGTTTTCAATAGAACAATTTTTAAAGACCCATTATTCCCCAAGAGGAAGGAAGAGAAGTGAGAGGCCCCTGACCCTCTCCAGGGTATTCTTCCTCAAAATTGAGGTGGAACTAAGCTAAATCATACTGCCACATGTATGGTGCTCAAGGCTACAGCCAACGACAGACGCACAACTAGCCTCTTACCATGATAAATTTTGTGGGCCTGGATCTGACACAGAAGAGATCAGGTGGAATAAGAAACAACATAATCAACAGAATTTAAGAAATCTAGTCGAAAAATCTGGTATACATTATCTTTTCCAGAGATGTTATTCAAATTAGAGGTGAATTGACTAATGTACTTTTTATATCTATCTGACTTGGGGAATGGTTATTATGCTTTGTAGAAAATATGTTAAAATCCTAGCATAATTGCATCCCAACATAGGTATGAAATGTTTAACAGGTAAATAAATAGCTAACAATTCAAACCAGCGATTTTCATAGTGCTACACTACCACATCTTCAAAATAATCACTGGCATCCACCCAGAGAGACAATTTCCCATTGGGTAGGAGAAACCTAAAGCAAGATACTTTATGAAAAAGTCTTTACACTTTTTAAAAGTGATTCTAGTTTCATAATTCCACAAAATAACACACTTATCATTCTTGCACGATGACTTAAGTAAGTCATGTAAAACCCTGTTGAATTCCTTAAGAGTTTGTGATAAGCTTAAGTACAGAAAAATTTAATATATCAAAAACTATTGAAGTTACAGATAATTTTTTCCAGCCAAATTAGCAGAATGTTGTTAAATGTAAACTGTTCCATATAAGTATTTTGTTGTACAGAAAAGGTACTGTAATATTTTGCTCTGTGTTAATGAACCATAGAAGAGTTGCATGGACAGCTTCTTTTTTACAACATAAAGGGAAAAAAGAGGGAGGAGCTTAGTTTCTGAAATACTGCTAGACATTTTTTTCCAAAATATAAATAAAATGAATAATACTCTACACATTTTTATTATAAAAATTTATTTACAAAATAATAGCTATTTATCATTAAGAATCTCCACTAACGCTTAATAAATCAAAACATCCAGTGCCTGCTTGAGGCATTTGTCCTACAAAAATATTTGCAGATGGTGACTTTAAACGATCTTCTACACCTATAATTAAAAGGAAAAATATGTTAATATTTGTATACAATATATATTAAATCAAATTGACTACACTAATTGAACATATCTTTTAGTTTGTACAATATCTTTTTGAAAACCTAGCAACTACAATTTTTAATATTAACCTATATATATACATACATCAGCATCAAAAAACAGTAATTGTGACAACTGTATTGTAGAAGCATTACTTAACACAACATATTGTTACAAATTTTGTGTAAATAGTGTAAATAATTTGTATTTGAGTGTTTAATGCTTTTATATTACTCTGTTATATTTATGTCATGTTAAAATAGTACTATTCACAAGCAGTGCCGCCCCTTACGTTATAATGGCGATTGAATGAGAACTTGGTAAAATCTTGGCGGTATAGCCAAGTTGGCATTCTTTTTGGCGACCATTTTGGTGTCATTGGCGACCTTGTTCGCGAGTTCGGAACCCTCTGGAATCTTCTAGAAAGTATTAGATCTCTCCACTAGTGTCACGCTCAATGACGAGCAGTTATATTGACAGAAGTTTCTGTTGCGGGCCGGTATGGCGAGGAGTCTTGATTAAGCCAGCGAGTAGTGAGGATTGTTTTGACTAGCTCGGCTGTGCTTGTGAATGATCTTTACTTACGTGTATTTTTAAACACTGTTATTGTGTTTGATTGCTGTTGAAGGTGTGAAGACCTTCAGATATTTACCCTGTGAAATTGTTGATGAATCCTGTATTGAAAGGATTGGATTTTTGATAATAAATTCGCATCGCTCTTAAAGAACTGATTATTTTTCTTTGCGATTGTTTTTGCATAAAATCCTCCAACCCTCGGATCTACGTAACAATATGTATGGTTATCTTATCAAAATTAACAACCAGTAAAATAGACAAGACTTTGTTCCCCTTTCATTAAATTTTATAAAATATTTGGTTAACTTTCATTCAAATGCTTTTCAAACTTCCTTTGGAATGTTAAATTTTCTTAACAAAACTATGAACAATATTTAAAATTAAAAGATAGAATTTATTATCCATGGAATGATATTTTTAGGAGTTACGTAGTTTTGGAACCACACTCCGCTACACAAACTATTACATTGATGGGGGTTCGAGGATTTTATGCAATCAGTCACAAAAAGCAAGACAGGTCTTCATCAGTGGTGGAAATTTATTTACAAAAAACAACCCTTGAAATACAGGATACAGTAGCTAAATTCACAGAATAAAACTCGGAAGATCTTCACATCTTTTACGGTATTCAGATACAAAATCAGTGTCTAAAATACAAGTATGTTACAGATTGTTCATAAGCACTCAATTGTCCTACTCAACAGCCAAAGTAATAATTAATTGTTGTTCAACCCTTCATGGTCAAATCAATACTACTCTGCTATGGTCAAAACAAAACTACTAATCGTTAGTCAAAACAACACTAACTCAGTTTCAGCTAGCAACTCTCTATTTATAGGCCTCAAGGATTTTTCATGAAAAATCCACTTGCATCATAGATTGTGATATTAGTAGATTTATCCCGTAATTTCCAGAATAATCCATAGGGTCACAAACTTGCAAGCATGGTTGCTAAAAAGGATGCCGACTTGGCTCTATTGCGAAGTTTCCATTGAATCATGCTTATAATGTAAGGAACAGCATTGCTTGCAAAAATAACAATTTTAATATAAAATAAATACAACATAGAGAGTAATATAAACATACTACACATCCAAATATAAATTATTTACTGTATTTTAAAAATTCATTACACAAAATTAATAACACTATATTTCATGGAAGTTGCATTTTGTTAACATAAATGATATAAAAATAGCCAGGATGGAAGGGCAAAAATAATCAAACAATGCATAAAAATGTGATTTTTTAAAAAAGTTATTTATATAAATTTTTCATATATGCATACATATAATTGAATTTCAACATAGTTTTTCTAAGTTTAAAAATTCAAAGCAGAATATGGAAATGACTTGACATTCAGTTGGTAGAGGTCAATTCCCTTTGTATTTTTTTTTTAAAAAATTGAACGATTTACAATATTTACAACTAATTTTGTAAAAGTTCTTTTTTACAGCTCCATTGGAAAGTAAGCTTCTCAGAAACTTGTCTATAATTTTTAAGTTGGCTTTAGAATAAGCTAAATGTCTAGTAGAATTTTCATAGATCTGCTTATTTAAAAAAGACATCACCCCTTAAATGTATTTAAAATTTCTTTTTATTCCTGTTCATTTACACACATTTTAAATCAATTTTATGTCCACTTCTGAATCGCACTTGTAAAATGGTTTGAAAAGGAAGTAAACTTTATTTTTGCCAGATTTTTTTTCTGAAAGTTATAAAGATCCATTAAAGAAGAGAATTTTATGATTTCAGACAAAAATTGGATACAGAAATTATTTATGTGCATTAGGAAAAACTTTCTTTGGTTAATGAGATGAAAAATAACAGATATTCAAAACTTGTCTGAAAATAAAATTAGTTTTGTTTTTAGCTACAGCCATTTAGAAAGAGAAAAAAATGTTATTCGAAGATTCAATATGTCAAAAGTATGAAGTTAATACATTTGTGACATCCATTTTAAATTAAAATATTTGATTACTGAACTGCAAAATGTGAATTTATCAGCTGGAGTAGATGCAACTGTTTGATTCTGTTCCACAATTGCTCGTTAATAATGCTTATACACTTCAACATACATTATTTTCTTTAGTTTTACTGTCATATTTGTAAAAAAACCTTTTCTTCAGTAAAAATATAATAAAGAGATAAAATGTTCTCAGTTTCATTGAGACATGTTATCGGCAGGTCAGTGCTGCAGCTCTGAGACCTTGTTCGCGAGCTGGGTCTTCCAAGGGTGAAGCATGTGTGCATTACAGAATAAAGAATGTCATTCATTCAAAATTAGTACATTTGAGAAATATATTTATAATGGTGACTACTTTTCAGTAAGATTCAGCAGTTAAGTTTTAAAACTGTAAAACTGATTTGGTATAAATTGGTAAATCTACAGATTGGTGAGGCATTAAAGCAAAAATAAAAGTACATAGGATATTCACAATACAGAATATGTAAACATGTAGTGTATGTTTGTACATGTATTTTAAACATTACTATCTGTGATTTTTTCTACTTTTCCCTTTAGTATTAATTCTCAGCCCCCTCCCTTCAAAATATGTAGGCACTGAAACCTCAAACAATAAAAATGGATGCAACAGTTTACTGTTTAGACCAATGATTTTTAACGTGAGATAGAAGATATTTTAATAATAATGAATATATATATATATATTTTAATCCCACTGCTGGAAAAGTCACATCTAAGGACATTTTAAACATAATGAACTCTTTCTTTAAATGATTTCACTAACTATGCTGAACTCTACAACAGAACATCTGAAGTTATCTGAATGTAGCGTATACATCATAAAGCAGCTTAGATATAAAAAAAAAATGAGAGAGGGAAAACAAGATGGTGAATTTGGGTTGACAATTACTAAAAAGTAAAAATTGACAACTTAGTATCCAATACATCATTGAAATAAAAATTACAGAGAAAAACTTTACTTCAACTTTGGTTAAATCAAAGTGGAGAAAATCATATTTTAATCAGGAAAAGCATTGTAAAAACCTACTGCCATTCTAAAAATATTTAAAGGCAATAAGATTTCCCGCATAAAACACAATGAAATCCATATATCCACCTATTTAGTAATAGAAAAAGCTATGAATATTCAATGATACCTAGATTTAATCAACCATTTGCTACAAAAAAAAAAAAAAAAAAAGCACATCTATTGCATTCAAACAAATGAAGTTAAAAATGAAAATATGCACTGAGAAAGAAACAGTGAAGGTTTGTTTCTCTTTTATCATTTTTAATCTTTTTGTTAGAAATATAAATAGTTTTAATGTTTACAATGTGTCTGCATTATTTCATGAAATAAAAGGATGAAGTATCAAGATTATTATTATGCTAATTATTATGTTTTTTTTTTTTTTCAAATTAAGAATGCAGATCACCCATGTAATGGGTTGAAAAAAATTTTAAAAAAACTTTTTTTTTATAAATTGCTTTCTTAACATGTCTAGAATATGGTGGTAAAGTGATTTTTTTTAAAATTTGAAGTTGTTATAAAGAAGATCTTAGAAGAGCAGCTGCTCAGTGTGCTAAGTTAAGATTTTAATTGTTTTAAATGGACTTGAAACTTAAAATGCATTTTTCTCAAAACTGTGTTTTTCAAACTTTCCTTTATCATATCTCAAGAATGGTTTGTTTGAATGACTTAACATTTATAGGGTAGACTCAGCAAAAATATACGCACCAAATGAACTACGATCATTTCAAAATTCAAAATATTTCTATTTATAAAAAAACAATGAAAAACACATGAAATTCAAAACTTTTTCTTCAAAAGTCTAACAAAAATCTGTTTTTTGATATTTTCAATTGAGTATAATCCATTTGGTGCATTTAAGATTATAGATTAAAATGCTGTTAATTTTTTTTATTTCAGATAAGCCAATCAGTCAGAATTGTGGAGGAAGTGAGCCTCCATTTTTTCGAGATGGGTGTGTTCAGAGCGCTATAACTCACATTCTATTGGATATTTTTTGCTAAAAATTTATGTACATACTCTTAAGATACATATAAATAAATGGTGAAAAACGTAAAGCTCTATCATTTTACTTGCCGTCACAAAGAATTTCCTAAAAATGCTTAAAAAACAGGCTGTTACATGGGTGAACCCCCTTAACACTAATAATAAAAATTAGATTGATGGGGTAGTATATGTCAAAAGTGATGCATGGAGAAGAATAAGAATTACATTTTGCAATTTGAGATGTCAATATGAATTTTGATTTTAATGGGTCCCACAGATTGGTCTATAAAATAAATAAATTATGAAAATTGTGAAAAGACAGCACATTGGCAAACCTATTTACTGTTCTAAATTTTTGATACTGGCAGTTTGCTATTTTTTTAAACAAATTTCCTGATGTGATAGAAATCAGGTTCTATTTATCAATAATGCCTTTTACTTTCATGATTATATTTACTAGCTTCACTAAGTCCATGGAGTCAGAGAAATTATTCCTGCCAGGTTAAAAAAAAACAACTTATCTTTTTTTATAGCTATAACTGTATAATAAAGTAACATATAATGGACATATTTTAAAAAGTTCCAAACTTACCCAAACACATAGCTGCTGTCATGAAATTCTTCGATGTTTCAAAAGTAATTTGTTGTAAAGGTGATGCATTTCCTTCCATTCCTATCCTATTACAGGGGCGATACTCACCACTACAAGTCATATAATCAGATACGAGAGACAAATGATGAGGATCTACTGTAATGCCATAAGCAGCAAACACATTGACAATTTCCTTTGAAAGTAAAAAATGTTGAATGAAATGCATAAACAAAAACAATTAAAATATCATTAAAACGATAAAACCTCTGAGACCAGATAAATAATAAGAGTCATAATATTGGTCATATAATTTTAATTTAAATAAACAACAATTACTACAAATGTGTCATAACATGACAAAATGCATTTATAGTACAAAACTTCAAAACAAAGGAACTATGAATTACAACAGAGGTTGGCAACTTTTTAGGTGTGGCGTGCCAAACTTATCTACCAATAGGATTCGATGTGCCACATAGTAGCACATTTTTTAAACAGTTCGATTCTGTGATAATGCATGCAGAAGTAGAGATTAGATGTGAATAATATAGGTTTACAATTTTATTATATATTAATTTTGAATTATTTAAAGATAACAAAAAAATAAATAAACAGCATAAAATAAAACTATTTCTTAGATCAAAATAAAAGAAATTAAAATTGTGCGTATATTAAGTATTTTTAAACAAGAAATAGACAACATAAAATATAAGTATTTCACTTCATTACAGTTAAATAAATGTATAAATAAAAATTTTAATGCAAACCAAGAGCTTGCACCACTCTTCTTTTGTATCACAAAATCTGGGGTATAAGTTGTGACTCTCAATTTTACTCCATTCCAGGCATTCAGTTAAACAATTTCTTTGCTGACTCGAATAGAACGAAATTTTAAGAAGAACCAAAAGCAGAATAATTCTCAATTAAATTGCAGAACAGTTCAAGCAATTAAATCACTTCAGCAAACCATTCAATAATTTACAAAATAGCTGAAAATTTAACTTAGGAGATATCTTTCAGAATTTTTCATAATTCGTAAATTTCCATAATTCTGAAAATGTTCATCAAATAAAGTTCATTACAAATTTATCAATTTACATCCACTCAAAAATTGACAATTTTGTTGAGTAGTGCAAAATGCCACTGAGAATTGTACCATGTGCCACAGGTTGCCAACCCCTTATTTAAAATATTTAAAAATAAATTTTAAAATTCTAAGTTAAATTTTAAAGTGCATGGTTTTAAGTGCATAACCATGGGAGAGAAATTGTATGATTTGGAAAATAAAATATTTCTTCAAAAATCTTTCATTTAAAAATGGCTCAATCTATAAAAGGATATTACAATAATCATTATATTGCTTAAATGTAAAGGTAATAAAACCAGATTAGTCTATAATAGTAAATCCTTATATGTAATAGTCAAACAAATTACTACAAAATATTACATTCATTAGCATATCTATAAATTAACCACATTTTGGACAAACTAGTTTGTTTTTTTTTGGAAAATTTAAGAATTTATTTTTTCTGATACTTGAAATGAAATTCTGATGATTTAGACATATAATACCTGCAGATTTATTTTTTTAAATTTTACTCCTTCTTTTCACTCCCATCAAAATCACAAGGTGAAATTTACCCCATCATTTCTCGTGCCAGTAGTATTTCCGGGCTGGAATGTTCAAAAGTAACGCACCGAAAAATTTAAAACAATCCATTTCTTATGCCTCGAATCATGTTTATTTTCTCACTAGATGACAGTACCAGATTATTAGTAACATGTTTAGAGATAGATATTTTATTTTAAACTAGATGTTAGCACAATCAAACAAATATATTAACAATATGTTTTTGTAACTTTAGCTTAGTTACTCACTTCATGAAAACACGTGGGTTGTGTTCTGTGATAAAATATATAGATTTTAATATTGTATATATATACATTATGGAGTTAGTCAAAAAGTAAATCAGATTTTACTTTAAGTATACGAGTAAATGGATCTGCGAGTGATTCTGAAACAACTGATTGTTTAGAAAGTTCAGTTAGTGAATCTGAGAGCAGTGATGGGATCTGTACTGTTACATCTGATGTTGGCCTTTGCACATCTCATGCTTTCAAATTTATCTCACAAGAAAAGTTACTAATGTGTATTTACATTTTGCATAAGTGTAATAAAATTCTCCTTTAATGTTTTTTTAATTTTTTTCTCTTTGCTGGAAAACCAACATTCAGTCACAATGACCCTAAATGTTGGCTTTTCTTAAAAGGTTAATTTTTTATATTTCAAGTTAAAAATTTACACAAAATTTAAAAACAAATACATACATTCTGCATACACTCAGTTTTATATAATTTTCTTGGAAAGAAAAAAAATAGGCATTGTATGACCGTTTTCTTCAAAATTATGTGACAATTAAGGGGTTAATGTAATGCCTAAAAATCATGAAAATGTGATCTTAAAATATATAAATGGTTGAATTTTATTAAATTTCTCACAATAAAAAATTTACTTCACAGAAAAAGTTTTATGTTTAAGATAGCACAAAATAATATAAAAAATTTCATAACATTTATTAATATGCTTAAAGTGATTTTTTCTCAGTATAGACACATGTTACAGAAGCTGGTTTAATTTCATAGCAGCGCAAAGTATAATTTGCAAAAATAAGAAATCAATTTTAAATATTTTTCAACAAAACCAAGCTGAAATATAAAGGAGATTATTTTGGAGGAATCAAAAAACACTGACAAAAGTATCTAAAAATGATAACTTAAAAATAAATAGAGAAATAATTTACCTTTTTTATAACTTGACCAGCAGCTTCTATTCCATAAATTTTGGCAACTTCATGAATATTATTACTGTATATCTTATTGATATCTAAAATATCAATATATCTGAAAATTTCCTACAGGATGAAAAAAACTATTTATTATAAAACAATTCTTTACAAATCTTAGTACCATTTCACAATACACAACATAATGTTACAACCATGAAAAGAAAAATAAGATTCATAATATTTAAAAATGCCCTAATAACTGCATTTAAAAGAAAAATCATTACCAAATAATTTGCAATAACAAGGTATGATTAAAAGAAACAACTTAATGAATTAAATATTATAAATATTTTAGATGGTGTGATTACTTAATTATTACACTAAAAATATGAAATTATATATATATATATATATCCTATCTTTAAATGCATTTAAAAATAAACCTACTATAATTTTTCAATTTTTTTAAGACATTCAATGCTGATGAAAAAAATATACCTGGAGAGAGAGAGAGAAGTAAGACTTATTTTTCATTATAATACTCTAAATCAGTTTTAGAACTAATTTAGGATACTTTAAAGATTTTACTTTGTTGTCTAAAACGTAGAAATTTATTGTACCCCATTAATGAATTTAATTAAAACTCATTCCTGTTAGTTTAGCAATTAAATATTTTCCTTTCGTCTTTTAATTTATAGTTGAAATTTCCATAAACAAATATGAGTAACTTTTTTAATCATTTAAAATCTACATTTAAAGGAAAATTCAATGAAAGATTATACTTATTTTGATTTTTTTATAACACTACCTAAATAAAAGTACCAACTATGTATGGTAAAAGAATAAAACACTCTTATTAATTTTCATAATTCTAATAATTATAATTGCTACTGAATAAAATTTGTATCATTGTTAAAGAATAAAAAAAAATAATGATGATGTTTTTGTTCATTTTTTAACACCATGTAAGTGGAACAACAATTATAAACAATTTAATTGGTCCCTTTAAATTGCACAATTTTCATTAGAAAGTTTGACTTGAAAATATTTTTTTGGATATTACATGCATATAGGAATTGTGACATAAAGAATCCAAACAAGTTAAAATTTTGAAATATTATAATTCACTTTTATTCAAAGCTGCAATTAATCCCCCATGCTTTTTATACTGTTCTTTTTTTAATCTATTATTTGGCATTCAGTAACACAATAAGTAAAAACAATTCAATGCCATATGTTTCAAATATTCATTTAATATCAGAAGGCTCATTTTTTAACTTTTGCAACTCACAAAATGTTCAGTAAAATTTTACAAAATATTCTCATTTTATGATGAAAGAGCAGATACATTAGAATGAAGACATCAATAACGAGAAAATTATTTTTAAAGTTTTTTAATTATTTAACATAATTTAATTTCCTTTGAATCATTAATATTGATATCAGATTTTGTCTAGCTACTATAAGGAAAAAAAAACGAACATAAAAGTTGTTTATTAGAAAAAAAATTATAGTGATATGCTATTTCAACAGAAAAAGCATTCAAAATTTAATATCTATATATATATAAGACGCATTTGTTGTCTGTTTGTCTGTTCCCTGATAACTCAAGATCCAGACAACCAAATAACGAGAAATTTGGTACACGTGCACAAAATTACACGAGGAAGGTTCTTAAATAGGTTTGGCGTTCATAATTCTTTCCGAGCTTTTTAAAATTTAATTTTTAAGTGATTTTCCAGTGTTATGACGTCATATCATGTCATGTTTCTCAGTAAGTGGACAATTTATACTTTACATGCAGTTTTTCAAGATTATTACATACTTTTACTGTAGCTATGTTAATCGGTTGGAATATTTATTCAATTTTTCTATTCTTTGATTTTTAATTAGGATTACTTTTCGAATAAATCATTTTTTAAGGATTCAACTAAAATTTTGATTTGTTGTTTTGGCAACATTTAGGTATTATCACGGGATGTTTATGTGTGTGATTTTGCTTAAAAATTACAACTCACAATTTCAGTATTTTTTCGGAGAATTTATTTATTTCTTTAGAATGCGAAGGTTATAATTACAAACTAAAACTTCTTATTGATAATGGTATTTCAGTTCTTATTACTGTGATTAACATAAGTATAGTATTTCCATTTTTGTTATCTGTTTTAGATAGTATGAAATTAATAATATTTTGCAATTTTATGTGTCTTTATTTTAACCTTTAAGGGTATACTATTGGCTTCATTGTATAAAACTGCCTTGCAGAAAATCAAACTTGGGTAATTATACTGCCCAAGAGAAAGCAGTGTTGGCAGTAATTACATATCAAACTGGAATAGGTATCAGAGAATGAGCAAAACAGACAAATGGCTTAAATACCTGTTGAGGAAGCAGGTAGTCATAAGATAAATTATTTTTGGTATTTATGTACTATCCTAACAATCGCCAATGTTCAAAATAACTTGCCAAGTTGGAACCCCGATTTCGCATGTCATACATATGCTGAATTGTGAGTCATGTGCTTCGTTTCAGATAATGTCACCAATAGGTTGCGGTTATATGTAAGTACCATATTTTTTCAAATTATGCTTTTGCATTGATAGAGTTAGTTCAGTTCTTTTTATGTCAGTTAATGTTAGTATTGTACTTAATTTTTCAATTTATTTTTATGCTCGAGATATATATATACTTCGGATAATTTTTTTATTTATTACTTACGTATTATTGCACAGTCGCCAACGTTCAAGACAACTCACCACTTTGGCAATCCCAACTTTGTATGCGTTAAATTGGCAAACATGTGCTTCATTTTGTATAATGTCACCAATAGGTTGCGATAATACATAAGTACCTTTAATTCTGTACATTACTATAACATAAGACTGGCCACAACACCAATTTGGCGTGATTTTAAAATCATGCCAAAAATGAGTAGCCTACCAATATGAAATTATTATGAATATTATCTTAGCCTGTTTTACCTTTCCCTCCACTAATCCTTAATTAATTCAATACATAATTTTTGTTTTTTTTATATTTTAGTACTTACATTTTTTTTTTTTTTTTTTTTTTTTTTGGCGATTATGTACTGCAAATATTTTTTTACACATTGCGATGTCTTTGGCAAAATTAATCAGTGGGATTTTCCTTAAATATGTTTTTTATCTGTTTTTGACAATTTTTAAAATTTTGTTTGATGTCTGTCTGAAAGGCAAATAGCAAACTAAATATTTTACAGTATATATATTATGTTTGTACGAAAATATTTATACTGATTTAATCAAAATATTGAGCCTTCTTTTATTTTTTATATCTTTTTAAGATTTAATTTTATATTATAACTAGCTATACCTAGCTAAATGTTGCTGTGGCTCAGTCAGCTTTAAAAGACTGGTACACCATAAAATATGCCATGAAGCTTACAAAAGTAATACACAAGAATTCAAACAAATCTATATCTATATCTACATATGACACATTTGTTTGTCTGTCTGTTTCCTTATAACTCAAAGTACACATTCACAAACTTACATGGGGAAGGTTCTTAAACAGGTTTCTTTCCATCCCAACCTCACTCTGGCCTCCTCCAGCCAAAAAGAGTGCTCCATGTGCATGTTCTGAGCCATGGGTTCATTTTAGAGAGAAAACTTTACTAAACAAAAGCGGTAAGTAATTTGCAATACTTCTTTGTTATATTTACTTTACTGCAAGCAAATACTGCAACAAATATCACATTACTTCCTATATTCCATTCCATTCCTTCATTCATAGGAATGTATTGTCATTTTTTGCTACAGTCATGCCTCTGAGAAAAAGGGGGAGAGTATAGACTTGCAGACACCATGCTTTTCTCATGGGCAGTTTGTATGTGGCCTGCTCTAGAGTGGGCAGAGAGGAAAATCTTATTGTACACACTCCAAATGGAAATGCCAAAAATGTTGTCTATCACATTGCTTTAAGATAAATGTACCCTTTTATTGCATGTAAATAAACAGTTTTGTAAGCTTCTACATAAAACCTTTTAAACCCGGGCAAAGCCGGGTACTTGCAGCTAGTAAAAAAATATTAAGCCCTTAATGCTTCATTAACTATTGATTTTTCTGTGATTTTGTTCATTCATCAATTAAAGTTAGAAATGTAAGTTTTCATTTAGAATCTTAAATGAAGCATTCAATTTTAAATTTACATTCAATTAAATCCCATTCAAAATTCAAGCATATATCAGTTATTACTTATAGAACTCTCAAATACTCAAGAATTTCCTTTACTTTTTACATAAAACTAATTATCGTCATCTTTTGTTTTCCTATCAAAATGCAATATAAATTACTAATAATAGAACTTACTCCTCCTAAAATCTCCTTCGTGTTAAATGCATTTTATAACAGAATACTCATCATGAACTGTACACTGACAAAGCCATTTCGTATGGTCATTCTTATCAGCTGAGCAATAGAAAATTGATCTTTTATTACAGTCACTTAAATGTACCCATGCTTCACACATCGAGTATTACTGCAAATTTCCATTTTTTCAGCAGCTAGGTGTTTTTTATATAATTTTCTACAATTTGATTTTCCTTCAGCAATATGTTTTAAAAAAGGATACGAACTTTACAATTAAACATTTTTTTAACTTTTAAGTCTTTATGAATGATTTTAATTACAATGCCAGAAAACATTCCTAGTTTTAATGTAATGAATCTTTAAGTCAGCAGATTTTCCCTTTTAGAAACAGACACGTCTTAGGATTAAGTTTTGTGGTCATATTTTCATTTTTACTTTCTCTCAGCTAGACATTTTTTCCCTTTCAAATTTAATTAATTATAGATACCTTTTATTGAAAAACAATAACAGAGATTTTTACACCACTTTTTAATTTGTTGATATGAATATTTCTCCTCGGAAAGTGCAGTTACATACCTCACAGCCATATATCAATTTTAGGAGCCATTTTCAAAACAAAAAAAAAAACTTTTATTTTACATTCCAATCAAAAGAAAACATTAATAGACGATTATTCTGAAGTTCTCAAAATTTTATCTCAAAACGCAAACGAGAAAATGAAGTACAAAATCGTTTTCGTTAAGTGTGAACGACCTTCTCTGTGCTAAATATCAACATATATTTATTCATTCAATGTATTTCAATATGAAATTTTTTTTTTGCATTCCTGATAGTTTCATACAACAAGACATTCCAATAACACGCACATCCTCCTTAATCGATTTGTGAAGTAATGGCCTCCTATGACTTCATTTAATTCATACCACTTACATTAATGGTTTTTCATATTGTTAATGTTGGTCTTGGTTTATTCTTGTCATTTTAGTATTTTGATTTAATCAATTGAATCTTTTAACTGAATCTTCATCAATTTAAAATATTTATATTATAAAAATTTAGTAAATTTTCAATTTAGAATTGTGACATCTCATCAGTACTGGATATTTTTTAAATTGCAATAATTTTAATAACAACTATAGAGATGCTAAGTGGTGTCACTTAGAACAGAGGCTTAATACACATGCCTGAATTGTACTTGCTGCCCGCCAATGAGGAGCCGTTAGAAGTGTGTAATACATTTTTTTATTTTTTTTCTAGATAAATAAATGAACTAGTCAAATATTTGGCCTGATTCTCACAGCAAAACAATTCATAAGATTCGATAAATATTTGGAGACGATGCTACAAACAGTAACGCGAATGAAGGAGTGGCTTAACTGATTCAAAAAGGGGATTGATTCACATCATTGGAGAGCGACCAGAATTCTGAGAGGCTTCAAGCTGCCCAGAATGCAACTGTAGTTGAAAGGATAAAAAAATTCTGGTAAATGGAGTTCATTGTTTTTGTACAGGTTGGAATCAGTAATTATACTATATACACAATTTTGCATGATGAGCAGAGAGGCTGCAAAATTTGTATCCAAGATGCTGTTCGCAGACTTTAATTTTCTGGATGAAACATGGAATTTCAGTCATTCCTTACTTTTAAGACATCAATCTTTATGATGTTTCTTATATTGATGATTCCAATAAATGGATACTATTTTGAGAATATAAAAAAAAAAGATACTGGAGAATGCAATAGTGTGGATGAACACTATACCAAAAGACATTCAAAAGTGTGGGCAGTGGACAGATAGGTAGGTGGGTTAAGTGTATGGAGCTACTAGTTGAGCACTTTAAAGAATAGGGTTCCAATCCTGTCACATAAAACAATTTTTATCAGCCAAAGATCAGATATTTTTTATACAGCCCTTGTAAAAAAAAGAAATTTTTGATAATTTTAATTATAAAATCCAACTTTCAGATTTTCAATAATAAAATACAGCTATTAGATCATAGTATCTCCAGTAAATTTTCTCCACAAGCCCTTTTTATAAAAAAACAATAATTAACTTTTATAAACAAATTATACAAACTACACATCAACTAAAAAAATTTTTAAAATCTATTAATAACTAATGCACATCACACTCTATAAATAGAAATTCTAGAATACTTACCAGAAAATTGACACCATTTGTTTTCAACATTAGATTACAACCATTTTTGACACTGGGATTTTCAACTAATAATGCTTCCTTTATATTTGGAACTGAATGAACATTCACTTTGCTTATCTCTTCTTCAAGTAGTGTTTTCATATCTATTTTGTGTTCCTTTAAAGGCAACTAAAACATAATTTACTCTCAATTAATGGAAAAGTAAATTGAAATAAATATTTAGACATGGAGTGTTTTAAAAGTATATTATGCACAAACTTGGTTGAGTATATATAGTATGTATTTCATACAGTTCCTATCCAAATCCAACCATTGAATCATACAACGTAGGATGAATTTTTTATATACTGTTATGAATTTTGTGTAATTAATGCTTAATTTTATCTTAAAAAATAGCATAAATAATTAAAATCTGCATGTATAATAAGTTAATATTACTTTCTGTTGCATTTATTTTATGATCAAAATTGTAATATTCGTAAGCAATGTCCTTTACATTTTAGTGATGTTTCAATGGGAATTTGGCTAAATAATGAAGATACAGCCAAGTTGGCATCATTTTTGGTGACTAGGCAACATATGGATACTTCTCGAAATTACTAGAAAAGTCTATAACATTACCACCTATGATGTAAGCAAGTTTTTGAAGGTAGCCACACAGACCACAAATAACTGAAACTAACTTGCTGAAAGTGAGTTAGCTATTGATGTGTTCACTTGCCTACAACCGAGAAATTGCTTCTTTAACATTACATACCTATATTTTTAAGCGCTGATAGTAGCATCTGAACTCTGTAGGAAGTGGAAAAACCTTCTGGAACTTATTGTGCAAATTTTACTGCTGCATCCTGTTTTTTTAAGGATTATTTACGACAATAAATTGCATCGCTCTTGAAGAACTCTTGTTTTTTAGCATGAAGTACATGAACCTCAATCTGCATAACAACACTTATTTATGATCAAGTTTTCTTGATTATTTGTAAAAATTTTTTAGTTTGAATTTTTATACTGAATACATACTGGTGTACAAAAGTTAAGATACAAACACATTTTCCTGGATTTTTCAAAAACTACTGAATTGTTTTTAATAAAAATTGGTAAATATAAAGAAACATAAAAATGAAAAGATGCATTTCTTAATTATCCTATCAAATTCAATATATATCTTATTTTATGCAAATTAAGAAGACCGATAAGACAAATACTTTTCAACACTTTTCTGCATAGTTTTAGCTTTCTTAGGTTCGAGATTACTTTTGGAACTTTTGCAAACAATTGCACAAAAAACATCTGGATGATGGAATTTAATAGAGAGCAAATGGAAGATCGGAAATACGCGAAATCAAACTAGAAGTAGCAAGATGGCTCAATAAGTCCAGAAATGTTGCTACCAGATTATGTAACTAGTTCCAAGGGACTGGACAATATCTAGAACAGTTACAGAACGTTCAAAAGCCAACACAAGCCTGAATGGCCAACACTTGGCTTTGACTGAAAGGTACAACAAGGAATGACTGCTATTTAACTTACAAATAAACTGAAGAGAAAAACCATTTTCTATAAATAATATTTATTCTCAAGAAAGGCTGTGACAAAGTAGTTAAAAAAACTGCTCCACCAGCTAAGTGTTGTAAAAACAAGAAACTTACATGGAAATCAGAGTATAATAACAGTTTAACATAACAGCTGTTGCAATAAATAAGATTGTATAATGTTGATCACAAAATTAGGTATAAGTTTATCAATGGCATTATTTTCCTTGCTACTTTAGAATGCACTATACATTTTAAGTTTAATAGTGTTCTTTGTGTGTCCTATGACTTGAACATTCTCTAATTTTGACATAACATATGTTTAAAGAATGCATTTGTATTTGAAAAAAAAAAATTATTCAACATTCATTACCAATGCTTGCTGAATGTCAACACACATTTGCTGGTGCAAGAAATAATGATATTTAGAAATATTTTGTGCATACACCAAATAACTGCATGAATGCTACCTTCTAATGCCCTTTAAAAGCACTTCTGCAAAAAAGTGCTTTTTGCCCCTTTAAAATGCTTGCAAAACTTTTTTTAAACTAATAAAATTGCAATCTATTTATATAAATATTATCTGACAATAATTAAAGTAATACACACACATGTATAAATTTTTTATCTTAGCAATACATTAAATAAAATAGTTGAAAATCAATATCCAAATTAATGCATCTAGAACAAAATTTACACATCTAGAACTATTTTTGAATAAATTTTTAAGTGGTAAAAATAGTTTAATAAAATTAACCAGATGAAATCTAAACTAAGTAACACAAACTAGCAATATCAAAAAAGTAATTAACAGAAACTTGACAGAAGAAACAGTTGAAGATAATTTAAACTAAAAGGAATTATAGTATTACATATAATCTTGTTAATGTTAAATAGTAAAAATTCGTTAACAAAAAAATACTTACTGTAATAGATATCACACACCACCTTTCAGATGAGGTATCAAAATCGTAATTTGATATCCAATTGTGTAGAGCTTTTACCTTCTATTAAAAATAATACATATTTTAATATATATAATATTTCAGTAGCTTATTATAGAACATAATTATAAAATTCTCTCAAAATTAAACAGCCTTATACTTTTGGAAAAATTATAAAATATTCAGAAATCATTGATTAAATGATTTTTACCTACTTTACCAATGAGATATATAATCATAAAAATAACATTTCAACACAAATTTAACATTTACTAACAGATTCTTACTATAGTTATTAAAAAAATTATCCGTAAATTTTCAACTTAAATACTAAATGTGATGATTTAATGACAAAGAAAAAAAATCTAGGCAATCCCTTTATAAAAATGACTTTGACCCTCTTGCTGTGTAGTTATTTTATCAAAGTAGGTTCGAAAATTGCATATTCTTTTACTACCTATTTCAAATCTACATTTTAGAGTTAAAATATACAAAAAAATTTGTAAAAGAGTTTTAAAATATAGAATTAGACCATCGAATAAATAGGAACAGCTAAATAGTTGGAAAAAATATATACCCGCAAAAATCGCAGGATGTGCAGCGAGAGGGTTAAGAAACACTCACTGTAAATTTTTAACAAAATCGTCTACATTAAAAAATTAATTTTAATGTAACTATCGCTTTTATTTCATTATACTTTGTTTATAAAAACAAATGTTTAAAAATTATTTGTTGTAAATCAACCAGCATGAACTAAAATTGGTCTTACAGTAAAAATTGAAAGAATACGACTCATAAAAAAGTTAAGCTCTTAATTTCAGAATTTCTGGCACAACTTGGGAAGAGGGTTGTATAAAGTAATGGAGCATGTGTATAAATAAATAATGATTCTGATAAGGTGTCATGCATTGACTTCTAAGAAAAGGCTAATTTTAAAATGGAAAAATTTGCAGAAGAAATCAATCAATATAAATTTAAGTTTATTTTAGGCGAATTACATTTTATGAGACTGTTCACATCAATAAAAAGAAAGTGCTTTAATTAATGAATGATTCTTTCATTTTTAAACAGAGGTTTTAAACAAAAATTTAAATTTTTTAGTTACCACTAAGAAATCAAATTATCCATTGAATAAGCAGAATTTTAAAATATATATATTAAATAATAGTATGTAATTATATAAGACATAAAATTCAATTTTAAATTAATACTTAATGCAATTTTGAACTAATATACATATATACAGGATGCTGCCAAATTCGACAGACAAATTCAGAGAGGCCATAGTAGGCAGCATGGGGTTACAAACCACATTTAGTCACAGAAATTCGCAAAAACAGTTATGAAGAGTGTGATATCAAGCACAATGAAAATGGTCAATAAGCAATAAGAAATACATTTATAAAATCTAAAGCATGTTTGCAATATAAGCAATTCATCACAGCTTGATGTCAGAAATGCAACATGTGGTTGTCACCGGAATTGTTTGGTTATGGCCACGTAGGTCATAGCTCAGTCGATGGATTGTTGGACACATTCCGATAAATCCCGCGTGCTAGCGATGTCAACTGAAGCGCCAACAATCCATGCTGTGAGATTCTCCACTGTAGCCATTGGTGTCTCATACATAAATTATTTCAGGTGGCCCCCCCAAAAAAGAAATCCAAGACACTGAGGTCCAGGAAGTAAAGAGGCCAAGCAACCGGTGAGTCACATCTAATCCATCTTCAGGAATATATAGCATGGAGGTGGTTACATACCACAATCGAAAAATGGGCTGGTGCACCAATGTGCAAAAATCATTCTGGTGTGCAGTGGCCGGTATTCCCTGCAGCAACTCTGGGAAGACATGCTGTAGGAAAACAAGATATCTTGAGGTGCTCAGGCATATCCCCGCATTTATTTGGCCACTCCCTTTGTCCTTCCAATGGCTACTATTATCACAATTTTCAACAACACAACGTGCTTTGCAATCCCATATTCACCCAGAATTTGTCAGTTAAATTTAGAAAGATCCTGTATACATACATACAATATATGTACACTACCAGGACAATCTTTGCACTCTTAACTTACACAAGGTTTTTTTATATATTATTCCTGGAAATGTATAATTTCAAAATATATGATCAAATAAGTCAAATATAACCCATATTTCCAATTGTAAATTTTTAATGGACCTCATAATGTTTAAAAACCCAATTAAATTATAAGGACCACTCTCCAAACTTTCACATGAGGATACAGATCCATGACAGATTTAAACAACTGGTACCACTTAGCAATGGGTCTTTAATAGCACAGGGCTCAAACTCATCACTCGCATACTAAGGCTGCCCATGAGCTTGTGATCATAGCTATTTGAGTGATTATTTAGTCTTTGAGAAAAAAGAAAACAAAATGCCTTTGAAATCTTAAGGAAAAAAATTAATATATCCTTTCTGTAATAAAAATGAGTGATAAGTATGAGTATTTATATATACATTGGTGGCCCAAATTGTGGACACTTTTTAAAATTGTTATGTTTTTAAGTTTGTATACTTATAGAAAATTTTTACGTTGCACAAAATGCATAGTATTTTATATCATTTTAAAGATAAGTTAATACTGAATTCAATACAAAAAAGAAAATTCAAATATTTGCAATGCAAAAAAAAGTTATGCTGCAATAACTGTCTATATACATTAGACACTCATGATAGCAGTCAGTTATCAGAGCTTAGCAAGGTTGTCTTTATTCTTTATTACAACTTCACATGAATGTTTCATTGAGCTAAAAATAGTTTTAAGCTCTTCCTTCATTATTACATGAAGCCAGGAAACAATTATGTCCTCAATTAGTTTCTTTTTATTTCATGGGTACCTCATTCGGACAGGACTTTTCAAACGGTGCCACAAGTTTTCGATAGGATCGAGGTCAGGACAACAACTCACTGATCTTAGAAGGGTACCAATCTTTCAATTACTTTACTGTGTAGCAAGGATCAGAATCTTGCTGAAAAATAAATAAAGCATTGTTGGTTAATACATCTCTGATGGAAGGCAGAAGCTAGGGTTCTAAAATGGTGTCAATGTATTTTATGACATTCAGTGTCCCATCGATGATATGAAGGCAACCAATACTATCTGCTGATATGCATGGCTAAATGATAAAACTATGCGGGTACTTCAGAACTGCCTGGATGCAGTCAGGATGTAGCATTTCTGCTATTCTACGTCTTGCATATTTTAGGCTATCACTACCAAATAATATTTTAGTTTCGCCCCTCCACATAACTTGTGACCAATGATAATTTGTCCAATTAATGTGTTTCATTGGCCACTATAGTCCCTTTTAGCCCTGCTGTAAATTGAGTACAGCTTTTTTTGTGGAATTCTACCTTTTAGTCTTACATCTGCTAATCTACTCCTGATTGTTTTTTAACTGACAGAAACACCAGCATCACTCAGATCACGTCTGATGGATGTTCACGAAATTCTTTTATCTCTGAAACATAGTATTTTTGTTCTTCTGTCATTAACAGATGTGATGCACCTTTTTCGGCCATTTCCTGCATGTTTTTAATTAAATTTGTCCCCTGACATATTAAACAAAACTCTCAGTCTCCAGATGTAGTCACTAACCTACCCACCTGTTATGAAATTTTAACAAAGAAAATACCCTTTCTCGTCTCACATGTGTTCAATCTATCTTTATTTGATATCATTGCTTTTTGACAAAGTATCATTGTTATCCTGGTCAGGAAACAGTCCTGACCTCAATCCTATCAAAAACTTGTGGCACCATTTGAAAACTCTTGTCCTAATGAGGTACCCATGAAATAAAAAGGAGAGAGAACTAATTGAGGATATAATTGTTTCCTGACATCATGTAATAATGAAGGAATAGCTTAAAACTATTTTCCGCTGGATGAAACATTCATGTGAAGCTGTAATAAAGAATAAAGGCAACCTCACTAAGCTTTGATAACTCACTGCTATCATGAGTATCTAATGTATATCGACAGTTATTGCAGCATAACTTTTTTTGTATTGAATTCAGCATAAAACTTTTTTTTAAATGATATAAAATACTTCCCATTTTGTGCAGCATAAAATTTTCTATCAGCATACAAACTTAAAAAAATTTTCAAAAAGTGTCCACAATTTGCACCACCACTGTATTTATATATATAATCTACACTTAAAACATCTTTTTAAATAAAACTAGATTTTCATTCAGTTTCTTAGAATTAAAAAATATGCTGAAAAATTATTACATTAATTCTTTGTAATTTATCATAATCTGTAACCACATTTTTCTTCACTTTTTTTGGCATTTCTGGTAAAGTAAATATAGTTTTTAAATTTGTATCTTCATTGTCACTCATTATCTCTTCTTTTACAGATGGTGATTTATCTTCATTGCCACTATTTGTCTCTTTTTCCACACATTCTTCTTCCTCTTCATTTTCATTCTCTAGGAAAATTGAAAAATTAAGAAAAAATTAATATAAAAAATAACCAACAATGAATAAACATAAAATATCAAGGCATGTTAATTATTCTAGTATCTTCTTACCAATAAAAAGTATGTTTGAAATCAAAGACATTATTTCATGTTGAATTTATGGAATTAAAATTTCATTAGATTCCCCCTTTATTATAAAATAGTAAAAAACATTTTTTATAAAACTGTTTACAGAATAGTTTTCTATAAATACTTATAATTTTTGTAATCTGAATAACACAAAAATTAATTAAATTTATTGTTCTTAGTTTTTAAATCATTTCCAAAGGTGCATACAATTCCTAAAATGAAAACAAGACATGTAAAAATATTCAAGGAAACTGTGTATTTGAGAAAGAAAAATATCTGTATGCATTCACATACAATTTCAGGAGGATACATCTGTCAATTAAAAAATGATCAGAAGACTACAGGATGTAACCAATAATTTTCAAGACATTTTTTTTTATCATTTTAATACATAAATTACAAACATAATTCAGAAATTTTCACTTCAAAATTGTTATTTTTAGAATGGTTATATCGCCTTTATTAAGGGGAGGGAGGCTCTATAGCAGAGAAATTGGTTTTCATTTTAACGTTGAGTAGTCTTTAGCTTATAAAATTCTTCTTTTAAAACACAATATAACTTATTCTTTTAAGAGAATTTTAAGATAAGCTCTCTGAGTTCTTTAAAGGATTTAATTCGATTATTTTTAAAAGTTGTGTTATTTTTGTGTTATCACTATTTAAATATTATACCATGGTAAAAATGTTTTAGAAAATTTCATTCTAGAAATGTTTTTAAAAAAGTAGCAGCTCACCTGAGTCGGGTAACATTTCTTCCTCTTCAGGTTCTTGATATTCTTCCTCTTGCTGCTTTTTTAAGTTAGCATCAGTGGTGTCACCTTCACCTTCACTTTCTTCAGAACTTTCATTTTCGTCTTTAACATTCTCAATCATAGGAGTTGTATCTTTTTCCTCATCTAGTTCATTCTTAGATGATTCTGATTTTTCTTTCATTATAAAAAGTCTACTCATGGAGAGAAAAAAACCCTTTTAATTTAAAAAGAAACCATAATTTTTTTAAAAAATTCTTCTGAAACTGAGATAGCCAACTTATAGAAACACAAAATATAGGGTACCTCTGACAATTGAAAGAAAATATCATTACAAATTATTAAAAAGATTTTTAGATTTATCAAAAATATTGTTAGGTAAAACTTAGTTACATCTAAAAATAGGTTAAAATTACTAATTTTAAAATGGACGCCCTAAAACATAATTTGATGCAAATAGTATACAAGTTTCTTCATTGAACTAACATTGCTATAAATTACACTATAAAAATTAATGTGAATATGAATTAGAATTAAAATATCTAACTAAAAGTTTTAAAAGTCAAAATTTAAAACATTTTATCATAATTTTTTTGTAAAAAATTCAAATAGCTTTATTAATTTTGTTGTTCTATTGAATCTGGAGGATGGTAAGAAATAAAAAATATTACGTTTTCTTACCTTGAAGAAGATAAACCCATTCTTTTACTCAACGCTGTAATCAATCTTCTGATAAAAACTTGTTCAACATAATATAATATTTTTGTTGGAGTAGTGTTAGCATGATTTTTATATTCTGAATGCTTCAAAAATATCATCTTTATAACATAATTTCTTGACCTGGGGGAGAATTTAAGTTTAATCTAAACATGACAGGAATTTTAAAATGGCAGTTCTTAAAAATGAATGAAGTCCTTTGTAATACAAGTTGTATAAGTGAAACACTTACCTAGTGACAGAGACAGAAAGATATTCTTTTACATGGACTTCATCAAGAATCTATATATATATATATAAATTTTTATTAATAAAATTTTAAATTAGTATACCATACAGCCTCACTAAATACAACTTATTTTGATCGTTATACATATTACATAATAAATATTCACATAAATATAGTAAATAAAAAAACAATTTTAATACAAATTGGAAAAAAATCCCCAAAATTTTAATTCTGAAAAAAAAAAGAACATCTAAAATATTTCATATTCTACTGAAGATAATGTAATTGAATATTTTCAAAGATTTAACAACAGATTTAAATAAGTTTAATTTTAGAAAATGTTATTTACCATATATTGCCTATGTTACACGAAAACGTTTATACAGTAATATAATAAAGACACATAAATATGGCATGTAGAGCTAACAATGTTATAGCTCTACAGCAGAAATAGCATTAGAAATTATTAATTTATTACAACCTTACTTAATACCTTATAAAAACTATGTTGAAAGAACATTTTTATTTTTAAAAAATATATTTATTATAAAATTTCTCTAATTCATAAAAAATGTGTCAAAATAATATTCATAAGCATAATTACATAATTTAATAGATGGTATGAATAGTCACTACAATACCACACAACAAAATATAAATTTCTGTTTTCCACATTTGATGTAAAATGTTTTAAAATTTGAAAGTCTTTTGGGGAAAAAATTATTTTAACTTGTTCAATTTAATATTTTTTTAGAGAATAAGGAAATTCAAACCAAACTCACATCTTTCATACATATAGGGGATATTTTCTGTTTCAGCTTCTCAGCTTTCTCCTTGATACCTGGCAGATCCAGGAAGGGTAAGTCCATAGTTGGAGTGGCAATGTTAGGACTAGCAGTCATGAGAATTTCACGAATACGAGGTATACCCAATGTCACGTTCATTTCGCCTTTTCCAGCAAAATGGAAAGTATTTAGTGTCATCTGAGTTGAAGGTTCCCCTATGGACTAAAATTCTTTTTAAACAACATGCATTTTGATTAGGTCATTTTTTACAAAAGCCACACACATGGATTTTTTGTGAAGAGGGAGGGGGAAATAAAAGGGTATTAATGTACAAATGTGAATTTTACACAAAAGTATATATTTCTTATTTAATATATATTAAAGCTACTGAATTCTCAATACTTTATGAAAAAAATTAAGTTGTTTTCTTCAATGAATGGAGGAATTTCTTTTTCAACACAGTCATCTAATGTATAGCATAATATATCAGGAGGTTGGCAGTACAAATAACACACTCCAACCAAGGTCAACAGTCCACACCAAAACATGAATGTCTAACTATGCATGAAATACACCTTGTTACAACGATGCTTGACATCTTTTGTTTCTTTTTCAATTAGGTAAGTATTTATTTTTGCATCTTAAACAAGAGTCTAAAAAGAAGTCCAAAAATGTTAAGGAGTCATATTTATTTTTATAAAATACAGTATTTGAAAAATTTATGAGGGGGGGTCATTTTCGTCTTTTTGTTTTATTTATTAACAATCTCTACTGGGAAATATCTATAACAAAATCCTTAAAAGGAAAAACAAAGCATTTCTGACTTTTATACAACATTAAAACTTCATCATTCAAATCTATTACAGTCAAATTTACTCTCAATATGCTTAAATTATAAATAAGATGTGTTTCCCTTCATTCTTTTAAATTAATCATATTTTTCTTTTCTAAATTTTACAAAATAACTTAAGTTAGGAGAAAGTGATTACCTGAGCAGCTAAAAGTCCAACATTATCACCTGGTTTTGCAAGAGATTTGATGCAATGTAGATGACACAGGTCCTGAAACTTTTCTTTAGAAATGCCTTTATTTTCAGGATTTTTTTTATCCCAAAGCAACTGATGGGGATTTTTAGATATATATTCTAAAATCAAACTGTCCATTTTTTCAGATACAGATCCAAATGTGATATCTGGTCTATGCTCAGAATTCACACAGTCTGGACATTTTTTAGTTTCTTTTTTAAACCTAAATTTAAAGCAACACAAGAGCATTAGATGTGCCTTTTAGTAAATGATAAAGCTAGACTCCCGCAAAAGAAATGCTTTTCTAAAAGTATAATTAATTATAGGATTAATAAACATAAGCGCAGAAAGACTATTTTCATAATAAAATGTGAAGCACTCACAATTTCCAGCTGCACATAAACATTTTAGGTCGTATTAATTTAGAAAGAAATTTAACATTTACAAGTGAATTAAGGTTAAAAATTTATCTTATTTCGCTCAGTAACAAGAAAAATGGTAGGAAATAATGAATTTTATCTAAAAAGTGTGAAATAACCAGCACTAAAAAAGTTTTATTCAAATATTTAGGGGGAGGATATTCAAATATTTAGGATAAATCAGAAATGTCCGACCTTTTTGCTTTCTTGGGCCATACTGGAAGAAGCTGAGTAGCTTGAGATCATACAAAATAACTCTTTAACACAATAACAATATTTCATGAGAAAGAGATGCCAGGACTATGAGGTCACAGGTGTGGGAGGGTTCGAGGAAGAAGCAGACATGATTTTAGAATAACTCATTTTATTCAACATTTAGCACTTTATGAAATGCACTTTTATAACTAAATTTTGGGAGCAATATGAAATTGTAACCTGAATTCAGGTATCTAAAATATGGGAGGTACTTATCTTGCTTAAATCTCTTTGCATAATTTGGCTTGCAGCCTGATAGCTTGTTCAGCTGCAAAGTTGATGCCTTCCACTATTTCTGTACATTCTCCTTCTACTATTAAATCTTAAGATAAGCAACCACCAGTTGCTCTCTACTAACTCTTGGAAATCAGCTTATGATCTAAATTTAACCATTACCCTGCCTAATCAACGACTGGTACTTAAATAGAAGTTGCATTTCCATAAATCAAGCCATCTCTACAGAAAGCATTTTTTAAACTAATATCACAAACAAAGAATATTTTTCCCAAGATTAGTAGAAAACTCGAATAAGAACCCATTAGAGAGAAAAAGAATGTAAAATATGTATTTAACACTTTTTAGCAATTTAAATTTAATATTTTTATAATTTTTGTATAATAAAGGTTTAAAGACGGAATCAGATTAACATTTTAAACATCTTATACACCTTTGTATATATAAAATTTCATTATAAATTTTGTAAGGAAAAAATGACAAATATAAAATCAAGGTGATATTTGGTATTAAATTTTCCATGCATCTAAAAGTTTCCATACAGTATTTTGGTCCTAATTTTACTTTTAGCGGGTTTTACTTTTAATTATGTTTGCTTAAAAATATACATGATTCTGAACAATAACATGAATACTGAGTAATTCTGCAGTTTCATTCTTATTGTCTTAAGCATGAAAGTTATATTAAGAGATTTAATAAAATTTCTCATAACTCGCATATGCCAATGATTTAACATTGAAGATGAACTGCATACCAGAAATTAAATCATCTAAAATTTTATGAGTTCTGGAAACCTTCTTGATTAGCATTCTAAGTACAAAAGCTAAAACTTGTTACGGTTTGCTAAAGGTTAACAATGATATAGGATTAATATACAACTACTAATTTTTGTTTCAGTTCAATGTCAGATTGCAACTTTATGCACTGCATTTAAAAATTTGGTAGCACGGAGTTGCAAAAATGAAAAACCTTTCTTCATATTTTATAAAAATTCTGAACTTCAAATTCTAGCATCAGAACGAAAACTATTCATTTTTTTTTATAATCCTCATTTTTAGGATTATTTTTGGTGAACTTATTGAAATACACATATTGATGTGTACTTATTTGGGTTTTCCAAAATTTTTATTTCATTTGTAAAATGTTTTTGGTGTTTTTATTTTGAAGATGCATGTTTAAGTTATATACATGTGCAGTCATGCTAGTCTCCAAATCAGTTAGCATTATCAAGTTCTGATACATATTTTGCTTTCAATATTATATACATATAAATTATTTGATTTGAATTACATCAAAAAATCTTTTAAACATTTGACCTTGAATGAAAGATATGATATAAGCAAATTCCTTTGGAATTCGTGACAATTTAAACCCCAGGCTCTCATAAAATTCCCAGTCTTGACCATGATCTGCATAACATAGTCTATTTTTAAAGCTTTTCACGAAAAATTTTCTTGGTGTATTATGCAATGGTACTTCACCAAATAAAAGTTTCCATAACAATGGCATAACCCCTACTATCAGTTTTGCAATATTTTTTTACCTATCATAACTTGAGACCATCTGTAGTTATACCACATACATTGATAAGAGATAAAGAAAATCTTAAAGACTTTTTCATTGCTTCAAATGAATTTCTTGATGTAATATACTTTAAATGTACTAGGAAAGTCACTTCAATTACATTACAATTATAATTAATAAATCTAAAACAAATAGAAAAATGAGCCATACCAGCAAAATCAGAACTGTCATCCATTTTAATTTAATGTTGCACTCTGAAACAGCACAAGGGCGACTGACAACAAATTTCATAACTTTAAACCACCCACTGTCAACAATAAAACTACAAACTAACTATTTGCTCTTAAAATCTTTTTTGAATAATTTTCAAAATTTTTCAACGCTCATAGCAATAGTTAAGACACAAAACTGATTTTAGAAATGTTCTCTTTAATCATGGAAAATTATACCTGCTATTTTTTGTGTTTGTTCTCCACCCCCCTTATATTGATACATTCACATTTTGAAAATGTGAATGTATCAAATGGTAGTGGAATTTTCATCAAAAAGGGAAATGGTATTAGGATCTATAAGAAAACCCCTGAAAATTGCAGATTTTTGAGCAGAACTCAGCTATTGAGGTGGCTTTGAAATTTTGCTTTTTACTGAGTGTCAATATATATATTTGGGTATACAGTGATAGCCACAGCTCTATTCAGCATCTATCTGAATGGTGGAGGCATGGTGACAGAACGACGAGTATTGTCTAGCTGAAAAATACCTTGCTGAAAAATACCTTGAGGGTCAATGTTAAGATCTTTTTCTAGTGGGTACCGTCACACATGAATGTCTGTGGAATGAGATTGCAGATGGTTTAGCCCATGAGGGCAGCCATTACGATTCTACACATGGTGGCTGCGTTACTTTTCAGAAATTGCTACACGAGCCAAACAAGATATCAGTTTCTCTTGGAAGCAGGCCCCCATAGATGAGTGGTATGAAGGAAACCATCCTGGTGCTGCTTTGCTAGAGACAGGCAGTAGGCGAGATGAAACCACTCTTGTTAGGTTTCATAGTGAACATACACGAGCTCAACGGCATGTGGCAGGTTTTACCCTCCTTAAGTTTACTCTCCTTGTCTGGATTGCAATGTGACCCAAGCCACTCCTACTGACATCTAGGCTTGTATTGGTGGCCATAAGAGCCAGCTGCTCTCAAGTCCTCCTACAGTTATTCAATGTTTAAAAATGCACAGGTTCATGGACTTGATCAACTGATCGATCAGCGTGGGATGGCAATTAAATTTGTGATTACAACACTAGTCTTCATAAAATCCTGTCTGAATTGTTTGAAAAAACTTTTGATGAGATATATAAGGCATCTATTTAATATTGCTCCTTTGTTTTTACATTATTAATAGATATCACAAAATCTAGAGACATGTTTTTGCCCAAATACCTTTTCAAAAATGAAAGTATTGGTATAATAATAATTATTAAAAATGGTATAATAACAAAACTTCGTATAATAATTATAATTAATGAATGAAAATGTGAATTCCTCAAATGAGGCACAAATGTAATTATAGTTCATTTGACTGCCCTATTAAACAAGAAATAATAAAATGAATGATGAAAGTGTGGCTCTAGTGCTTCCCATTCAGGTTCTCCGGAAGAATAAGACCAAAAGAATTTTATGCTGGCTGCCAAATGGACCTTCATCCAAAATTATCTATTTCTTACTAAAAGTATAAAAGTAAATAAATCACCAATGCTGCCTCACACTCAGGACAATATCATGGACTCCCACTTGTCATAAGTATGTATATTATGTTTTGAAATGATGGAACAGAGTAGACTTGACAGGCAATTTGGTACAACTTAATTATTTTTATGTAGTTATATTTCTTGTAATGGATATCGATATTTATTTTCTTATCGGTATTTCCCCTTTTTAGGCTGCATTGATATGTGGTACAGAGCATGTAGTCAGTGGGTTAGACATCCTTGATTTAGAATAAGCTGTATTTTATTACCAATTTGATAGTTTTTCATTGTCAAAATAACTTGGCAGATTAAAATTTTTAAAAAATTCAATTACAGTAAGAGTTTAAACTTAAATAAATTTATCAATAGTTGGAAAAAAATCTTTCCAGAATAAACCTTACCTTTTACAAAAATATGATATAAATAAAGAAATGACATTTCTTAAATAATATTCAATTTTTAAAAAATGCTATATAACAAACAAATTAATACCAAAAATGTTTCTTTTGTGTGTGTGTAAATGACACACATTATATAGTAATGTAATATATATTTTTAAAAGAAATGAAAACAACATATATTAAACACTTAGATATTTTACCCAAATAAATAAATAATTGTAAATTTTCTAACTTTTTAATTCATGTGGCCCATATTTCAACCAAGATATTCATAAGAAAATTCCCACAATCCAAATATATGTATACATCTCACAGAATAACATTATATATAATTCAAAAAATTGTAAGAACTTTCAATAGTAAAAGTTTTGCATCAACATTATGATTAATATCCATAAAAAAAATAGAGGAATTCTAAACATGAGAAAAAACTCCCAAAACAAATTTTTCAATTTAGCATTAATGGTTAGTTTTATGTTTCTGTTGAACTTCATGTATTGAAAATTGTTTTATTGCTAAATTAAACATTTAAATAAATTTTTTTCATTCTCAAAACAAAATATGAAGTTAGTTCTTAAAAACTGTCCTTAAGAATTTCATAGTTATGCAATTGCTATTAATAATCCTCATTAAATAAAGTTATGTCTTTTCAGACATTTAAAAAGGTTATTTTCCTAGATTTCTTTAAAACTGTCTTGAAAAAATGTTAAGAAAAAAAAAGTCCACATTTTTCTCAGAAAGAAAAGTACTCCAGCATTAATATTACACTCTAATTCTAATACACTATGTAGAGTAGCATATTTTATTATGCTATTCAGTTTTATGTGTATTAATCCATTTCGGGCTGATATACGTCGTGTTTCATGCTTCGTCCTTTATATCAGAATACCAAATGTTTTCACCTAACATGTTAAAAGGAAAATTACAAATAATAATTTACAATGTTGTAAATTTTCCAAAAAAATAATTTTTTCTGTCTTAAAACATAATTCAGATGAATTTGGGAGAAAATCTTAAGAGAACAAACAATGTGATGAAGAAGGGGGGGGGAGAGAGATTTTTTGATTCTATTACTCAATGTTTCACAACTTACCATTTCTCTTCTTTTTCATCCATTTCATTTAATTTAGATATTACTCTATAATGTCTTGCTTTTAGATCACCAGGTTTGCAATCAACAGAAACAACAGGTGAAATGCGACATTTGGATTTTTCAGGATGTTTCTTAAGCCATTTTTTTAACTAGAGAAATTTAAAAAAATATTATAATTAAAGCACTTCATAGCCTTTGACTAGAATACATTAATATATATTGATGAAATTTAATAAAGTAGCTATTTATGTGTTTTGCAGAGTTATTGTGAACATAGAACAAGAAACAGTTGAATTTTCACATTACAAAAAAATTGAGCATTTTATAGATCTTAAACTTTATGGAAACCTAGTAGATTAAAATCTTAAGGATCATGTGTGTGAGGATTTAACACTACACAAGTATTCAAAATAATACTATAAGCTTTGTCAATCTTCAGCCATTCTAAATTCTGAAGAGATTTGGAGCTATTGTGCAAAAATAGTTACTTTCTTAGAATATCTCAGGCCAAAGACACTTTTATATATATTTGAGCAGTTTAGTTATGATAGTATGAAAAACAATGACAATGAAATGACAATCATTACATTCATTTTAGTAAATGTTGGTGTATATTTATTCAGGTTATTGACTCTGCAAAAACAATAAATATATGAAATCATGAATGAAATCAATATAAGAATATCATTTCACCATTTTTAGATTCTACAAATGCTAACTATAGAACTATTGAAAAAAAATAAAATGATTACAAAATAAATTACACATGGAGTAACCTCTAAATTTGTGCTTTTACATTATATGAAAAGTTAATGTTTGTAAATACAATAAATTAAGGTGAATGTGTATAGAATGATTATGAAGCTATCACTTTTATCTCCAAAATAATCTTCATTTAGAGAAAAAAAAAGACAGAAAAGAATTAATTTAAAAGATTTTTATTAGAAGTACATGAACTCAAAGAATTTCTAGAAATTTATATTGCAATTCATCAAAAAAAAATTTAAAAAAAAATACCTTTTTTTTCTTTTCAGTTAGATCTACATCAGTAATGTTTTTCAAGACTTTTACATTCTTTTCAGACATAGCAGCTTTGTAATTCATTCCAAGCAAGTGAAGATGATCTCCTTTCAACAATTGGGTTTTTGATGGATCCATGCCATCTTCACCATACAGAAACTGAAATTTAACATTTTTAGAACAGAATTTTCTCTAGAGATGAACCATATTTTTGTGATAGATTATATCATAAATATTTCCATTTTTGTAAAGAATTTCTTTAAGTTTTATGTTCTTAACATTGATACATTAGTTTTGAACTCACAAAATATAAACTAACAATTATATAATAATTTAGAAAAGGCTTCCTTTTACTACAAAATCATGAATCATTTCATAAATTTTTGATAATAGTTTCCCAAATATTCCAGAATTAAAAAAATGGATTTCAAATGGAAGAAATTTTCATAAGATAAATACCATATAAAATCAAGAAGTATGCAGTTTTATTCTTAAAATTTTTACAAAAAAAATAATAAAAATAAATAAATAATGGAAGGAAGCAATGACAAAATTACAAATAGCTACTGCTAAGTTATAATGGAAAGGGAAAAGGAGTTGCAAAGAGAAATTTTAAAAATAAAATAAATTCAAAACTTTGTATTCTACAAACCAATATAAAGATATAAAGTTTAAATTGCGATACATGCTCATCTTCTGTTAAAACCCCAATTTATCATCCCTTGGCGATGATTATTCATGCCAGAAAATTGTTGTACCCCCTATATTTATTAAGTGCTTACACTCACTATAGATGTGAGGTACACTTTGAAGCAAGTGGCTGGGGCTATATCCAAGTCCTGAACCAATTAACAATTGGTAATAATGTTTATAGCTTATTAAAGTTTGTTCACTTAAATGGAAGTTATTTGATCTGAATTAATTGACTTATGAAAATTTTTGATGAACCTGCAAGATACCGAATTGTATTCATCACATTCTGAATAAAAATTAAAACTTTAAAAAATGTGTTATATTTATACAAACTTAAAAAAAAATTCAGATTTGAATTTAATTATATAACATACTCAGTGACATATGGATAGCACAATTAAATTTGAAAGAAAAATTACATTTTGAACTCTAGCAATACAGCACAAACTTAAATCTTTATAATTTTAATTAACTGTAAAAACTGGAAATAAATGTTCAACTTTAATTAATGTTATATATACTTGAAATGATGAAACAAACATTGGCATTTTCCACATTGTCTTTAGTTGAAAAACATTTCTTTAGCTCATTAGCTTTGGAATACTTATATTATAAGAATAAATTATTTTTTTAAAGACCTTAATTTAACCTTTGTTATACACTGAATATTCATTTTTTGCGATACATCAATGAGTTTTTCAAAATACAGTAAATAGCTATTAAAAAAATTCAGTTAGTAAATGCAAACAAAAAGATGGCTTTTTTAAAGGGAAAAAAAATTATTTTTTTCTATCTCATAGATATTATGTAAATAAGATATTAATACAAATTATCTTGTGTAATTATTCATTATTCATAAGCTGCGTGTCTTCTTTCAAAATGCATGTTCATTTTATTGTACAGAGTGTTCAACTATGTGCCTTGGATACATTTTACATGTTGCTTTGTCCAATACTGAGAAACTCCAATGATAATACAGTAGAACTTTATTAATCCAAAGGAATTCAAGTTATACTGTATTACCAGCTTCAAAAGTGGCCTTAGGGATTTAAAAAAAAAGATCTAAAGCAGAACCATTTTATTTATGTAATTGAGAAAAAAGAAAATGACTGATATATTTTGGGGAAAAACTTGACTTTATAATTAAAACAGATTTTGAAAAGTTACAGTAAAAACTAGATATTGCATAAAATTAAGTAATTTATTTTATCTCAGTAATTTATTTTAAAGTTTGTTAGAATTTTTTTTCTTCCTTTCAAATGTAAAATTTCATTGTTTAAGTATAATTTGTTTAAAATATTAAGAAAACAAGTAAATTTTCAAAGCATGTTAATTATTATGACACGGGAAAGGGAAACTGACATTAATGTATGAAATAGAAAAAAAATACGTTATTTTATTTCTAATTAATTCATGGGCATACAACTGTATATTTTTGCACATAAGACAAATTTCTCAAAAACATTGAGAAAACATAGGTGAAAAAAAGGTAACCAAATATTTATTACATATACAAACATTAATCTCTATATAGTCAAAATGGAAGTTGAAGTATATTATTCAATAAAAACAACTCAACTTCTCTATATTAAAATTTGTCAATGCATGCAGATAAATAATTGTTAATTTTTACATCAATAAATGTAAGTAATTTTTCAGAAAGGAAGGTTTAACCCTTTAACGTTGATGGGTTTCACACTGAAACCACACATTAAAATTTTTTTCAAAAAACTAATTTTAAATTTTTTTTTATCCAAATAAGAGTTGTTTTTGAATTTTTGTTCTTTTTCCTTGCAATAAATGGCAGAACTATGGCTATATTTAACGGTTGAGACCTCCTAAATAGAAAAATATTGTCGTTTCTTTAACTTCAGTAAATTCAATTAGCTTTAGAACCATTTAAAAAAATAGTTATTTTAAGTTATACCATGCTATCTTACTATGAGTCTTTCTAGTTATTAATTAAAACTTTCAATCATTTTGATAAGTAAACAGAAGAGTAAAAAAATGAAAGTATAATTTATGGTTTCACTATGAAACCAAACTCCAGTAAGTCTCTTGGCACCCGTTCTAAAGCAAAAATTCTATCAGAAGCTGATTTGAACTATTTGTTTATTGCATGTTTAGCAAAATATTTATTTACTTTAAAATTATAGTGAGAAATTTTTATATTTAAATATATTTATCTGCACTCTAAAATTCTGCCACCCTGTGTAGCTGCACATGCCTAAATGCAACCCATTGTGTACATAATAGATTTAAATATTCTCTCTTTATAATTATGGATGGAAAATTTATATGTATTAGCAATTTTTTATAAAGAAACTAGCTGGTATACCCGTTCTTTGCACGGGTGAACTGAAAAATTAAACTACACAGATTGAAGGATAAAGAAGTTTTTAATGAGTTAATTTTACGTAAATTTCAAATTAAAGAAAAAAAGCTTTTTGCATATCTCAGCTGAACAAAAAAAAAACTTTGTTAAACTTTAAGTCGTTAGATCTAATAGCTGATAAAAAGGATTTTTTTTAAATTTATAACTCCCTGTAACACTCTTCAGGGTCGATTTTTGAAAATTCCTCCCTAAGCTGATCTCTGCTCAGCAAAAGTAACACATTGTTAAAAGTTTTGTGTAATGAACGCTTAAAATTGTGTAATAATTTATATCTGAAAGTATAAAACATTAATATTACTTTCCGTTGTATTTATTTTATGTTAAAATTGTAATATTTGCAAGCAACGCCGTTTCTAAAGTTATAATGGCGATTCAATGAAAAACATAGCGAAATGTTAACGATAGAGTCAAGTTTTCACAAATGCCTAGCTACTTTCATAGTTCAAGCTCTATTAGAGCTTTGTAAGACCCGCCGTGTAGGGGCGCAATGCACGATACTACTTTATCCAACCGCATTATGATTTACTGGTTATTTCATACAATATTTTTTTTGATAACTACATTTAAAATTAAGGGATATACATAAACAAAATACTCCTCTTTGGGAAATTTAATCCGTTAGAGCTAATAAATTAATTAAAGATATTCCACTGTAAAATTAATTATATACACCGTTTACTTAAAATAAGTATTCAAATCATTTTCTAAGGCTTTCATTAACATACAAAAACATAAGACACTTAAATTTTGAAATAAACTATTTTTTCGGGACAAAAATAATAATCTTTGCAATCCGCTGAAAACGCAATATCTGCTACAAAACTATTCGCCTTCCCCGCTAAAATACTCATCATAGAACCCGTGCTGCCATATATCTTGGAAGAGTGGGTTTCAAAGAATATTCCTGCTAAGTATTGGTAGAATATTCTTTCTCTAAGTGGTGTGGTTGGTAGTTAGGAGAAGGAGGTGCAAGCTCCGGTGTCGTCCACGTCACTTGATCATGGTTCAAAATTATGTGATACGTTGCTAAAAGCTCTCGTGTAGCTGAACACAGTGCAACGTTAATATTCACTCACTTCCACACACACTACACAAAATACAGTACAGTAGTTATAATTATTTTTATACTAAAAATGCAATATCTGTGTGTGCCTATTTAATTAAAATATAGCGTTATAATTAACTACTAACCACAAACAAATTTTGAAAATTTGTCCAAATGATGCAGAGTGAAAGAGAAAGTTTATTTACTTTTAAGTACCAGAACTGATTAAAGCATTTAATTTATAGAAATATAAATTTCTTACTACCAAATGAGCATAATAAAAGCATAAAAAAAACATTAAAATAAAGAGAGATTTATAACAAACTCTCCCTTCAAAACTTAAGTTTTGTTCTGAAATAAAAAAAATAGGCATTATGCTGATCACCGGAATTAATTAGCAGCGAGCGCCTTGCATAGCCAAAACAAAAAGGAGTTTTCACAAACAAAAGATAGATAGATATATGCTGTGGTTGGCTTTTTTGCCGTCCACGCCAGAATTGCTTGCAGATGGCAGAATTTTTTCCTACTTACTTAACAAATATCGTTTTATTTTGGACACTTCATACAATATCTTTATAAATTATAGCCTATCCTATGTGTTATTCTGATGTATAAGCTATATTTCTGTAAAGTTTCATTAAAATCCATTCAGTTGTTTTTGCGTGAAAGACCCCCAAACATCCTCTCTCTCTCTCTCACAAACTTTCGCATTTATAATATATATTAGATATAAATTATTTTTAGTATGTAATGTAAAATATATGTAATATTATGTCCAAATTTGAATTAAAAATTATAACAGTGAGGAAATTTTTAAAAATAATTAAAAGCTTTTAAAATTATATTTTAATTAATTTTGTTAAAATATAAAAGTTTTATGGTCATACAATAGTAGATTTTTTTTTCTGAATAATCTTATGGGTTGGTCAGTTTGAGTAGGAAAAATGGACCATTACTGTTCACTGGTTTCACAGTGAAGCCATAAATTTCTCGAAATTTAAAATTGCTAATTTTTTTCTTTGTATATTGTGATCACCTTCATGTCTAATAGTCATTTTTGAAATCATTTTGCTAATTTTTCAAAGGGAATAAATATGTAGTGAACTTTAAAGGGTAAATAGTTACAAAAAATCTGAAGGAAAAAAACATTCAAAATGTAATATATACCTACTCTAATTTAGCATACAATAGCTGCTAAGATTTCAGCTTATATATAAATTAACGAGATTTTTAAATATATATAAAATACATGAACATTATACAGAATATTAAATGTTTATACTTAATTAACAAAACAAAAATTTTGAAAATATGTTTGTATGTTTTATGCATATAATACTATTTTTTAGAGATTGAAACATTTGAGAATACTTAATAACAGGACCGACCATAATAGAAAGAAATTTTGTCAACTATCTAAAATCAGCAATGAAGAAATGAGGTTAAATAATTTCAACTCTGACTTCTTTTGTAAATTTCGATGACAAAAAAGATTACCTGAATCACAGTTCCATCACTGTCTCGAACAGTAAGGTCATAGTTAACAGAAATACCTTCCAGATGTTTTATAAGACACCTCTGAAGGTAACCACTCCTACTAGTTTTAACTGCAGTATCTATAAGACCCTAAAGATGAGATGAAACAAATTTTAATAATGAAACTACATTGATTAAGCTAATATACTTAAAAGGCAGACTGGGATACCTTTTGTTTAAAAGTATCATGTACAAAAATGACCCATTAAAACAATCTACTCTTATCAAGAATATATATTCAAAATAATGATTGTATATGTGTACCTATACGTATATGCATATGAGAGTATTGTAAAATTTTAATTGTTACAAAGTACTAAGAAATAACTGAAGTATTTGATTAAATTTATTTTGCATATTGATTAATTTTTATGCATGTAATGTTGTAAGATAGCTATTATTATTGATTTGTTTGGTTTCAAGAAAACATAGGTTAAAATAGTCCACAGTATGCAGAAGATATTGTAATTAAATTCATTTAAAAATTAGTACCTGGCTCACGATGAAATAATGACCCATCATATGACACCGTTGTGAGCTGGAAAATGTATTTTCAAACCAGCTTCACAAATTATATAAATTGAAGATCATCACTCAAGAAAAATGCTGTCTTAATGAAAATGGTGAAATACATTATCCCAGCGATTCTTAAGCTGTGGTCCGTGTACTCAAGGGGGTCCCCTTTCTAGGGGCTCTGCGAAGTTCTCTCATTTAATATTAAGATTCACCTCTTTTTCAGATTCTAAAGGACTCCTGGAAGAATTTAAACTAAATCACTTAATTCCCCAAATGAAAGAGTGCTACTAGAATATGTATTCCGGTCACAAGTATATGAATTCAGTTTTTTTTTTATTATTGTTTGCAACTACACAGCCATTACTACAATGTACAATTTTCAAAAAATACTAGACACACATGTGCAAAGATTAAGAACTTAATTTCTAGTGTGCCAATACAATAGCAGTTGCATTTAAATTGCTCAGTCAGGCACACATGTTCAAAAGTAATGGGGATCCACGATATAATGCTGATAAATAAAGGGGTTCACAGCGGTCGAAATTTAAGAGCCTTTATCCTATTGGTTGAAAGAGCAACATTCAAATGATCATGAATGAAACTGATCTTAGTCACAGCAGTGTTGTGGAAAATTATTCATGACAAATTGTGCATATCAAAGGTATCAATGAGCATGCTGGGTTCTATAATTACTGGCTCTTTTTTGGAAGCAAACAGTGTGATCTGTCAAGGGAGATGCTGTGTATTTTTGGAGCAAAAAGATCATTTTTTATTGTCCCAGTAACAATAGCTAAAATTTCAACTATGGATGAATTTTGTAATTATCAATATGATACAGAAACTAAAAAGATGAGCAAGGAGTAAAGCACAGTGATTCATCTCTCCCCAAAACAAAGAACATAAGATCTGTTTTTTGGGACTGTTGTCAAATCATCTTAAACTACCTGGAAAAAGTTATATATAGACTGTCACTGATTGCTATAACTTCACACTACTATAAATATTGTGAAATTTAGAAACCTGTATGATTCCCAAAAGCTTTATGTATGATCATGGAATCAATCATTTTACTATCATACAGGGGTCATACATCAATCATACAAGGGTCATACATCAATCATACAGGGGTAATAAAAAAAATGTATACACTTTAAGACTGGATAATATGTAAATGCCATAAATTTGAGATCGCATTGGCTACAGAATCAAGTTGTAAGAGTTGGTATTAACAGTTGGCATTAGTGTTTTGACGTGTTTAATAATAGTTCAGCAACAGATGGCACTAGAGTTTCAGCAGAGAAAGTGAGACCATGGACTTTCAAGCAGCAAAAAAGCCTTTTGAAATAATATTAGAAGTTCGAGATAATCAGTGAAGTGCATTAACATTGGTGGCAACAATAATGGAATCACCCCCACACTTAAGCATTTCTCGCCTTCATGATAAGTATGAAACAGATGGAACATTAAAGGATATGCATAAGAGACGATCAGACCAACCACATACATCAACAAGAGAAGAATCTTCTGTTGGAGTGTTAAATTCATTCACAGGGTCACCACAAAAATTGACATCACAATGTGCTCATGAAACAGATGTGAGTAGCACTAGTGTAGGTTCTATTCCCAAATGCAAAGAGCAAATTGGAAAGTTTATATACCACAATTGTTACACACACTGAACGAGGACGACCCAGACAGAACTCAGTTTTGAGAATAGTACCTCACACAGGTTGAAAATTATGCAAATTTTGTTTCCCAAGTGATGTGATCTCTAATACTTATGAGGTTTCCTAAAGAACGTGGTGCACAGCAAGAAACCATGCACACTAGAGAAACTGCACTATGAAATTGAAATGGCTAGTCACCCAATTCCTGTAGCTATTCTGAGATATGTGAACAACAATGTATGGCATCAGGCTCAAAAATGTTTGGCAGAGGGTAGATTACAGCTCTCTGGACCACTTATTATAACTTTGTAATTTTTATGCACTGTAATATTTAATGATAATATATATGTTTTTCTTCATTAAAAAAATGTGTATAAATATTTTTGAACAACCTTGTATATGACTGTTTATCATCACATTAAAAGAAAGGAGTCAGCAAAATGAGATCTCCCATCTCCAACATCTATAATCATATATAGCAGATTTTATAGGGCACTAAGATAAAGAAATTAAAGAGAACAGTCCCTTTGAAACTATATTCATTACTAATTAAATAAAAATTTCATTTCACTTATTCCAATAATTTAAATTACAAGAAAAATATAGAAATCTGCTCAAAATGTTTCAAAAGTAAATACAACTATATAAAAATGCATGCAATAAATTTGTTCCATAAATCCTGCTCCTACTACTATTAAAAAAGTCACAAAACTTCCCTGACATAGTTACACAACTAATACTCAAATGTCAGAATTTGGTCAATTAATTGCTATACCGTTTTAAAAGATTCCTCCCTTTAATAGAAAAAAATCGATTACCTATGGAATAGTAATTGATGTGAAACTTAAAACTTACTTCTCTGCCAGCCATACAATGGAAAAAATATTCTTGAGGATTTAATCCAGTCAAAAACCGGCCTCCTACAAAACCTCCTGCTTGTGGTGAAGTGGTATAAGGTAAAAATGAAGGCAAGGTACTACCATTCAGCATTAGAGGCATTCGCCTCCCTTCCAATTCAATTTGTCCCAAAAGACATGATATTTGCATTGCATTCACCTAGAAAATTTAAAAAATCCATTCAGAAATAAAAATAATTTCAACACACATTTAAATAGTTCTAAATTAAAATATAAGAGATAGTAAGTTAAATTTATAATTGAGCTAGTAAGTTCAATTGTATCGCATCCACAACTTAAAATTAGAATATCAGAAATTAGACAGCAGTCTCTACATTTTCAAAATAATTACTGTGCTCCAGATTATATTTCAAACTTTTTAATTAAAAATGCAAATTTAAATATATTGCATCTCTGAATGTACATAGAAAAACATTTCAAAGAAAGAACCAAATTCTTAATATATATTTCAGAGAAACATCAAAATTATATCAAAGACATTCTAAATTGTTTCTCGGAATGACACTTTAAAAACGAAAGATTTGCACTCAATAAAAAATTTTCTTTGCACATATATTGGGTTTATAATTCACGATTTTGATTAACTTTAAAAAAATAAAAGAGACGTCTTCATCCCAACTTTCCATGAACCATAAAAAATCAATCTAAACTATTAAAATTCATAGGTAAACAAACATATGCATGTATCTATGTGCGTATATCTTCTCACAAACCACACCACGCAGAAAATCGCCAAAGGTACCAAAAGACGGGGAATGATCCGAGGAAGCGGTTTTGACCCTATTTATTACGATATTGCAATTAGTTAAAAAGATATTAATTAAAAATTTTAAAATGCATGATTGTTTTACACCTGTTGGTTTCTTATTCCGTTGAGCTCATTTCCATTTCAACGGAGTGAAGTTCCGATGTTTTTAAAAAAGCCATCCAATTCTTCCTGTCAAACTCAGAATCTGAAAGATCATTTATTTCATCCCAATATGGCGTAATATATATATTATATATATATATATTTTTTTTTACAAAATAATGGTATTTTCCATTTTTTACGATTTTCTTCTAAAATGACTCAAAATCGATGCATTTTTAAGAAAATGATTCCAAAATCGTTTCGTTTCCTTTTTCTTTTGCGTTAATGAATTGATATTCTAAACTAAAAAAGTTCATGCTTTTATCTTTCAGAATCAGTCATTTAAAAAAATAAAATGTCGAAAACCTTTTTTTTTTCACAAAAAATACTCAAAATTTTAATTAAATATTTAATGACTTTGTCATTTACGAAAATGATCTCACAAAACTTTTTTTTCCGTGTAGAACAATATTATCCGTAATCTGTACAGAGATTGAAAAACTTGCTTAAAAATTACAGTTTTTTTTTTAAATGTGTTTTTTTGTTTTCTTTGGTTGTTTAGCAGGTTGGAGAAAAAACATTTGCAGTTAATATGTGAACACTTTGACTACTAATAAAATACAGTTTAGTTCATATTTTAAAATATCCTTTGAGAAACATAAAAGCAAATTTAAAATCAATTATAACTTTTAAAGTAGATTTGAATCAAAAGCATGGTGCTCAATGTTTATACAGATGGAATTACAACCTGCTTCATCACCTAGTCATGTATATACTAATACAGATTCATTTGGGTGCAAAGCAGTTAAGTTCTCTGAAAAATTATATACTCCACAAATAAGAGTGGATGTTCTCTCATCCATTATCATTTATCATTTAAAAGTAAACAAGGCTTCTTTTTTCACATCACAAAGGACAATATGAATTCACAAAGGTGAGTGGAAGTACAGTAATTTTGTAAAACAGATAGTGTTAAAACACTATCTGTTTTACAAAATTACTGTACTTCCACTTACTGTATTACATCAGCTTCAAAACAGCAATTTTTAATTATAACCACTAAAAAAAAAGATTGTTCATTTTCAAATTAAGCTGTTGTAATCTTTTTCTAAAACAAATGTTATAACTGAAGGAATACATTTAGAGGATGGGAAAAAATTCTAACATTTGATTCATTTAAATCAGGGGTGTCAAACTTGTTTGATATTACGAGCAACATGATCTATTTTATTATAAGTTGGGGGCCGTATGTTTACAATCTTTAAAAAATCAATAGCATATGATTCTTATAATGTATTATGCATTGATTACACTCAATGTAAAGCTCAGTGTTTTTAGTTATTATAAATATGCAATCATCTTATATTTCATGTTATTTTTTAAACTTAAACTATACATATTTTATACTTTTTATAAAAAAAAACCCCAAAAATTAAGAATTTCAATTTAACAGTTTTCAGAAGAAATTAGGCATCGTTTTTTAGCAAAGCAAATCATCGATTTGATTTAAAAGATTGTGCTGGCGTAATTTTTAAAGCTGACAATAAATGGTGATTGGGGTTTTAATCTTAATCTTTCTGAACTTTCGCTATTATTCATTAAAGAAAATAACTGCTCACATAAATGAGTGCTTCCGAACATAGCCATTATTTGCATAACAAATGATACACATTTTAGGAAATCTATCTACTGATATAAATATGTATAAAAATCTAGAATTTCATCTTCCATAGATTTTTGCTTCAACATAAAAAAATCACATTGGATTTCAATTAATTTCATTTGTAAGCTTTCATCAACAATTTCAATATAGATAGATAGAGTTGAAGTAAAAGTGCGAAATTATAGCTAACAGGTTTTAAAATTAGAATGAACAACTGTGTTACAATTTAATTTTGAGCATGTGTTTCGTAAATTTTAATTCATGGGATTTATTCAACAGATATTGAAGCTTTCAAAGTGAGACAAGTTTTCTTTTTCTATTTATTTTTCCCAAAGTAAGTAATATTATCAAGAGTATTATCAATAGAGTAATTTTTTTAAAACATATCCTATGTTTAAAACTTTGGAGCACAGTACCTGCTGGTGAATAATACAATAAAAATGCTAAAAATTACTATAGTCATGCTGTTTGCATGTTTCGTTTAATCTTGTAACCCCTTTAGTAATATCGGTCATGGTAGGTGCACCATCATGTGAGGCGAACCAACTTTTCCAATTGCAATATATATTTCTTCAGAACATTTATAAGTACTTTTAAAATTTTAGCTAAAGAAGTTGTATTTCAAATATGAATGTGATTTCAAAAAGTTCTTCACTTATTTTTAAATCAACATCGTATCTGTGGGGGGAAAAACAACTAGCCAAGCAAAATTTTTAATATATGTACTTTCATCAATATTGCAATAAAATAGGCTTGAAATTATGCTTGTGTGATTTCTCAAATTCTCAGTTATTTCGTCAATTCTGCTACCTACAATATTTCGAATGGACATAAAACTCCCGCTGTTTTAAATAAACACATTAACTTATAAATTTCATTTCAGTAAATGATTTTTATCTGCTTTCTAGATTAAATTTAATAATTTATAACTTTTACAGCAGCTGTATAATCTTCAACAAATTTAATGAGTGTGCTTTATTGTTTTTGAAGACTTGATCTCAATTTGGACAATTTGTCTTCACAAAGTTTTGCAAAGTATTGGTCATGATTTGTGTCATAGTACCCTTGTAAGATTATATTCCTTTGCACAACTGAAATAGAGTTTTTAGGTATCAAACATAATTTAATCTTATTTTGAACACAAAAATATCACAGTCGCCAGTTTTTTGAAAATTACTGAATTCCTTTTGAATTAATCTTTCTTTACTCATTGTTGAAATTTGATTGTGCTTTCATTCACAAACAATTAAGTATACACTTCCCTATCTTAACCATCTTGAATATATTTTTTTAAACTTTGAAAACCCCTGACTGCCTCTTGCTAATTGGACACTCCAAACACAGAAAGAGGAAGAGAAATAGAAGTTGTACTCACAAAGAGAATCAGGGTACCATCTATAGTTCGGAACATGCACAGTGTGTGTGTGTGTGGATTTCAGAATTTAATAACAAATACTTTATTATAGTAAAATTAAATGAAAACATTTAATGAAAGATTAAAAAATATTTTTAATCTAAAGACATTTCTATTATCAAAAAGGATTTCTTTTAAAACAAGAATAGGTAATAGGCAAATATATTGTAGATTTATATATAAGGTTGACCTCAAATACATTTCAAAATGAAAAAACTTTAAAAGCCTAATGTTTAAAATTTTTTTTAAAGAATTGAGTAACGGGCCGCAATTTATGTATTGGCAGGCCGTGTGTTTGACACCCCTGATTTAAATAAATATTTCCTTCCTTTTAAAGCAAAAACTAAAAAATTGCTTCAGCTCTATTCTGTTCTTCTAATTTTAATCTGATCTGTCATATTTCTTTCTACAGTAGCTAGCTTAATCAGTAATTTAGATACTATTTGGACTATAAAATTCATTGGCCTCATTAAAAGTTCCTTTGAAGTTCAAATCTTGAGCATAAAAATACTCACACAACTAAATTATATTCACAAGTTAAAAAATGAAATAATTTGAATTTTGCATTAAATTTTTTCCAGTTTTTTTAAAAACTCATTTGAAAAATTTAATTGATGCATATAAATTTTTTTACACTTATTATTTACCCTGCTATTAATCCTTCTAGACTTTTCAATCATTGCAAAAATATATCTTCTATTCCTCAAATACATTCTATTAAAAAATATACATAAAAAAAGTTATGATTAGAATTAGTTGCACACAGTAGAATCAGATTATGATTAGAATTAGTTGCACACAGTAATATACACATAACATAGTAAATCCCTACCATACCACTCATAAGATAATTATCCTTAATTAACAAAAAAGTACACATAAAAAATGCTGTTAAAATCACCAAAATTTTTTACTAAAACTTACAGAAGATCCTTTAGCTCCTGATTCAACCATAAGTTGAAGATTATTAAGTGGGAACTTTTTCCTGAGACCTTTAGGTATGCAAACTCTAAAATGAGTAGTTTCATTAATATCTAAAATAAATTTCAATAAGTGTTTAAGAAAATTTAGGTATATGTACATGAAAGTCATTATACTAAACCAAACAAATTTTGACTATGTATGTTAATTATGTGCAAATACATTTTACTATATAATCCAAAAGCTTATTCTATAATAAGTTGTATTTCATTATACATTACTTTATTTATTACAGGTAAATGGTTTATTAATGTAGTTTTTTTTTTTTAAAAAATTGATGCTTGACTTTGAAGCAAGCTCTGATTTCAAATAACAGAAAAAAAAGGAAACTTATCAAAGAATAAAGGGAAAATTTATTTACTGTCTTATAAACTGTCCTTTATTTTTTTAAAAAAATCATTTTTCTTATACTATGTGGCAAGTTACCTGTGGACTAGAACTAAACTAGTCCCTTAATAAATCAGGTTCAAATAAATCATGTATTAAATTTCAGAATGAAATACATAAATTTCATTAAAAGTCCAGGCAGGCCCAATGTGGCCCGCGGGCCACGTATTTGACATGTCTGATCTATGCAATCAAAAGTTTGCAATAGAAAATAATAAACCTATTCACGACACGAAAAAAATGTCCCAACATGAAAAATTGTCAATAAGAATTAAAAATTAAAATTATAACTTTAAAATAGATTATAGCTAGCTTTTGTTGTTTAACTGATCTTATTAATGTCACATTTAAAAGCAACACAAACAACAATGAATCTTGTACTTTCGAACCATAGATAAATGACAAGAATGTTACATGAGCCAACACTAATCCACTCTTATAACTTCACCCTCATACTAACTTGAGAATTCAGAGCCCCATCAGGTTTAATACACAATGAGTAAACATCATTTTTACTACATAATGAGTCTTCAATGGAATTAGATCTAGAAAACACAATTCATCCTCAGACACAAGCTCTCAAATATGATTACTCAGATGCTGCATGAACAATCATTATTTTGTTTGAATAAGGATCAAAGAAACACATAAAAATGTCTAGGCTTTCCTCCTTGTCATAAAATATTAAGTTTGATTTATCAATAACATTAAAGATGAAAAACTTGTTGAGGCGTACAATGGATTTACAGAGTTCTTTAGATAACTAAAAGAATTGCAGCCAATTGTGAAAGTAATGTAATATATATATATACACAATATTCAATAATTCATTGTTATGATCACATTAAATGTTATGGAAATCACAATAGAATGCAAAATTTTAAGATTACAGTTTCCATATCTTTCTTTCCTCAGTCTCCAAAACAAACCAATGCACAACACAATCCTAAGCTCAAGGAAACATCTTTCAATAGTATCAATAATTCAATGGAATAACTTACTTAAGGATTGTATATATAAATACTTTTGCAAAATATAAGCAACAACTACAAGTTCAATCATTTTAATTCTTTCATTTAATTTTTAATTTTTTTTTTATTTTTGGTCAAGTGGTCAGTCTGACACAAAAAAAACCCCAGAGTTCAGTTCCCAAGTAAGCTTGGTACTCATCTATTGACCCCCTAAAGGGATGAAAGGCTGAATACAATAGTAAACATATATTGTTGTTGTTACTAAATGTAACTTGTCTAATGTTGTTAGGTCTGGGCTCATGAAATTCATCGCAGCAAAAGGTAGATGTACGCCTGTTGTTAACTGTAGCTTTGAGCACCATACAGAAATAATCATATACTAAAAGTAATAAGTGAACATTATGCCTTGCATTAAATCTGACAGAATCAAGTCAACTATAGCATTTAAATTAATTATTGTGTTAATATCTACTCACTTAAAAATGATAAATTCTATTAAATATCAAGTAGAAATATTAGTAAAAAATATTGAAGATTATTTTAATAGAAGAATATTTAGAAATGTTATTCATACAAAGCAAGAATAACAGTTCTCACTTGTTAATTTCATTGTTTAATTTTGTCGTTATACTTTTCATTTCCATATCCAGTATTTTTAGTCCGGTATCATCTCTGCTACGATGCGCTTTTTTGTAATTTAAAAGTAATTCTTCTATGTCTGGATTTTCAGGACCCTCCAATTCAAATGCTCTAGCAGATGCAACCAAACCTTGGCTTTTAGCACTTCTTAAAATACGCCGTCGTTCTTTGTTAGCCTGTTTTAAAATAAGATAAATATTTGTGGTAAAAAAGTAAATTGGTAAGGTAAAGGTAACAACAGAGTGATAAATGCAATTCTAACAATGGTTAAGAAATGTTGTTAGAGCTGAAGAAGAATATTATACCTTTTTATTTACAAAAATATCTTCAACTCCTAGAGAAAAGCCAGAAAAATACTGCAGATAATGGGTGAAAAGACGAGCAAAAGCAGTTAAAATAGTATTTGCAATCTCGCCACCATATAACTGAAATAAAAAAAGGTGTTAGAATGAAAAACTGTAAGGATATTAATATTTAAATGGAAAATATCTTAGAAATTAAAATACATTCAACAGTTTTAACAAAATGATGAAAATTTGCAGTAAAAAAAATCACATAAATTGATCCAATAAAATCAATTTTTATCATCTACGGTCCAAGATCTACCCAAACTTGAATAATCATTTATAAATATTACATTATTTTTTTTACTTAAATATTGACAGTGATAAGTTAAAATTAAGAGAAACTGCAAATTACGATTTTAAATGTTTATAAGCACATATTTTAGTCCAGGTCAATCAACCAGGGGCCACAAGCAACAATACGCTCAAGTATCCCTGTTGATGGATGCACTGCTTGCTGCATTTTCTTGTTCTTTGCCATACTTAAAATAGTACTTACAAATTCTTGCAACACGTTTGCATCTTGAACTAAATGGAGAATCTTTCTCTTGAAAAATTAGTTTCTCAGAAAGCAAGATAACCATTTTCCCATGACTGTTGATAATTGAATAAGATTCTTCAATTCTTTGATTTTGTAGGGGTAAGCATTTTAACAAGTACATTCAATTGAATAGACAGCCAATGAATCAGCGAATTATTCCAAGATTTTGTCAACTACATTAGATACGGATTTCAAATCCTCTGAAATGAACATAAGAATCTGTTGTACTGATGTCAGTAAATGTAATATCCACAGACCTGAGTAGATGGCCACAGAAATTTGGGGAATCTTATCTTTTACAGAAGTTGACTAGGACAATAAACTCCTAGGTGTAGTTCTTGTAGCAGAAGCTTCAACCTGTAGGTCTCCACTCCTTCGAATTATTCTATCAGATGATTTATTAAAGCCTTATATTTTCCAGTTACAAGAGGATTCACTACAACGGTGGTAACAAGAGTATGTGAATTTTGGCTTCAATGAGAGTAATGACATGTTGATACTTGTTCTTCACTGTAATCCCCACTATGACTTTCAATCTATGCAAAGAAAAGGGTCAAATTCAATTTCCAATACAGCAGTGATTTGAAAGCTACACCGGAAAACGCAGGAGATTTAAATTGGATAGTGGCTATACTGCCTCCATCAGAACTTGCTGTATCTTTAATACCCATCAAATTAAATAACCAGAACAAATAAAACAAAAAATATGAAAGACATGAAATCATGAAGTATGAAATAAAAGTCAAGGTCACCAATTTATGGTACTTTGTTGTACCAAAATTAAAATGTGATGTTAAAGTTTAAAAAAAAAAACTTACAATTAAAATCAAAGATTCATTTACACATATTTATTAGTTTTAGGATAAAAGATTAAACTAGCATAAGTCAAAAACAAATTCATGCTTAGTAAAACTCTCTGGTGTACAATTATCAAACATAAAATATATAAAATAAGTATTTAACATATTCGAAATTATTGGAAGCAAAAATGCTCTGGTACCTTAACAGCAGAAAATTTGAATTTAAGTACTTAGAGAAATAGTCCAGATTGCTCATAGCTACATTTCATGCAGGAGAAATTATGTCAAACCAACAAGCAATGATTTGCAATAGTTTTCCACAATTTCAGAGGTCAGTTTGGAAAAAAATTTTAATTTGATCATGAACAGTTGTAAATATATGCATTTAATGCATCCTCCATATATGTATATTTGTGCAATTAATATCCAAGTTTATGCCTATCTCATTAGTTACAGATCTCACACACAACTACATACCAGGGCTGGACGATGCCTTGATACATCAGTAAACACCAGTGTTAACGCTACATAAAAAAAACGGTGTTTTATTTATATCCAGAATGATGCATCTATAAACCAGTGCAGCCATAAATACCTTTTCGATGTAGAGCCGAGCTTCGTTCCGATGTAAATTTGACAAAACCTAGGGAGAAAAAACCGGTCTCGTATCAATCGCGTCTGCAGAAACACCAAAAATCGAGAGGTGAGAAATCAGCGATTTTGGGTGTCACATGGGGAATGCTGGAGACAAACCTTTGCGCCCGGTCTAATGTAGATGTAGAGATGAGCTTCATTTCGATTTTGGGTTTTCTTAGCTGCTCGACTTCAAACCGATGAAAAATAAATTGATTTGACGTTCATCGTGTATCACGGTGTTCGGTGTTGTGTTGCATCGCTTGTATCAGCATGTGGTAAATAGTTAATTCAGACCAGCGACCGATGTACAAGTCTGCAGTCCAGAGTGAAAATATTTTGATTTATTTGCAAACATCACCAACTGTTACTGTAATTAAGGTAAGCATTTTTTATGTTTTGATTAAAACCTTTCTGATATTTATTAATGAAAAAAAAATTTTTATGTTTGATTAAGGTGTTTAAGAAGAAAAAAATGTATTACTTACAAAATAATCAATCCTGTGGCAGATGTTTTTTTTAGAGCAATTTTTTTTCTTTCTAAAATTATCATATTTTTCACATGTGCTTTTTTCAATAAATGAGTTTTATTTTAGTATTTAAAGCAAACTAGATAACTTTATTTTTATGGAAAAAGTATTGATCAAGGAATTTCGTTTTCGGTTCAACCCGTAGGTGGTATCAAATGTAATCTTTTTTTGCTAATGTTTTATAATTTTGTGGTTAGATATCTGATTTAAATTGAGAGGATTAAAACCACAAATTTTTCTTAAGTTTGCCTAAATAAATAATCTGAGCTAAACATTTTTGCAGGCTTCAATTTTTTTACAAATATTATCTTTGATATACTTTATCATAAAAATTATCTTCCGAGTAATTTATTGAGTGTGTTTCCTTTATTTGTAGAGGTACAGTACAGCATTGATAATTCGGCATCGTCATGACCAAGTCTAAGGCGGAAAATCGATTTTTCTGATTATGGGTAATATTGGGTAAAAAAAAAATAAAACGGCAATTCACAAAAATCGATATTTAGTTAATGGAACCTCGAATACTTGATAATAAAGATGGAGTTTCTGAAGTATTGAAAATAAAAATACGGTATAATGTCCGAAATCTGGATGTCTAATATCCTGAATGATCAAATTATTGCCGGACATTTTTTTTTTCCAGAGGTAAAGGAAAAAAGGGATATTCTCACAACATTACAGTGGGTAAAATTGATTTGCTTGTGACATCTGTATACAATAATTATCAATTTAATTCTTTTTGTAGGAATCTCCTATCATAAAAGTTGTGTGAATGAAAAAAAAAGTCAGTTGCTCATTGAACATTAGAATGTCCAGTATTTTCTCAACTGCTTCCAAAGAAGAAGTCAAAAAGTCGAGCTTGGGAACATTTTGGGTTACCTGTGAATGAAAGCGGACAAATCATTTCTGAAGATATAGCAGTTTGCAAACTTTGTAGGGCCCCAGTTTCAGCAAAAAGTGGAAATACATCTAATTTATTTGGTCATCTCAAGCTTCATCATTCATTCAAGTTTTCAGAAGTTTCTAATAAAAGTAAAGTAGTCACGGCGACAGTGCAATATTCTCCATTTTGAGCTGCTGTTGATGAGTCAATTGATGAGCCACAACCACATTCAAACATGGCTGTATCTGAATCAATCAATTTAACTTTGTTGACAATCATAGGCATGAAAGATAAAAGTTTATGACTGATTTTCAACGGTTGGATGACCAAGCCTCTAAACGTACTACTGACTCAGTAACAAAATTTTTAGTGTGCACTATGCAGCCATACAACATTGTTGATAGAAGAGAATTCATAAATATGGTGCAGGTCCTTGACCATCGTTATAGCTTACCTGGACTAAAGCACTTTACTGCTACAGCAGTTCCAAAACTCAATAATGAAGTCGGGGACAAGATTAGGCAGGAAACTATCATTAATTAACAAAGATACAATTTCTGTAACAACTAACTGCTGGACATCTATAGCCAATACACCATACATCACTATTACAGTACATTTTATCACATGAGAGTGGGCACTGAAATCAGCATGTGCACATTTTGATGATGATCACAATGGTAAGAACATTGCTGAAGTTTTGAGGAGTATTTTAAATGATTGGGGCATTGATGTCCAGAACATAATGTCAATCACTACTGACAATGGGCGTAACATCTTAAAATGAATTGAAGAACTCAATTTAGAGAATGTTCATAATTTCTTGTTTTGCTCACAATATAAACATAGGGGTTAATCACTCTTTGGATATTCCTGTATTGAAGAGAACTATTGCACGGCTTAAAAAGTTGCAAAATGCATTTGCAATGAGTTGGAAGATGAAGAGAGATCTCCACAAAGCCCAAGAGTTACTACAAATGGAGGTAAAAACACTTCCCTCTGCTTGTGTAACTCGATGGTGGAGCATTTTAAAATTAGTGAAACGATTTCTGGAAAATCAGTGCAAATTTGCCAATTTGCAAAATCATTTTAGAGTACTCAAATAAAAAGCATTTGATGCTAGAGGGAAATGAAATTTCAGCCTTAGAAGACTTCCCAAGAGCGACTGAGTTATTAGAGGACATAACAAGTTCCTTGAGCCGCGAAAAATATACAACAGTGTCAACTGTACTACCTTTATACATGAAAATAAAAAATAATCTTCAAAACAAGGATGAAGACAATTTGCTACTTAAAAGTACCGAATCAGAAATTTTAGAGTCCCTAAATAAGTATGAATCTCATCCCATGCCATCAAATTTACAATTATTAGCTCTGTGTGATACAAGATTCTGGCTTAACTTTATAGAGTCTCCCGAAGAAGTAAAGAAATTAGCTGTCGCAAAAATGAGGAACATTTATACAACACAGAAGACATCTAATCCTGATAATTTTGAAAATATTGAAACTAGGACTAAAGAACAAAACAAGAAAGGATTGGCTAAATTTTTTTATGTGTTCGGTTCAAACAGTAATTCAGAAAATACAAGGAATCCTTCCCAGGAAGCTGAGAAAAAGCTCAATAATTATTTATCTATGCCAAGAGTTTCATTCAAACATGATCCCCTCGATTGGTGGAAGGTTCACTACGAATCTTTCCCATCTCTGAAAATTCTAGCCAGAAAATATCTGTGTGTATTCAGGGTTCAAGTGTGGCCTCGGAAAGAGTTTTCAGTTCAGGTGGAAGCGTTATAACAAGACAAAGAGCTTCCTTTCTCCCTAAGCATGCAGAGATGCAAATTTTCCTTAGTCATAATAAAAAATATTTTTTTGCATTTTCAAATTGTATAGTACTTTTTTTTATATTTGAATGCCTTTTTTAATTCTTTTACAGGTTCATTTTTATGTTTTGGCCTGTTTCTCTGTTAAATTATCTTTCAAATTGAAAGTGTAACATTTTTAATTATTTCACTTATTGATAATTTTTTATATGGTCAATCATTTTATTTTTTTAATACGTACAAAAAGTGTTGGCACATTATTTTTGTTTTATTTATAAAAGTTTTACATCGCGATACATTGTAACATCACAATGTAAAGTTGCTGATGTATCACGATGTAGAGATGTCTACATCATCCAGCCCAACTACATACCATAAATCTCCTAAGATCCCTCCTCTCCAAAAGAATTGAAAGATTAGCTTTGAAATGAATGATAAAGTTCAATAAGCAAATGATCTAACCAATTTAAGGAAACAAAGAAAATATAAAAGTAAAATGGAAAACTACATTTGCATCACATTTTAAATGTTCCATTATAATCACATTTAATTTGCCCAATGCATAATTATTCATGATGAACCTTATTTTGAGCATAGTCAAGTAACAAGTCACTTGATTCAGAATCACTTTGTTTTCCTAACAACATTATTTGGATTACTAGGATTCCAAGATTCAGTATGACTTACAAAAACCACTAAATAAATTTTTTAGTTCAGTATAGTAACAGATGGAACCAAAGCTCAACTCAAAAACCATTGTGAAGCTTATTTATTTGCTTATCAGGCTATAATTGTTTTTATTGCCAATAAAGAAAGCTATAATAATCGAGAATTACTTACTTCGTAACACATATGAATTAGACTATATGGTGTTGGACCCACTTGACCCTTGTCTATTACACCAGAAAGAAGCTCCCCTTGCCTAATTATGACTTCTGATTCAGTCATGCAATCATCAGTAGTATCACTTAAAGAGCGGTCTGATGGAGAATGTGATTTCCAGTTCTAAATAAATGACATTTTTCTCTTTTTAATTTGAAATTATTCAAATATATCACAAAAATACTCAAACATATTTTACACAAACAATATTAATGGAATTCACAAATTCATTTAAATATGAAATTAATTTTTTCATTGATTTCTTCTTTTTCATTGAAAAATATTTGAGGAAAATTTTTGTATAAGATACATGAAAAATTATTAGCATAGGAAGAAATAAATATGAAATGTAATAACACTGTAATTAAAATAATATTTCAAAAATAATTTGCAAAAATACAGTATGCAAGCAACAACAGGCTTACAGGAATTTTATTCTTAAAAATGAAAGGACAAAAAAAATGAGAAATTTTTTTTTACAATAAAGTATTGAATGAGTAATGCCAACAAGATTTTTAAAAAAAATATTTTCTTTTTTAAGATTCTTAACATGCAATTCAATTTTTGTTAATACAGATCAATACATATGTAAGACATCATATTTAGTGATGTTCAAAGAAGTATTACACTAAACCTCCTTCATCCCTAAAAATTTTTCAATGTTTCTCAACTGCTCTGCCAAAACAATGAGGTTTGTTGCCTACTGAGTTTGTAAATATCTGTTAGCACTACTTACCATAAATATTCTTATCTTCGGCCATAATATATTTTTCTTTCTCCAATATACATATTTGTCTTAATTTACTTTAGTATTTTTAATTAATTTTAACATTAAAAGGATATTTTGTTTTGCAGCCGATAAACAGTGTTTAAAAAAAGTTTTCAGTTATGCAAAGTATTTTTATTTAAATATCGGGAGGAATGACGTCATACATTGATGTCATTCTTATGTTGACAGAACAGGTGTTTTTAGAAAAGTTCGAATAAACTCACTTTCTCTTCTTTTTTTTTCCCGATGGGAATAGCATCGGAGCTGCTTCGTAAAACTTGAATTGTATCAGAAAGGGAATGGGTAAATAATTACTTTATGTTCCTTTTAAGAATTAAAGAGCTACCATACTTTCATTTTTGTAAATAACTTTTTCTTTTTAATATTACTATTTGATTTAATTATTATTTTTTTTTTATCGTTTAGCTGAAATAATAAAGAGTTTATTTCTTAAAGACGTTTGTTCTGTTTTTGACTACTTATTGTGCACTGTGAATGACATGTGTTTTCCCTTTTTACCATCTCTTACTTCAGCGCAAACGCTGCCCTGCCATAAATACTCTGCTAAATGCTTTTACCTACTATTGAGTTTTAATAACTCGTTGGCGTTTTTATGGGTATTTAATTTAGTATACGCCAACAATATCTCCATTTTAAGCATGAAACATCACTGTTATGCCTAGATAGTTGTTAGAGGGGTCGAATTCAATACAGTGAAGTTGATCATATACCAAATTCCAAAGCATACCAATACAAATTCAAAATGCATTATTTTAATGCCAATATAATTAAGTAAAATAAAAATGTGGGTAATTTTTTAACACGCTTTTGGTGCTAGTTTGCTATCAGGGATAATAGCGCCAAGTTGTTGCTTAAGTTCGCCAAGATGGGTGATAACAGTACAATATGGTTACCTTTATATTTTTATCATCTGTCGATGTGATTGCCATGGAGATTACATATATTAGACATAACTTTTATTGGTTTTTTCCCGCTGTTGCCCTATTAATTTCAGACGATTTTAATAAAAATTTCTAATTTCTGTAAAAATTTAACCATTTTCAGTGTAATTTTTCTATTGTTTGCGTCTTCTGTTTAATTCTGTGCTATTTTCGAATATGGATATTTCTAAAATGAGTACTAGGATATTTTTTTCTCAGAAGAATAAGTGTTGTGCTTTTAATTATCGCTACATATCATTTATTTTACGTTTAAAATTTTTTTTTTTTTTTACGTTCTTTGTTCGATGCAATTCGTTGAAGGAACTTGCAGTGCAAGTTTCATATTGCAAGCTTTCACTACTTTGTAATTAGAACTCTTAATTAATTTTAACATACATTATGTAATTATTTTATTCACAATGTAATACAAAAATGCAATTATTACTTTTTTAATTATAATCTAATATTCTTTATTTATAATTATTTCTTTATTTCTTTTTTATTTATAAATATTATTACATATTTTCTTATTTATTTATAATTAATATTGTTATTTATTTATAATTATTATGTTATTTATTTATAACTGTTTTTGCAGTTTATTTATAATTATGTAATACAAGTAATCTTATGCATTACTTTTTATTTTTTTACAATTCGACAATTATTATTTTTTATAATTACCTTTAAATTATATTATATGATTATTTCTAATAACTGTTATTAAATCGTACTATATGAATATTATATATAATTACGATAAAATAATATAAGATTATTATATGCTGCTTATAATAATATTATTACTACATGTTACTTTTTATTACATATTATTGATATTCATTATTTATGGATTGATCTAGGTTATTCTCAATCTCTCCCTATATCCTTTATTTGAAATACATTTTCAATGTATTTCAAAACAATTCTTTAAAATTATTATGTATCATTAAATTACTCTTAGGCCGCCATATTGGATTCCCTTCCAACTACAGCAAACGCCGCTAGGCGCAATTACCCCCGATATCAAATTAGTTCCACGCTTTTATAAGTTTCACTCGTATGTAATGGAATCTTCGGACTCAATTTTTACCCACTTTAAAAGGTCAGATTAATTCAAAATTTTGCACACTTGTCAAGGATCAATGACAATATGATTTCATAATTATGTTCCATTGTCCTGATCAGGATTGTCAAAAATAATGATTTTAAGGATTTCCGAGATTCGGCGACTAATTGCATAAACCATTTTCAAATTTGGCGACTAAATCCATACTCCATTTCCAAATTTGGCGAATAAAGTACCCTACCCCTTAAAAATGTGTAACCCTAAAAATGAAAACACTTGTTATTAATACAAATAAAAAAAAGGGGGAGGGGGTTCTTTATGCGAGAAAGGAAGGAAGAGAAAAAAAAGACTTGTGCATGTGAATAGAAATAATTTATGTTCTAACTGCTAAATATTTTTTATTTTTATAAAACAATATGCATAGAAGTGATGATACGGATTAACATTATAGCAATATGTTTAAAAGGTGATAAATTTATGCTCTAACTGCTGAATATTTTTTTTATTTTGATAAAGTAATATAATTAGATGTGATGACACGAATTAACATTATAGCAACACTTTGAAAAGGTGATAATACGATTGACATTTAATATTTCTTTTAAACACGCTTTTATTAGTTAGACCTGTATCTATAGAGATGGGATCTTTGAAATATAATGATATGGGACTCACCCGAGGCCCCATACACGGAGATAATAAATACCCTTCAGACCCATTAATTAATATCCATTGAAGAGCAAGTCTAATTCCAGCAGCCACATAATTCTGGCTCCAAATATCAAACTCAAGGATAAATTCAACAAAAAATAAATGAGTTTTAAAAACTAAAAAAACAGGCTTTTATTGTACATTGAACTAAAAAAAAAGAAAAAAGTTATAGTTTTTAAAAAACTAAAAAAACACGCTTTTATAGTGAAATAAACTAAAAAGTAAAAAAATAATTCTTAATATAAGAATAAAATGATTAACGAGGAAATTAATGTCATTGTGGTAAAAGCGTGGGGTGCTTTTTGCATTAACATATATACACAAGAACTGTACAAAAGCTTTTAATAGTGTGCAATGCAAAAAATAGAAGATTGTTCATATGTTATTCAGACTGCATTTAAGATGAACAATAGATATACATGTTCTCCCACACACACATAATTTTTAAACAAAATAATTAACATTTAATTAAAGCTCAACACAAAACAAAAATGAGATATTTTTAAAAAATTCAACAGTTCCTGGTTTTTAAAGAATAAGGATGAAGTGCAGTTTCTTGCATTTAATACAGCATACATAAAATACTATTTCAAAATACTGGCATATACATTTGATTTTATACCAATCACTTTATACTATACTTAGCACATTTTATTCAAATATCCTTGAAATTAAGTATTTTTTTACCTTTCGAGAAACTTTCGTTTTTCCTTCAAGATTTGGAGGAATTTTTCCTTCAGGAATTAGATTTATAATAATAGTAGACACAACCTGAAATGAGAAATTACATACTGAAAGAGGCAATAAAAGTAAGTTAAAGCAATCTTTATTTTCCATAATTATACCTAACTTATTATCATGACTAATTCATATCAATTTAATAAATATTTATTAAGTCTTAACTGGTAAAAATTAGAATGAAAAAAACAATTTAAATAAGTTTAATCCACAATATACAAACAGTGAAATAATCAATATAGATTAATTCTTAAACCAGCAAGAGCAATTAATAATTTAAATTGCCAATACTTTATGGAAGATGTGTAGAAATAGGGGGGGGGAGATAGCATGTACACCTTTCCATTAGTTTTGTGCAGTAACCAACATGTTACATATCATATTTTAGTTCACTCAATATAAGTTTATTTGATTTAAAACCACTTTAATGTCAGAAAATTATAATCATTTTCAAATGACAAAAAAAAAAAGTTTCTTTAAGAAAACATTTTTGAATAAAATGCTGCAAATAAGTATATTTAAAAAAAATTGATAAAATGAACAGTTTAATAGATTTTAATTTTGTATCATTGTCCACAACTAAGTCAAAAATCAGTAATAGTTGGTCTTGTTTGGAAGTGCGAGCCATGATTCGATTTTTACTGCAAAGAATGTGTCTGCATCTGCAATGAGCAGACAACATGTAGCGAAATTGTGTCACTCTTTTCAAACAGGCAGACAGATTGTTGAAAGCTGCAATATGACAAGGAGAGGCCAGCCAAATTCTTCAATAACAGAAATCAACATGGCACGAATTGGAGATATGATTCAAAATTATCAACGAGTAACTCTGCGCAAAATCTCGTCTCAGAGCTGGGTCTGAGCTATAACAGCTATGGATTGTGATCTGAGATTGATTAATCGAAAAATCGATTTCTCAGACCAAAAAAATCGGATTTTTTACATTGATATGTAGTGATATTTCATCCTTGAAAATTGACATTCGATTTTTTTTCCCCATTTTGGTAAAAACCATAAAAAATGAAGAATTTAAACACTATTTATCGCAGGCAGTTGTATACCTGAAGTAAAATCCAATACTTTACTGACAAGAGCAGAAAAACTCTATTTATCATCATGCTCATTCAATAGCCATGATCTGTATGTGTATTGTGGGATCATCTGTTCCTTGTGAGCGCCTTTTTTTTATTGCCGGCAAAATCGCAAGTGATGAGCAGAACCATTTGGATCCCAGTAGACTTGAGTGACTTGTTTTTAAAAAATTTAGATATTAAGCATTGGGAACTATAAGCTATATAATCTATTTTCTAAACTTTTTAATGTAACAAATACATTTAGAAAATAGATGACTTCTTTAAACCTGATACTTTGATATGGTAATAAAAATAGTTGTAATTGTCAAATTACTAAACTAAATACATCCCCCCTGATTTTACTGATGAGAGAACGTTTATTATGGTATTTTTCTTGAATTTCATAAAAAGGATTTATATTAACATTGTAAATGCAAACTAGAAGAAAAAAATCGATTTCTTAGAAATCAATCTTTTAGACCTCGATTTTTTTGTGAATTGATTCATCAGGTTACGATTTGAATCGATTTAAAAATCTATCTTTTTCTCGAAGAATTGCTATCCCTAATGGTAGCAAGCAACATGTCATTTCTAATGTGCTTGCGATATTCCAAGACAGTTCTGTGAAATCATCTGCCGAGACCTGGCTCAGTGACCAGATTTCTACCGAGACGGGTTAAACAATTTAGTCCTGTGTTCTGATAAATGCCTAAATGACTTGGTGATTACGTCGAAATGGGATAGGCACGTATGCCTCTTTTGAATTTTCTGTCTATTGCTGATAAATATTTCTTTATTCAACTTATAACCTTTTTCTTTTATCAACCCTCATATTCTATCTTTGCAGCAATATATGGCAAATATAAGCAATATAAACACTAAGACAACTTTCTTGTTTTAGGTGACCCTTTCATAAGTTAAGTCAGAACTAGCTCAAACTAAATCAATGCAACTTGAATACAGCAAAGCATTGATAATGAACTTAATCACATAAAAAAATAACTATAATTGGACTTTAAAGAAGCGAACATAAATATATTTAAGTATAGAAATTTATGCAAAAAAATGTATACAATATAAAATAAGTATTAACATAAAACTCCTCACAATTATTGAGGTAACAGCAGTAAAACACTAAGCATTTAAAAGAAAGGAATACACACTGAATTAATTCTAAGATTAATAACATAAATAGTACAATCAAGATGTATAACTTTGACAAAACCATATATAAAATTCTGCACAATTCAATCAAATTATATATTTTTTAATTTAATTATTGAATTCCAATATATAAATTTGAGAATGCAGTTTTTTATGAAATTAATCAGTTAAAATATTGTGAAAATTTTAAAAAATATATTTTCTACCCTTTAACTGCTTTTTGTTTTAAAATTTTACCTTTACTTAAAAATGTACAATTAATAAAAAAAAATTAATCAAAATTCAAAAACAATCATTGTTAAATGAAAAATTTGAAGTTTTTTTTTTTTTTTTTGATGAATTTAAAACTCAATGAAATGTTATTAATCCAAATGCATATATAATTTAGGACGAAAAAAGTAAGACAAAAAATTTTCATTCAATGAGAAAAATTTAAAAAGAAATTTCAGATCAGCTTTTTCTTTAAAATTGTATCATTTTTTAACTTGACTTCTTAAAACTAATTTTCTAAAAATTAAATTATTAAACAAAACACATTACATCAGTGATGAATAATTAATTACTTGCCTGTTTTCCTGACCATAACACCTGAGGTTTCAGAATAGCAGGGGGCAACATCTTTATTTTTTTACGAAAAAAAGACATAGCACTGAATATCAGTTGTTGGTATTTGTCCCTATTATATGTAAATTAAAGAATACAGTTAAATAGATATATTTAAAAAATACTCCTAAATGGTCACTTTATATTTAATACTAATATAAAATGATTTAGGCAAGCAAATAAACTAGGCATTAAAAAAGTAACTTAACTGTATATGCATTAAAAAATGGATTTGTTTCCATGCCTACCCAGTTTAAATTATAACAGATATTATAACTGGGTACAGAATTCAGAAGTGATTTACATGAAACTATTAAGATGTTTATATTCTTTACCTTATAACTTTACATTTATTGTATTTATTTTGCACATACACTGAAACATATTTTTGCTTTAAAAAGTAAACTGCTATCTAATTTTGATTATAAATAAGCACTAACAAATATTGTTGACAATATTTTTCATTTACAGCAATTATTGATCATTGACTTATCATTTGAAAATATGACATAAGCAGATGACTTATTAATTCTCAAAAAATATCCTCTCAATAAAAGTTATTCAATCAGCCTTTTACATACTTTAAAAAAATTTTTGAAGCAAACAGTTTTGTTTATATTGATCAAAAATATGGATTCATTTCTTAGTATCAAGAAAATGTTGCCTAAATAAATAGTGTCTTGATGAAAAATATCATAGCTTCAGTGTTTTTTAAACTTTAACAAGAGGAAAATCCATATGAAATCTAATCTTTAAGAAATGTTTTAATAATTCAATGAGAGTAATAAAAATTATCAATTTTTTTATGGGCCATCAATTACAACAAAAAATATTATTTTTATTGATTATTAACTAAGATATTGAGACACTTCATAAATCATTGTAGTGTAAAGCTATTGTTTTTAACACAATTAATCTTTAGAGCTCAGTATAAGCAGGGGCAAAATATCCCTTCCATGCAGAAAATTTCTTTCTCCCACAGAAAAAGCCTGTATGTCCATTTTTACCCCATGTGGTATTGTTAAAGTTTTCACCTTACAAAAGGAAGAGGGTAAAAAGTTGATGATTCTAAGTCGGTAATCTTTCATGAGTAAGAAAAATCCCAATATTTAGTGCATTATTGTTATCATAATTTTTTCTAAATTCATGGTTCCCATTTGTAATTGAATGACTTGCAAACCTTCCAATGCATATTTTGCTTTTATGAGAATTGTGAATTTTTTAATATACTTATCTTTTTTCAATTCCTACTATTAGCTCACACTCTCTGTAGATTTATTTATTTATCTTTGTGGAATTTTCAATCATTAATAAAATACATTTTAAAGCGCTCAATTGTGCTGAAATTTTGTATACATGATTATTTTGGATGACAATACAGTAATTTAATTATAATTAATGAAAATTAATTGATTGAAACTAATTATTAAAAGAATTACAAATACAGCCCCATTGGCATCATTTTTGGCGGCTCGTATCAAAACTTTAAAAAAAAATTTTTTTCTCACGTTTTAAAGCATTCAGTTGAACTGAAATTTTATATACTAAATTGCTTTGGATAACAATACGATACTTAAATGATAATTAATAAAAATCAATTACCACTTAATGTTGTGATTTTGTCATATGCATATACATATGTATATTAATTGTAACTATTTAATAAAAAGTAGCTAAAATAAAAATTGTCTTTGTTGATCTAAGTAGGAAAAAAAAATTGACTTATTTTTTTTATATATATATATCACTTGTTTTAAGTAAATTCTAAAATTAAAATAAGTATTTTCTAGAGTTTGATCACCAGCGTTTCAGAAGAGCTAAGAAAGTAGAATTTATATGATGAGACATGTTGAACATTAATCCCACATGAATAAAAAAGATTACATTTATAATAAGACTATATATTCTTTCAATTGCAAAGTTTTCAGACTTTCCCAATTGCTTAAAATTATTTACTCTGAAACAAGACTTTTTTTTTATTTATTGCTTTACTACGAGAAAAATATTACAGAACGTTTAATAAGACTTCACATAATAAATATTTGTATGGTAAAATAATTTTAAAAGTGTTTTTAAGGCTTTTGTTCTCAATTTTGTAAAATATTTTCGTGATTCTTAAAATCAGCAAATAATCATTTAGTATTAATTATTAAGATATTATAGAATTGTGTGTTACATACATTAATATTTAAAAGTTGGCAATCATACCATATTAATAAAATATTTGTTCTAGAAGTACATTAAAATAAGATTTAAATATGTTGAATATTGAATCAATAGATTTATAATTAGAGCTTCATGACTACACCCTCTGAGAGTACGATAGTTCAATCACAAAGTCGTAATAATTCCAATGTTTGCTTATATATATGAAATATTTTTATAATATTTCTGGAGAGTGGTTGATTTAAACAATGGCGAACCAAAGGTAAAGTGTGGCTAGTGATGTGATTTTCTGTGTTACGTGGTTGAGTACAGTATTACCAAAGAGGCACTCATGTAAATCATTATTCCTTTTTATTCACATCCGGAAACACATAAAGATCCAGTATGGACAGCATTGCACATAACAAGAAGCAAACATAATGGCATAAACACAGACAAAGACAAACATAGAACGCATTGCAGCAGGTTGATTACATGATGAAGGCAGGTAGGCAAAAGAGAGCAATTACACAAGATTTTTGCTTTTAAACCAGCAGTGCAAGCGTGGGATGATTACATAATAGTATTTCTGATTGGATAGAATGGGCGGGACAGGGATTTCGGACTGGTCGATTACGATTAAAATTACAATGTTAATTTTAAACCAAAGAGTTGAAGTTATTTTAAATATTAGTACAAAAAGTTAATAAAAAGGATACTAGAGGGAATTATTACATATATATATATAGGTAGGTAGTCATGTAATAGCTTAGTGTACAACCAGTTAAAAATCACTAAGTACACACATTCTACCAGTGGTATTTATCATTATTGTAGCTTATATATTGAACTACAAAAATGAAAACTATGCTGTAAAAGTATCATACCCCCATGCTTTCAAACTTATTCGACAAAATATGGTAACAGAAGAAAAAGCTTTGAACCTTAATACTAAACATTTTACTTCATTCTAAAGCAATGCAAGGGCCATTGGTGATGAACCTTGTAATTTAGAACCATGGTTAAGTGACCAAGGCGACACCTCAGCTGTCACCCCACTTACCAAACATCAACACCATGCCACACACGAGTACTTAGAACATTGACAAATTTAAGGGCAGGTCTTCAATTGCCCTAGGACTCGGAACTCACAACATGAAAATGCTGGTCATAAGTTCAGGATGCCGACTTTCACAACCCTTTTGCGATCAGATATGAACAATAAAGATTTAAATAAAGTAATTTTCAATAATTTTTTCCAAATTTTAAAATTTGTTATTAGTAGTTGATTTTTATGAAAATGTATGTCTCTTTTCATTAGAAGTTTTTTCATGGAAATAAATTATATCAGAAGAATACACATTTCTTCTACCAAAACTGATAAAATTCCCCCCCATCCCTGAACAACAGTTTGAAAAGGTCATATTCATTTTTATAATCGCTGGCATCAACTTTTATATAACCCAACCTTCTCTAAAAATGGAAATATGTTTTACATATATATAACTCGTTTCACATCCTTCTAACCGTTTCCACAAAAATTAGCCTTCTACTTTCACATTAAAATTTACTGATACATCTACATCAGCCTCATTATTGTCTTCCAAAATGCTATTTTCTAACCCAAATACTGAATAATTTCATCAAAATCTTTAATCTCCCCTTGCAGGAGAAATTTTCAGGAATTCTAAAAAATCAAAGGGCGAGGAGAGAGAAAATTTTATTTATCAAGGACAATGTAAATTTATCAATTGGAGTATTTATTTTCAAAACTGAAACTGGTAGTTCTTAAAAGTCACCAACGATAAGGAAATCACACACAAGTTGTTAAGGTTGGCATAAAATATCTCTACCCAATTACAAACAATTGTTGCACAATCAGAAAAAGGGTCAACAAGACTCTTCCAGGGGAAAAGGTGAGGAGATGTGAATTGTCTCTGAATAACTTGGTTCAGCAGTTGTACCATAGTCAAAGTAATCGAAAAAACATTTGGTACAACAAATGTACCGTCAAGTTCTAAAGGTCAAGTTACTTTGGTAACAGTACACAGAAGAAGGGGAAAAAAATTCTGAATATCTGCTAGTCAGTGTTGAAAAATGTTTGACCCTTCATATATTTCTCAATTTCACAATACATATCCCTTTCCCTCTTTAACACATTTTTGATGGATTTGAAGTAGATTATTCATAGCTGCCACAAAAAAGGACAAGCATTTGTTGATAGTTTTGTCACTTATAATTCATTTTGAGAGGGGCATATTGGAGAACCACATAAGGCTTTTTTTTCTTTTCCCTAGTTTTGCATGATTCTTCAGTAAGTGAAAATAAGTATTCTTTCAAATCTTTATCAAATATCTCATTCAAAACCTTTTCAGACTTTAGAAGAGCCTGTATAGATTGTACTTTGTCAAGCACAAAAAGGAAATTGATATTTCACAGCCAAATTTGATAAACATGTTAAATGGGGGAGTGGAAAAGTTACATGCACACCCTCCATTGAGAGGTGATCTAGGTGGCACTAACACTATATGACCCAACAGATAAGACCAATTGACCCATTGAGATGCTAGAAAGATAATGGAGTATAGCTTTAAGAAGCTAACCTCTTAATTAAAAGTACATTTCAATTCATTCTCTTTTACCTTCAATAAATAGTATAAGTCTGTATAATGGCCCATATAAACGCTATGGTAATATGTAAAATTTAACAGACCAAAAATATGACTGCATTTATAAATAACTGAATGAAACAAACAAGCGAATATATATATAAATATATATACACTGATCAGAAAAGAATTTTGGCTATTCTCAAATAAGTGCTTTAGTGGATTATACATTCCAAGATTTTGAAGATAAAATTGGCAAAATGGTAAATGGAATATACATATCTTTTGTGTACATATTTTTTTTTAATTTGAAAAATATTTTGCCACAATGAATACAGAGGAAAATTTCGATTTTAAAGTGAACAAAATTAAAAGAAAAATTATTCATATTCCAGTCACCAAATTAATTAAAAAGATAGATGATGAGCTCAACAAAAAATCTGATTTTAAACCAGATGTAATAATAGATTCTAACTCAGTCATTTTGGAGCACAAGTCAACATTTAAAGATTTAGACACAAATTTTCAGCTCTAACTCATGTAGATAATTCAGAGGGTGAAATTCAAGTACTAGTAGAATAAAATGAACTGACTGTGCTCTATAAATCATAAGCATGTTAATATTTGGGGAATTTAAATAAAAATCACGACTGCAGTATTATCTAGTTCAAATCAACCTAACATTGATAGAATATCAGGTAGTAATGTAAAGTCTGCTACTAAATTACCATATACAGTCAGGTCTTGTTTTATGCGGTAGATACGTTTTACCGAAAAACACATATAAAAAAATCGCATTAAAAAAGACATTACTTGAATGGAAAAAGTAGGGATACGTTCCTTAGTTTTCTAAAATCGCATAAAACCAAAACAACTAGCTAAAATTAACTTAAAACTGCATAAAAAAATTGAAGAAAAGAAAAGAAATAGGCTGCATGATAAATTACTTCGAATGTCTGAAAGAAATTCATACAAAAGCTAAAAAAAAAAAAAAAAACTTGTATTCAAATCTTAATTCATTTTATTTTATGGAAAAGTAATACACATAGTTTCACATTTTTAATTATTATCGCTATCTGATAATAGTTGCACCGCTAGCGAAGTGGTTCCAAATCACTTTCATCATCAGAAGAGACTCTCTCTGTAATAGATATTTGCGGTAAAGGCCACGGATTTTCACAAACTTCATTCTCGTTCTGTGTAGCTCTTCCTTTTCTGACAATGTAATCAGTAATTAAACTTTGCAATGAGGATTCTTTTATTTTTTTATATAGTTCACGATATCCAGACATGCAGTTCTGCAGCTCACGTTGTAATTTAGAGGCTCGTTCAGAATTGGGGGCATTAATAAGAAAATGATTTTCTAATTTACTGCAAAGTTGAAGACCTTCTTGAATTAATTTTCCAGTGAGGGGAGTTGATTTTTCTTCCTCGTCATTATCACCTTTTAGACCTACGGCGCCGTCTACAGTTATAGATCTAAAGTTAAATCAATAATATCATTGTCACTTAATGCATCATCCACAAGCAATTCATCTATATCATCGTGGCTGAAGGTATTAAAACCATCTCCTCCAATTTCATGTGCCAAATTAATTATTTCATCTGATAGTGTCGATGTTTGAGTGGTTGTATTGTCTGTCACACATGCTGGTCAAGTCTTTTTCCAACAGGCATTTAAAGTTCTAGGTCTTATTTGAGTGAAAGCAGATGCAACATGAATTAAACAATCAAACATAGAAAATTGTTTCCACACATCTTTTACTGTTAAGGACTCATTTTCTAGTTTATTCAAGATGAATTTGTACGTTGTCTTAATACAATATTTTTTAAAAGTTGCAATTATGCCTTGATCTAATGGCTGAATAAGGCTTGTTGTATTGGGCGGAAGAAATACTAGTTGAATATTTGGATGTTCTAATTGTGGATGACTTGCTGCATTGTCAACAATTAATAAAACTTTAAAATCGAGAGATTTTTCCTTCATATAGGCTTCCACTTCTGGTACGAAACAATTATTGAACCATTCTGTAAAAAAAGCTGTTGTCATCCAGGTTTTTGGGTTAGCCATCCAATGCACGGGCAGTTGTTTTAAATCTTTACCTTTAAGGGCGCGTGGTCTAAGAGATTTATTAAGAGAGGTTTCAACATCCGATCTCCTGATGCATTGCTACAAAGTAATAAGGTAACTCGATCTTTACTTGCTTTATGTCCACTTGCAGTTTTTTCATCCTTTGCGATGTAAGTACGGTTAGGCAATCTTTTCCAATAAAGTCCTGTTTCATCAGCGTTAAACACTTGATCGGCAGAATAGTCCCCATCTTCAATAATTTTCGCTAGCTTCTCTGGAAATATTTTTGCTGCTCCTTCATCTGCTGTCGCACTCTCCCCTGTTATTTTAATATTATGAAGTGCATTTATTTTTAAGAACCCGGTTAGCCATCCTTTGCTAGCTGAAAATTCTTTTCCAGCTTGGGAAGTGGAAGTTGATGCTTCTGACTGTTTCATTGACTTTCATTGACTGAAGAACTTTTTCTTGGATTAACTAACCACTTACATGAATCCTTCTTTGAACTTGTTCCTCAATCCAAATTGCGATGGCTCTTTCCGTTCTTTCTGATAATACATCCCTTGTGTACGATGCGAATTTGGTGCTTAATTTTGTACCAGAAATGACTGATTTTCTTATTGCAGCTTCATTCTTTTTAATTGCTCTGACAGTAGATTCGCCTAAATTAAGATGTTTTCCAATAGCCGTTGATCCTTCTCCTTTTCCTAAGCGATCTACAATTGCAATTTTCGTTTCCAACGAAATTGACTGTCTTTGATGGGTTTTTTTTTCTCTATTGGGTCAAATAAAATCTTAGAAAAGAAATTTTAAAAAATTACACTTATGATTTTCTAATGAAAAATAAAACTTTACGACACTCCCCTTAAGTCCACAAATCAAAATTTGCTGCTTATTATATTGCAACTTAAATTCGCCACTTATTAAAGTGAAACTTTTATAAAAATGAACGAGACACCGCTAAGAGAAAATATAATTTCGAAATAATTATATCGTATCGGTATACTACTGAAATACTACTGAAATAACGAATGCGAATCTAAGACTGTTGCAGCCGAGCCACAGACGTAAGCACCAAACAGATACGGAAATTCTCTGAATACTACGATCTACACACGTCTCTGTATAAAAAATAATAACAAAAATCTAGAAATGTTTGGAATACAAACCGCAAATGTTTGAAATACAAACCGCACAACTTCAAAATCGCATAAAAACAATCCGCATAAAAAGAGACCTGACTGTATATCTATATATAAATTTACAGGAAATATTTGTAAATTTCAAAAGTTTTGATCTAAGTGTAAAGCCATGATTCATGAAAATGAAACTCTTCAAGATATTAGCAATTTAACAGCAAGAGCCATACATGGTCTTCCCTTAATTTCCAAAAATTATGTAAAAACTTGCAAATCAATTGATATGTCTGATCAAAGAAAATAGTATGACAAAACATCAGTACAAATAATAAGATTATTGCTAAGTATTATTTGTTACTTTCACTTTATTTCTGAGTCAATATGTAAATGTAAAATTAGTTGAATGCATATTTGGTGAATTAAAAAATTCTTGCTTACCAATTATGAAATATTTTTTAAATTGGTACGAAAGCTTAGTTTTCTGCTGAACTTGTGTTATTTTGAATAACACATTTTTAAAAATCACTTCTCAAAAATTATACTTACAATCCAGTTCTGAGCATAAATATCATCAACCAAGTTTCTTAAAACCATGTGAAAAACAAAGTTGTTAAACATTGATATTCTATTTTTGGAACACGTTATAAATCACATTTAAAAAATCTTTTCCCACAGCAATTAAACTTTAGTTTTTTAAAGTCAATTTTAATTACCTTCAGTGTTACCTTTCAATTATAATACAGCATTTAAAAGGTTAATGTTCATATTTTTAAAATTCATTTCATTGTGAACAAAGCTATAACAGACACTTTTTTATTTTATCTTTAAGTAAATAAAAATATATATTGTCAAAAAAAAATTGCAAGAAACTGCAATATCTAGGGCAACAAGAGGTTATTTTAATACCCCACAACTGAATCAAGTATATATATATAGAGAGAGAGAGAGAGAGAGAGAGAAAGAAAGAAAAATAATTTTTATTAAAAAATATATTTTGATGCAGGAATTATCTTACTTTGTGAAAAAACGGCCTCTAGTAGTCAAAAGTACACCTCCAATGATATGATCTTGAATAAGACCTCCTAGAGGAGTTCCATCCTTTGGTACAAGGTATTGATGATTTACACTAGCAAGTTCATGGCATTCACCTTGCCCCATATATGACTGGGGCAGATGACAATTCATTTCATCTCCATCAAAATCTGCATTATAAGATTTGCAGTTGGAGTAGTGAAGTCGCAGTGTTTTTTCTCCAGGCAAGATGCGAGCCTGAAATGAAGACAAAAGATAGGCATTTAATATAATATAAATGTATAAAAAGCAATGACAGCAGTAATAAAAAATGTTGCATTTCACATTTCTTCAAATCATACTTTAACAGCATTTGTTTTAAAGTGATCACCAAAAAATATCACATTGGAATTGTAAACTATTGCTGAATAAGGGATCTTGCAACTCAAACAAGAATCCAATTCCTCTTTTTATATTTCTATATCAATGTTATATGAAAATTTTGAGACCCAACTATATTTAATATGAAGATCCACTACTTAACATCATTCTGCTAGAATAAGGATTTGAACGCATAACATATGTCACAAATAAAACATAAAATCTTAATTCTATAACACTGTGATCCCTTTTAAATTATTATGAAAATCACCTGGTGACTTTGAGTTAAAAATGAATTCCAATCATTCAGAAAGCTTAAATACACATATTTAAAAATGCCCACTATTTTTAGAATAAAATAACAGTTAATACAATATAAAGCCTATTTGAATTGATCACACAATCACAATTTATATTCTGTTACTCTGAGAAAATTAGGCAAGAAAAATTTATGATGAACTAGAAAAATATTTTTGTGAATGTGAATTTTACCTCTTTAGAATATTTAGACAAATTGGAATTAACCATGTGCATGTGAATTTTTTTAAATTACAAAGTACTGCATTTGTCCAGTAAACAAAATTTGGATTAGTGTTCTACAAGACAAAGAGAAAAATTTTACATTTTTGCTTAGATTTATTTATTTAGTAATTTACAATCAACACAGAAAAGAAATAATAATTTTATAGTGAATAAAGAGCTTTAAAAAATACTCCTGATTTACATTATTTTTTGAAATTCCATGTACTTTGAAACAGAAAAAGAATAAAGCAAAAAAAAAAAAAAAAAAGCAATTGACCATTTAGTAAAATTGAAAACTTAAAACAGGTCATATAAAACACTTTACAATTCTCTTTTTATCATCTTTAATATATTTTATGTGGTAAACAATAAATAATTATAAATAATTTTAGTACATTTCAAAACATTGATAAAATACAAAATTTAGGGTATATTTTGGAAGTTCATATTAAAATTGCACGAGTTTCAATAAGTGAAATATTTTCTTTCTGTAGTAAATTATTTTTGTCTGAAATCAAGATCTGAAAACTTTCAAAAGAAAATTATATATTATATAATGTTAGTTTCAACTTGTGATTTTTATAAATTTTGAGACTAATAAACATACACACCTTTTGATATTTTATCATTATTTGTCTTACATAATTACTGTTAATACACTCTATTCTGAGATGTACAAACACAAAAAAAAGCACAATATAATTGAAAAATGCATAATCAGAAAATAAGCTATTAATGGATACACACAAAAAAAAGTTAAAGTGAATTAAACTACCACAACAGAAGTTGATACAGACAATGTTTAAAGTTAAAGCATGAAATAAAATCAACATGGTTTTAGCCCTTTCAAAAATAGTAGTTACATATTTTAAAAAAGAAAAAGATAAAAAAAATACGGATCACATTTAAAAAATCATTTTAAAGAACAAAAAACTAATAATACAGCACTCTTAGAAATATAGATGAAAAAAACTTCATATACTTTATGTGCCATTATACTAGGTCTGTGTAATGTTGGTTGCCGATTCAACAACACCATGTCCCCATTTTTTATATGTCTGTGCACAATTTTAATTCCTCCAATCTTCATTAAAGCAGAATTTTGTGGAGTAAGCAATGTTTTAGCAAAAGCCAGACGCTTTTCTAAATCATCAGCCGGCAACTTCACTTTCCGTCTGTCTTCCATTTCAATGAAGGAGGCTCTGAAAAAAATTCGCAACTTAAATACAAGATTTTAATACCATGCACAGAAGAACAAGTAAAGCAAATACTAAACTTTTAACAGAAAAATATAAAAAAAATTATACATATAAGGAGGATAACTGAAAACATTAATAATTAGATAATAAATTACATACAGAAAACTTAACTCATCCAAGCCCCAATCACGCATACCATATTACTTTCTAGAAAATTGTAGTCAAAACTTAATGAATGAATTTTATGAGTCAATTCATTTTCAGATGAAACCTAATGGGCTTTCTTATGAAATCTCCCCCCTCCCCAATACTTGTTAATTTACCAGTGATCAAATCTATTGCACAAAACAAACACAAATTTAATGATTATCTGGATTCAAAGTAGAAATAGGGAGAAAAAGATAACTATTAATTGACAACAAAAAAGTATTGAAAATAAAGAAAAATTACTAGGACATCTTAAAAGTCTCTCATTTATGTTTAATCAATAACTAACTTCATGAAAAAAAGGAGAAAAACCTCTTTTTCCCCACACAATTGTCAATCTCTTATTTACCAGAAAGAAGGTAACCCCAATGGGATTTTGTAATTTAGGCACACAGGTTAAATTAAAGTATAGTGACAAAATTTCTTAACTTAAAAAGTATTCATAATAACTATCTTTTAACATGATTGAGGTAATTTCTTCTTCCTTTCTGATGATTCCACAGATATATTTTACCTTGAATTTTTAGGAGACAAAGCAAAAATAATTTAATTTTCTGGCCTTTTTTAATTTAATTATTCTTAAGTTATGGATAAAAGTTCAAACCATTATAAAGAAATAATATATACTCAAATAATGTTATGCATAAATATTTACTTTAACATTTTAAATTATTAAATACAAAAGAAAATTATTTACCCAGGATGAATATCTGGTCCATTCATAACTGCCCGTCTTAAATTTTCTACATTATGATAATTGACAGGCTCTGGAAAAGTCAATTTCTTTGCAAATACTAATGGAATGCCTATTTCATTAACCATGATGTAAGGATCAGGAGATATAACAGATCTTGATGCATAATTAACTCGTTTTCCCATCATGTTCATGCGAAACAAACCTTCCTTTTTTTCTAGGATCTAAAAAAATACAAAAATGTGTTTTACCACAATTGCAAACTTTGTAATCTATTGGTTTCATAAGTTTGAATTTTTCATGCCAATAACACAGGGAAGCTTTATTCATTGGGCACCCTGAGACATAAGCTGAACTTTGCCAGGTTTTCTGGTTATAAATTTCAATAATTAAGTGACAAGGGAGTCTGTAGATTTTCTGTGCCCAGGGTCTAAAATGAGCTTAAACAGACACTGCTATTTTCCAATAATTTTGATTGGATGTTATCCGTTTTTATCTAAAAATAAAAATTTAGTTTTATAAAAATACAACTCTAAAATATTAACATGAAAATAAATTGTTCAAAAATTTTACCTGTTTAATTCCTTTTGAAACTTTATTTTTGTCTTTGTCAATGTCATTATCAAACATTTCTGTTACATGCCTCTGTAACTTTTGATAAGTATAGTTGAACTTCTCAATCAAAGTCTTCCCTTGACATTTATTTAAGAAATCCTTCAACAAGAAAAATTAAAACTTTAAGCTTTAAATATACATATTATACTTACAGAAAAGAAAAATATTTTATACAAAATACATTTACCTCATCACTTGCACTCAACTCAATGTTACATTTTTTTCTAATAATCTTCATCATCATTAAGCTGTCTGTCAATATTTCATTAAGTATTAAAGTTTGACCATCAGCATACTTTTTACCATTCATAAAATTCAGCTGGAAAAAAACACCACAAATTTAAAAAGATACATCCATTGTTCTAATAAAACTGCTCGCAAATAAACATCGAATTAAAATATAAATTCTTCCAATTAAAAATCAATACTTCTATACAATTTGATTTTTATTTATAAATGAAGTCCAAACTTTAATCACATTTAATAATTGAAAGAATAAGTCATTAATTTGCTTATTAGTAGCACTTTGAAATCCACAATTCAGATTATTAATATTTAAGAAAACCCCAAAAACTGACTTGGAGAATCCATAATATTTTTCAGCAGCTTTTACTAACCTGAATAGTATTTGATGCAAGAGATCAAAAATGTGTTGAAAATATACTATACCTTTTTGTAAAAGATAGGCTATACGTAATGAACACTTAAACTTTATCATACCTAATATATTAGAAATAATATCAGTGTTATTGTACTAGTAAAGTTATGTACCGGTGAAAAAAATTCAATCTGAAAACATGGATTAACCACTACATACATACTACACAAATAAATTTAAAGTAAACAATATGTATGTGATACTTAAGAAACCATTTAATTCAGTGTAGTCATTGTATTACTTTTATTCCATTTAGCAGTTGGTTCTATAGTGTTTTTGTTCAGATTCTATTTTGATAACACACACACCTTTATGCTTCCTAATTTAATTCATCCAAAATTAAATGTAATTTATGCCATAAAAAGTTGTAATAAGATTTGATAAATCTACAATTAATAAAAGTCAAATTTCCATGACTAAAAAAAATGACTAATTACTGAAAATATCACCAATCTATAATGTTTTAAAATTCAAAATACATTAATCAGCTCTGTTTAGCACACAATCTTCTAACGTTTCAATGTTATTGGATTACTGTAACTTTATAATAGTGTACTATACAAACTTCTTAAGTTTGAGTTACAATCAGACAAATATAAATTTAACTATTACTTCATTCCAAACTTTTTTAACATTCTGCCCCTAAAGCCTGTGGTTTTTCTACAGAATGAATCTGAAAAAAAAACTCAATGATCTTCAATAGTATTGAGAAGGAATTTACAGCTCCCATACCACTAAACAAATTTATCACTCAAGCTACGACAACAGTTTTTGACAGCCAGATACAGATTCTTTAAAAATATTAATTGATCTTAAAAAAAAGTGGTTTTAAATCAATTTATATCACCAAAATTAATATAACTGCTATACCTCATTGCATATAACCAAATATTTAAAATTCATTCATAACTATCTAAACATACTTAACTACACTTTTGCAATACTTGAAATGCTTTATTTTATTAATTTAAATTATTTGGGATTCTTTTTTTCCATGACAAGATAATTAAATGCATTGATTTGTGTAGATCATTCTTTTAATCAAATGAAGTTAGCAAAGATATAGAAAAAGAAATTCTATATGTATTTTTGTTCCTTATTTAACCTTAAGTATTAGTATGCAACTGTTTATTTTAGTTTGGTTAGACATGAAATAACTAAAAGTCAAAAGAAAAAAAAAAGTATTTTTGGATCAATAAGTAAATTCAATCTGGATTGTTTGTCAGGCATTTCTTTTCATTCAATTTCATGATCAAATATATCTTATTATTACATAAAATTACACTTACTGAATAATTTTAAACATGTGATAAAACACAGTAATATATATTATTACACAACACAATAAATTAGAGTAAGTAATAAGAATGCAGTCTGCAAATGTTTTATCATTGGCACTAATTGATTTGACAGATTTTTTTAAACTTTCCTGTTCACTTAATTGTGTTCAACCTCCATTCTATTTTGACATTCTGTATAAAAATGTAGATTATACTATAATTAAATATGATCGTCATTAATTTTAAAATAGGGGGAAATGTTTCCCTTTTTGTTTTGAAAACATTAAAAATGATGCATGCTTACATAAAAATGGGTTTAGAGATATTTCTGTGTCTTGATAAATATTCATTTCAAATTTTTGAAATTATATCTATACAAAATATTATAGCCAAAATAAAATTTTTATTACCCTACGAAACCTTGAGGGTGGTACAAGTATTGCATCCAAAAAAAACATGTCAATAAGACGGCAATCTGAGGATTCTTTACTGTACAGAGCTTTATAAAGATGACAAAGAAAAGTTTCTTCATTTTCCCACAGTTGAAGGAGATGTCTTTTTGCGTCTTCGGGCATCAACTCTTTCTGTGAAAATTCTTTTGACTCAGGCAAATCACTAGATAAAAAAATTAAGAATTAAATAAAATATTTTTTACATCTTATTTTGAAATTCAGACAAGAAAAAAAAGACAACCACTCATACTATTTTTGAAATAATTTTTTAAATAAATTATAATACTTAAAATATTTTTCTGGTTAGTAAATTTAAAATAACTGAAAAGAAAAACAAATTCACTGAATTTAATTGCTTTTATAACTGTTTATAAATTTTCCTACATATTTCTATTTCCTTCCTCAATAAGAAATTGGGATTATATACTTGAATTATGAGATTAAGGCTGTTTTCGGTCAATGTTAAAGGATAGGGATGAAACGGCAAAGACATTTGTGGGCAGGAAAAAGCTCCAATAATAATAAAAATTTTTATGGATATAAAGAAAATAATTGTTTAAAGGATAGTGTTTTTTGAATTTTGATTTTTTGGAAAATTACACAGTTTTCAGCATTTTTGCAAAATGAAATTTGACTTTTCTATGTTAAAGTATAGGAGGTGGAAACGCAAAAGACATTTTAACAGAAAAAAACATTTTTTTTTTTTTTTTTTTTTTTAGTAGAATTAAATAGTATATAAGAAAGCAAGCTTCCCTCTTTGGACTAGTGTAGCCAGAATTAAGTTTTATGTTTTTCTTAATTAACTTTTTTAAATTTTAAGTTCATTCTGAATTATTTTTGGCGTAGTTAGGACTATCTCAAACAGATGGCACCACCATCGTTTGAAAAGCGAATTTATTCTTGGCTACGAATACTTATTTTTGGCGATATCTTTCTGAAATATAGTCGCCAGCTGAAATTATGGTAACTTGCAAATTGTTACAAATAGTGGACAATGGAAAAGATTTATGATGTACAGAGATTTAACATCTCAAATCTGACGAACTTTCCGATTTAGGAAAGTTTTAAATATTTTCTGCATGTGTGCTTTAAAAAAAAATCGTTTATAATTATACAGCTTAGATTTTTTTTTTTTTTTGTTGTTATTGAAGGAATGTATGTAAGAATATTTAAATTATGCGAAATGACTTAACGAAGAATGAAAGTATACTTACTTTATACTTGATCGAAAGTTGTGAATTAACTCTAAAGAACACAAATTACTACTCCTTGCTCACAAATTAAAATTTTAATCTAATTATTGTAATGCAATTATTATTATTATATTATTATTTTCTTTTTAACTAACAAAAATTTTTTTCCCATCGATTTTATATTTGACGTAAAACTTTACCATAAACCATTGGAACAATTATTAACACAAAATATTGTTTTCTAATTTAATTAACAGAAACTTATTTTTTCAATTAATTATGTTCAGATTCTAAGCCGCACCCCAAATTCTCAGCACATTTTTGTAAAAAAAATAGTGTAAAATATATTATCGATGTATGATATATTTACGGAATGAAAAGGGGCTGCGATATCCTAGTGGTCAAGGTAACGTACTCGTAGCTGGCGTGTCATGAGTTCTAGCCTAGTATTGCTGAAGTTCTGTCGTGTAGGGGAGCGATGAACGTTAAATCTGAGAGCTCAAACGTCCTCTCATTGGTGTGGTAGTTAGGAGATGGGAGGTGGAAGTTCAGGTGTCGTCCTCGTCACTTGACTATGGTTCAAAGTTACGAGGTCCGTCACCAAAAGCCCTCGTGTAGCTGATCAATATGACGTTTATATTCAATCACTAACTAAACGAAATAAAAAAATAATAAAGGTGAATTAATAAAAAGTGAATAATTAATTTACTTTACCAGCATTAAAAACTTTTTTCAGTCTTGAATCTAAGCTGCACTAGAATTTTTGTAGCCTAAGTATCGGGAAAAAAGTGTGGCTTAGATTCGAATAAATATGGCAACATCGATTTTAAAGTCTATCTTTAAATTTTTGAGTATTTTCTGTCATTGAACATTTTCAATAACTTGTGTGATCAAGTTCTTGACTAAATTTTTAACATAATAGAAGTTGGGATTTTTCTTTGCGCATTACATTTTACACATATAAAATTTAGAATTAATGTTAATTCAAATTTTATCCATTTTAGTTAAATGTATGATAAAAAATTTTAAGTAGTAAAATTTTATTATGAATTCTTTATGGAAAAAGAAATATGTTGGGCATTACGATATGAACATATATTTATTGCTCTCATTAGAGTTTTTATTTTATTACTATAATTAAAATATTGATTTTTATAACTAGTTCATTTTTGAATTAGAAAGTAAAGCATTCAGAAAAAGATATATCTGCTGAATAAACTTTTAAAAACACTAATTTTTAAAAAAATTGAAACTTAATTTTCTAAATAATTAAACGGTGTTTTCATTTTTTAAACCCAAATATTCATAATTTTTAATTTTGGAAGACTTTTAAAATGAATGATTTATTTTATAAACGAAGGAAAAATATAACTGTTATAATTAATAATGTTTGCTTTTTTTATCTCGTAATTGTGGATCAAATTGTCAAATCAATTTTCAAATGTTAAAAAGACTTACATTTCTTATTTTTTCTATTCATTTTCTCAGGAAATATCATAATCAGTTAAGAGAAATTTATACCTTTTTTTCGGGGAGGGGGAGATATTGAATCTATCCACTAGAAAACTTAAGTCAATCTAATTATTACAAAGCTATTTTACCATAAATTATTTTTTTAAAAAAATCTGTTACACTATATGATAAATTACTTTGCCGTTTTGTTAGCCACAATACCGTTTAGCGTCCTTTCAAAGGCATCTCGTCATGTGATGAGGTCAATATCTTATGGTATTTTTCAAGCACTTAATGCATTCTTTTAATTTTAAATTTTTATTTCTATTACTGTCCTTAAAAATTTTTTTTACTTTTAAGTACTATTATTTAAAAAATGTAAGAGTCATAACACTCAGAAATCCTAATGACGAGAGGTTATAGCTCGGAAGAGCTAAGTACTCTGGTCATCCACCCCACACGATGTATAATATCTCATGGGAATTTCACTTCAGAGGGGACCTGAAAACACTTGTTGGTCCGAAGTCTTTAGGAAAGAAAAGTACAAAAAAGCAATAAAAGTTTCAATTTCTTTCCTATGTACTAAAACAGAAAGAGAGGAAGAAACCGTAGGGGGATGTGTGAGAAGGTTCCCAACTTTCGGTGATTTTGAGGTCATCTGATTGGATGGGGTGTTGGATAATCATTCTGACCGAAGTAAAATACGTTGCTCTCTTAGTCCCTTTTGAAATTTCGAATACGAACCTTTACTTCTTACAGGACTTATTTCAATTTAGCTTCTTTTCCTTTTAATATTTCTAAAAATGCCTTTGAAAAATCAGAGTTATAAATCGCGTAAACATCCTAGTTTTTATCGGGCTTCAAAAGCTCAACGTTTACGACGGATAGAAAGAAAAGGTAAAGTGGGAAGAAACGCTAATATAATTCGTAATAATTCCAGAAGTTTAGAGCACTTTACTTACAGATATTAAATATCTGACTAATGAATGATATCCAACGAATGATTATCTGTAACGTTTTTAATTTTCTAGGTTAACATATAATGACAGTTCATTCGAAAATAACACGATTGCTCCCATCAACGAACCAGATTTATTTGCAAGGTAAAATTGAATCATATTTCCACTAACTAAAATACAAGTTATAATAAATTGCTTTAGTTGTAAATTTGCGAAAATCTGAATTAGACATTTCTGTGTAGCAAAAAATCATGTTAACAGCTTTAGCTCATTTGTAAACCTTTTCTGCCAAAGCAAATGCTATCTGGTTTATCAAATTAAGCTCTACATATTATCAAAATACAAATGTTGCCTATACAAAAGTTTGTATAGAACTTTCGAATGAATTTATAAATTAATAAAATAATGCACGTCTTATGATCCAGCAAGAAATTTGTTTTACACGAAGACAAATAGTCTTGACTTGAAGTTATATCTCTCATTTTTGCCCAATTATGTTTTGTAAAGAAACTTATGCATTAACACATTTCTTGTTTGCACTAACACATGTAGTTTATGACAGCTCCACATATTGTATAACTTCGATTTTAATTCTTATATTATTACTATTAATCAGATGCGAAGTAGCGGTGCAAACTGATCCTAGTGAAGATATAGTTCATGAGGATGTCACGCATCAGAATAATGCTATGTAAGTAAAATTGCGAAATTATTTGAACTTAGTCATAAATATGAAAAAAATGAAAAACCGGGCTTAACAAATTATTTATATTGATGTACATATATAAGAAAATACTAACAAATATTTTAGCTCAAATAAAGGCAAATTTAAAACAATTTTGCAAGAATTAGCTGTTTAGAGTTTCAAATACTAATGTTGGTAAATAAGTCTTAATTATTAAATTTTTAAAACTGAAAAAGGCATGGAAAATTTTTAAAAAATAACCAAACCAACTCATAATATTCTAACGAACCTGTCAACAATTCATTTTAAATTTTTTTCTCACAACAAAAAAAAAATTTTTGCGTTGTAAAATGATTTTAAAAAAAAAAAATTTTAAATAATTTTAAAATTTAATTTAATATCATATTTTTATTGGAACCCAGATGAGAATATTATGCAATTGATTAAAAGATATAATTTTGAAAATAAATTATTAAATTTTTGAAAGTATATAAAATATTTGTTATAAACAACTGTTTAATAATTACAATAATAATTATAAAATTAAATGATAATTACTCTTTATTTAATATTGCGTTTTAATTCAGGTCAGAAGCAAAATCTCTAACTAGTCTGCGAACTCCTCAAAATGCCCTGACTGCCGAAGATATGTCAGATTTGCCAGATCTCTGCATAGAGACTTCTAACTGTACAGAAAACTGCCTCCCAGAAGGAAATTTCTTGTGCAATTTATCCCATTTGATTGCACAAGTTAGACAACTAGAATTGCATTCATATTCTTGCAATTTTGGTGGAACATTTGTTTTCAAAAAATGATCAAGTGTGGTTTGTATACAGAACTTCATTATGCGTGTAGTGACGTTTTATGCAACGAGAACACAGTAGTAACCACAGATTCAGAAAAGAACACTTTGAATAATCTTTCGGTTTTGGGGGCATTGTCAACAGGCAGCGGATTTTCTCAAGAAGAAGAAAAATTCAGTGTAATGAATGTTCGCTACATGTCTAAAGACAAATTCGCCTCTTGTGAAAAGGTGACTGCTGAAGTTATGAAAAGTTACGCTCAAGAAGAAATGGTAAAAGCGATTTTAGATGAGAAACAATTAGCTGAATCAAGAGGTGATATAGATTCCGACGGATATTATTGCATCACATTAATTGTTGATGGTGGCTGGTGTAAGAGGAGTTACGGACATGGATACAATGCGTCAAGTGGAGTATCGGTGCTAATTGGTATGTCTACACAAAAAATTGTTTTTATTGGTGTTCGAAACAAGGTGTGTTTGATATGTTGTGCCATCGCAAATGGAAGGATGGAAAAGAAAGATCATCTGTGCTGGAAAAACTGGAAAGGACCATCAACAGCAATGGAAAGTGATAGTATTGTGGAAGGTTTACTGTACTTAGAATCTGTTCACCACATTCGATGCACGCGTTTAGTTGGAGATGGTGATTCTAACACTATCGCTAAATGCAGAGAAAGAATTTCGTATGGTGGTCAAATCCTCAAAGTTGAATGTGCAAATCATGCAGTTCGAAGATACGGTAGAGCCATTCAAAAACTGCAGGGAAATACAACTCGTTTCTCAGGTCCCGCAGGTATAAAGGGCGACAGCTTTTGAAACAAAAGATTATGAAACTGATAAAAGGGGCTCGTAATGCTATTAAATCCAACGCTATCAATAACCACAATCAGCCACAAAAGGAAACAGTTTCGAATTTAATATCAGATTTGCGAAATGTTCCAAATCATGTGTTTGGAAAACACGACAACTGTGGAATTTTTTGTAAAAAAAACAACATCGAAACTGATAATACAGATTATTCAATAATGCAAGCATCAGGTTTACTAAATGCTATTCAATATGAAATAGGAAGAACTTTAGTAGCTTGCAGTAATACTTTAATCTGGAATGCAACTAACAACCCCGCAGAAACTTTTATGAGCCAGTTGTGTAAAATATCCGGAGGAAAACGAATAGACTTCAGTAAATCTGGTGGTTTCAATAGGAGAGCTGACATTGCTGTCTTAGCTTTTCAAAGCCCTGCTCAACAATTTCACGAAAAAGCCTACAAAATAATTGCGAAGAAAAGTCCGAGTACTCCGCTAACTAAGTTTTTATCTAATCGAAGAAATAGATACCTGAAGCAAATACAAAGAAAAAAATTGTTTCCAAACCCTAAAAAATTAAAATTAAAAAGAAATGCAACAGATTCTAACTATGGGGAGAATGTTGAAAGACCAGATGTGCCAGTACAGATATACGATAATTTAATGGAAAACCATCTTTCAAAATTAAAAGTACAAAATAGCTATGATTTAGAGAGCGAAACTAGGGGGCAAGCATCTTCTGAACGATGGAGATATGAGAGATCGTTGAGACTCTCATCTTCTTTTTTCAAAGAAATTGCTTGCAGGAAAAAAATCTACTCCGTGTTCGAAGCTTGTGATGCGCATTGTGTATGGTACAGACTTCTGCAATGCAGCAATGAAATATGGATTGGCAAACGAGGAGATCGCTCGGAAGCAGTATGAGAGGGATTATTCAACTGAAGTAAAAATATGTGGCTTATTTGTGGACAAAGATAAACCCTTTTTGTGTGCTTCACCCGATGGATTGGTTGGTGATGATGGACTCATAGAAATTAAATGCCCTTATTCTGCGAGATCTGAACCAAATCTGCTGGAATTTTTAATTACAAAAAAAAATAGTCTAGGTTTCAAATTTTCCAATGAAAGGGGAATCTATTTACCATTAAATCATAAATTTTACTTTCAAATACAAGGTCAGTTATTTATTACACAACGGAAATGGTGTGATCTGTATTTATGGTGCAAAAAAGATTCGTTAACTCTGCGTATAGAGGCAAACGAAGAGTTTTGGAAAGGAATTATTCAAAACTAGAAAAGTTTTATTTTAAATGTGTTCTTCCTGAAATTCTTGATGGAAGAGCACCACGAAATATGCCTTTGAGGGAGCCGTTATATGTAGAGGAATCTAGTAGAAGCAAAAAACAGAAAATGATTGATATAGGTTAGGAAATGAAACCTATATATTATCGAATGATTATTTGATTAACGTCAAGCTTTGAAGCTTCACTGGGACTATCGCCGACCTTGTCATTTCGAACTTCGATCAAGTGACGAGGACGAAATCAGAGCTGGATCCGCAATCTCCCAAAATTTCCTCCAACAGCAACATATAGTATCATCTACTTCAAACATTTGCTTTGAGGTTCAACCTTCTACATAGCGGATCTTCAGCAGGGACACCAGAATTCAAACCGACGATGCAACACCACGTCGATCACGAGTTCGTAACCATGAACTCTTGCCTACTGTGACCTCCTATATCTTCTCGAACAGGATACCGTAAAAACTGTCCGTGATATATATTTTTATAATTAAGTACACTGGCCTCAAAAGTTAAGGTACAACATGTTTTTCGAAGCTCACCATAAAAAATGGCAGTAACAATAAAATGCATAGTTTACATGAATGATAATAACGAACTTTAAAAACATTAATGCAAAAACGATTGCTACAACTTTTATTTTATAGAAAAGAACGTATATTTATGAGTGAGAGAAAAATATGCAAATATCAAGCTTTCGTACTTTTGTGTGTAAGTTGTGTTGATTTTCAACAGTTGTTGGCAGTTTCGGTGACAAAAGTCAATAGAGTTTAGAAAATGTCTCAGAGACGTCGTTTTTGCAATACACTTATACAAATTTCTATGACGCATTCAATAAAAAACTATTTAATGCACATATCCTCCAAATTTTTGTTTCTACATTCATTCATTTGCAAATTAGACACAAAAACCGGTTGTACCTTAACTTTTTGAGGCCAGTGTATTCTACTTAGCCATTTATTTGGATTCCTACATAGAATGAAACTATTATTTTGTTACCAAATATGCCCAAAAATTAAACAATAATGCAATTTTCTTTGATTTAAATATAATGTAAACTTCCAAATTGAAAAATTGTTATTGACATATATTCATTAAATAAACATAAATTTCTTAGAAAAAATAAAAGCAATGTTTATATATTATATGCTTGATTAATTGTGCTTGATAATTAATTGCCAGCCTACTTTCTCTCCCTTATAATGATATTTTAATCATTCTCTAAAGTTACAAAAGTAATTTTAATTTCAAAATATCTTTCTTTCTTTCTTCCTTTTTTTTTTTTTTTTTTTTTTTTTTTTAATATTAAATAATTTTTTAATTTTTATTTTCATTTAATTATTATTTCTTATAAAAATATTTTTTGAATTTGAAAATTATTTTACAAACATATGTAAAATAATGGTCAAAACCATAATTAACCAGTTTTTTAATGAAATAGCTGCATACTATCTTAGAAAAATATCAAAATTGAGATAACCTTTAACTTTTTAACATTTAAAACAACTTTTTAAAGAAAACTCTATTCAAAATTGTTTCCCTTAAACCTTTAATAATGTAATACAGGTGTAAGTGTATACCTAATTGGAAATTTCTGAAACATTTTTTTTTGTACATAAGAACTTTATTTTGTAATACTTTTAGAAACATTTATTATTCCATTATAAAAGAATATTAAATCGTTTTCTTTATATGTAGTGCCTACTAGATTGTGAATATTCCATTGTTTACTGTACCGGGACCAACAAAACAAATTTATTCACGTTAATACATTGTTTTTGCACAACTAAATCGTTTTGTAATGGAAAATGAACTTTTTTTTTTTTTTTATTTGTGGATAAAAACACCTATAATCAAGGAGAGCGAACAACTTATTGATATTTTAAAAGACATTTGACGGTAAAATCTATATTAAAACAAGAGCAGCTCTAAAATTTAGATTGCAATATACATGGGATTTTTTTCCATAGTTAGAAACGAATAAAGCATTCATAACAAATTATCAGAATCCATGAGTCGAAAAGTAAGAAAGCCATTTTAGATCTCTCTCATGGTCAAGAGTCAACACTATTTTACTCCCCGAAAAAAGAACAAATATTTCGTTTCACAGTCGTAAAGACTGTGGCCCTCTTCCCCTGTAGAGAAAGGGGAGGATTCTATTGAAGGAAGTGCGCTACACAGAGAATTTTTTTTTTCTTGCCTTTTTCAAAATCAACCAAAAGCGGAGAGCAGAGAGCACGCGATCTTCTCTTTTCAAACAATTAAATCTCACCAGCAATGACATTCAATAATTCACAAAATAGCTGTAAATTTATGTTTCGAGATATCTTTCCGATTTTTTTTTCGAAATTTCGCAATTGTCCATAATTCTAGAGATCTTCGTATAATAAGGACCATTATAAATTTATCATCTTCCATCCTTTCAAAAATTGACACATTTGTTGAGTAATTCAGAGTACCACTGAGAATTGTACCTCTCGTGAAATAGGTTGCCAACCCTGTTCTATTGTATAAAAGTAAAATTGTATCATACTGTTTGTTCATTAAAACGTGAAATTTAATTTTTCATTGCTTTAAATCCACCTATTCTTCCTTTAAAAATCATTTGTTCAGGAAAAATTAAACAGTTTCGTTCTGTACATCATTTATCTAGAGAATTGATCGACAAACTGTGTTCCACGAGACCCAATAAAAAAATGGGAAAGAAAAATTACAAATATGTATGCAAAATGGATTTATGTTCTCATAAAATTCGTTTAGCCACAATTATCTAAAGATCATAGACTAAAATTAAAAATTTTATTTATACATAATTTGAAAATTTTTTTTAACTTTTATTGTAATATAATAAATGAATTTTAAAACTTTATTTTATGCAGTAGATTGTGAATATACTATTGTTTGGTATCCCGAGTTCCACGAAGTAATTTTATACTAGTTAGTACAATGTTTTGAAACTTTTTACATTTGTGGGGGAAAAACACCTATAATGAAGAAGATAAAAAAATTATCGACATATGAACAGATTCGATGCTAAAATTTAAATTTAAGCTAGAAGACCTACATTTTAGGTTACCAATTCATGCCATATACGCAGAATTTCTCACACAGCTATGAACATTTTCATGCCATTCACAAAAATGTATTTAGAAAGTGAAAAATATTTTTAACGCGATTGGCAACAAAAACAAAATACAAAAACGAATTGAACACGGAATATGAAATGCTACTGCAGATAATTTCAAAAAGCTTATACGTCGATAGTTTGTGCAAAAAATTGTGAACACATATCTCAGTTACTAAGTATAATGCATGCGTAGGTGACATTTGGATCACAAATTTATATTATCAATGAGTAAATAACATTAAAATTACATCATAAAAGTTTTTAATAAAAAATAAAATATTTTTTTTAAAATTGTCTTTACATATAATATCAAAAATATGTTTATCTATATACTTTAAATATTATTTTAAGATATATTCCCTTCAGCGAGGAAGGGGTTTCCTCGAAAACATGTTACAGTTCTAAGGGGTCCAAGAGTTGAAAAAGTTTGATGATTGACCAATGTCTAGACATGAGAAGTCTTTCATGGTCAAGATTCACTCTGCTGCTTTAACCCCCTCGCCCGAAAAAGAAAAAAAAAAAAGAGCTAACATTTATTTTACTAGTTTGACGACCATCACCCTCCCTTAGCCCCCCCTCGCGTGTTCCCTTTCGCTGAAGGGAGAATTTCATGAAAGGTTACCCGAGAGAGAAATTTATTGCCCATCTTGGGAATCTTGAGACAAATATTTGTGTCAAAAATTTCGCAATAGCCAACGCCATCTAGATGTCATGTAAGGTGTTAAACTAATGGCCGGCCATCACCTTAAAATCTAAAGTTGGATCTGTAAAATATTCTTAAATATCACAAAAACCCAAGTATATATATAATGCAAAATCACTTGATACCAAGATTAATTAATACTGTTCCACCTATAAGTAAAACAGTTAAACCATTCCTTTATTTCAATATATTTGCAGTCTCACAATACTTTAAGGTGGTTAAAGTATGAGAGCTCTAACTAAATGCGAAGCACATATTCAGACAGAAAAATGACCCAATTTTCATGGAAATTTGCAATATTATAACTCGTACCACTGTTAACAATATAGTGTTTTTAAAAATTTCAAAATATTCTGTGAATACTTTCTTTTTTGTTTTAATACATGAAGGCAAAGCCCATTTAACATTACGGTACAGGATAACAAATGTGAAACACATTTTATACCAGAAAAAATTAATCAACTCGGTTAAAAACGGGAAGTATGATAAAAAAAATGCTGCTCTCTAAAGGATAGTGAAGCCAGATATCATTAACTTTTCATTTCTTTTATATCTGAAAAAATGTACAAATTCGGGTCCTATTCTTTAACATTAACCGAAAACAGCCTTAAATATTTGGGTAATCAAATTTTATAAAAAAAAGTGTAAAAAATCATATTAATTACTATTATTTTTTTCTAAAATAATAAAACACAAAGAAATAGCTATTTTTAAGAATGTTTTAACACTCAAAATAGAGGGCATTTTTTTCCATATAGATTCTTAATACATATTTCAATTGAAAGTAGTATGTCTATATTATTTACATCCTCCAACTCATTCCTTTCTCTTTTTACATAGAATACTTAGTAACTTTTTCTATTCATTAAAAATTTATTAAATTTTCGTTATAAATCTACACTATTAAAATTCATAGATAAACATATGTATGTAATTCTATCTTCTCACGAACCACACAGCGCAGAAACTCACCGAAGATACCAATAGTTTGGGAACGATCCGAGGAATCTGTTTTTACTATTTATATTCCGATATTCTAATTAGCTAAAAAGATATTAAAAACCTTAAAACGCATGATTAGTGCCATTTTTTCTCGCAAGGCGGCAAAGTTCCAAATCTTCGACCAGTTTTTAAAACGTAATATAATTTTTTTCATGAGACTCAGACAAAAAGTAATTACAGAATCAGAAAGATCATTTATTTTGCCACGATACGATATAATTTATTTTACAAAAAAATGATAATTTCTCTTTTTTACAATTTTTTTAAAAATGAGTCAAAATTGATACGTTTTTATGAATATGATTTCTAAATTGTTCTGCTTGCATTTTCTTTGGCGCTAACGAATAAAAAAAGTTCATGCTTTTCTCTTTTAGAATCAGTTATTTAACCCTTTGATGGTCATGAATGAGCTCAGCTCGCAATCGAGTAGTCAGAATTGTCCTCATGTTGAGGTCTCCTGTAGCTTCAAACGAATTCAGCTTGGGCGCAAGATTTCGACCGAAATGGGTATAAACGAGTTCTACTCGCGTAGTTAAACCTTTCCCCAAAGGGTGCTGACGAGATGGACTCGTTCAAGATCATTATTCTGCATTGATTAGGTTACAAACGAATCCTACTCGCGAAATTTAGTTAGTTTTACTGTCTACAGATGGCAGTACGGGTTCCATGAATTTTTCTTCATAATGAAGGGGGTTTTTTTTACGTTATTCTTTTTATGCGTATTTTTTAGACTGTTTGTAAAGTAAAATGGCTCAAAAGCGAAAATTAGATTATTATGATGATGATTTTGATTTCGATACAGAAAGCTTATCAAGTTTTGAGTCTGATGAAGACTGTTCACAGCATATCAAGCTCAGAAGACGATACAAGTGATGAGGAAAATTTTTTGAGTGTTCGACAGTGGTGTAAAATTGATTCAAGTACTCCCGCTCCTAGCCGATTTAGTTTTACTGGTGATGTGGTTACTATTTAATAATTATCATTTATTCATTATTTTAAAGTACGTAAAAACTGTTATTTGTGTACTACAAATACTTTAAGAAACCTTTAAAATGCATGAGGCGAGCTATCTACAGCATCGACGTAGAAGGGTGACATTTTCGGAAGAACGGCGGGGGAAAACAGCTGCCACTTTCGACTACTGCTTACTCATAATACTGCGCGAATTAACTAAACGAAAACTGCTCATTTCCCTAACCGTCAAAGGGTTAAAAAATTAAATGTCAAAAACCGTTTTTTTTACGATTTTTTAAAAAGTACTCAAAATTTTATTTAAATACTTAATAACTTCTTTATTTATAAAAATAGTCTCACAAAAATTTTTTTCCGTGTGTAGAACGATATCTGTAATCTGCACAAAGATTGATAAAATATCTTAAAAATTTCGATTTTTTTTAAAAAATTGTGTTTTTTGTTTTCTTTTTGCAAGAAATATTTAAGCATTATTTTTTTTAAGTTTTTTGCAAACAATGGTAATTTTTAAGCAATCAATATATGAAGTTTGAAGGCATTAACTTAAAAATGAAGCCCGAATTTTTTTTTTTTTAACTTTAACAAATAACGCAATGCGAAATTTAACATCTTACTTTTATTTTAAAGGTCTTTTCACTGCTTTTACTCGAAAAACGAGCAGCTTAGCCGTTTAGCACACTATTTTCTAAATGGTAATTTCCAGGTTCGAAGCTGGAGGTTTTTGCGAGAAAAATTATTTTTGTTTCATTTTTGTTTAAAAATTACCATCGTTTGCAATCGATGTGTTAAGTTTGAAGTCATTAAAAGCCCATTATGTTTGATGAAAGGTTACACTAGAAAGGGAGGTGATATTGAATTGAATATCAAAAACTTTCACGATTTTTTAAAAAATACTCTACCTTTAAATACTTAATAACTTCTTTATTTATAAAAATAATCTCATGAAACTTTTTTCCGTGTGTAGAATGATATTATCCGTAATCTGTACAAAGATTGAAAAAATAACTTAAAAATTATGGGGGTTTTTTTAAAAAAAATTGTGTTTTTCATTTTTTTCCCTTTTTGCAAGAAATATTTAAGCATTATTTTTTTAAAGTTTTTTTGTTTAAAAATTACCATTGTTTGCAATCGATATATGAAGTTTGAAGGCATTAACTTAAAAATAAAGCCCAGAAAAAAAAACTTTTTTCGTACATAGAACGATATTAGCCGTAATCTGTACAAAGATTGATAAAATATATTAAAAAATTACGGTTTTTTAAAAAAATGTGTTTTTCGTTTTTTCCCCATTTTTGCAAAAAATATTTCAGTATTATTTTTTTTTAAGTTTTTTGTTTCCCGAGCAATGCTGGGCTAAGTGGAGGAACTGGGGGGTCATTTTAAAAGAGTATTAGAATTGCTGATTTTGTGAAGGAAAGGGAAAATTTATAAAAGTAGAGAAAGTCCATGCAACACCCGGCCATGCAGCTAGTTCTGATTAAAAGAATTTGTAGATGAATGATAATTCAATTTATACATGAACTAGTTTTAACTTGTTAATTAAAAAAAACATTGAAATTTTAAAAAAAAGTTTTACAATAATAAAAAAACATAAGTAATATTTGAAATTAAGAACACACCCAACTTCAGATGTAGTAGCAACGGATGTCGAACTTTTATTGATTATTCTCAAACCATAACGTGTAAGTTTCCTTTTTGGCATTCTGCAATGGGGGCATTTGCTAGGTGCGGTCATCATAAATTTGTTAATAAAGTTCCGAGTAATATACTTCCGACATTCCACGATACTTTTAACAGGTGCTTGATATTCATCAGCTTTGGCTTCTATAAAGAAAAGATTATAAACAATTATAGAAAAATATATTTTCAGGAATATTCTTACTTTTATTAACTACAAAGAGGATATGTTACAGAGATAACAAAAATAATAATATTCATTAGCTAATTGATGAAAAATATTATGTATAACTAGCTGGTATATCCGTTCTTCGCACGGGTGAATTGAAAATTTAAGCAATACAGACTGAAGGACAAAGTTTATACTGAGTTAATTTTACGTGAATTGTAAATTAAACAAAAAAAAACCCCAATTTTTTGCATATCTTAGCTGAACAAAAAACCATGTTTGCTAAATTTTAAGTCTGTATATATAGTAGCTGATAAAAAAGATTTCTTTTTTTACTTATAAAAACGCCCTGTAACTCTCTTATGGAACGATTTTTGAAAGCACCTTCCTTCTGCTCAGCAAAATTAACACATTGTTACAAATTTTGTGTAATAAATGCATTAAAATAATGTAAATAATTTGTATCTGGAGGGTAATGCATTAATATTACTTTCTGATGCCTTAATTTTATGTTAAATAGCTGTTCCCCGCGACTTCGTCCACGTAGAATTTAACAAAAAAGTGTTAATTCAATTCGCAGAGTTTACGAAAGCTTAATAATTATATATTCCACGTAAAGAAGTACTTATGCTATAAGTATAATGTTATTCTTCTACTTTGTGAATCAGTTTCTTTTTTGTTTTACTTTTCTTTTTCTTTGTATTTTGTTGAGCAAAGTGTGAGAGGGATGCATGACCTTTCATACAGTCTATGGAGTGAGGACTGTAAAATCATTAGGATCAAAGAACATGGACGGGAAATGTCGCTAGTGGCAGCAACCTAATCAAACAAAAAGGTTTAATATTACTGCTAAAAATCGTTGAGACAGAAGGCTCGTGAAATAAAATAATCCCTGTTGAATAAAAATAAGCCCTATTTGAATCGGATACTGTTCATTGGTTTTAATTTTATTTCCGCGGAACCCTATATATAATTTTTTTTTAAATAAAAGTAGCCTAAGTTACTCCTTATAATGTTAGCTAGTCTGCCAGCGAAAATTCTGTTAAAATTGGTGCAGCTGTTTCAGAGATTAGCCGGAACAAATAGAGACAGACAGACAAAAATTTTAAAAAATGTATTTTTTCATATAAGTGTCGTATATACTTTTAAATGCATTTAGTAAAAAGCTGTTAATTTCAAATTACATACAGACACTTCATTTTTATTTATGTGTATAGATATTGCGCAGGATAAATGAAGTTATTTACAGTTTTGAATAAACTTACTTAATTTAAGGGTGTAAGTGCACTTTTTCACCTAAAACTAATTTAAAATATATATATTAGAAACAATTATCTACATACTTAACTAAATAAAACAACCTGTTGGCTCTGCGATCGCCACCCCCACCGCACACTCAAACTTTTATAATCACTCTTGCAAGATAAACATTTATTGTGACTGCTTTGTGCAGTGTTTGGCAATGAAGTAAACAATAGAGGTATGAAATTGGCTTACCTCTATTTAAATGCGGAGCCTTGTGAGAAGTCAAATGACGTAAAACCCAAAAACTTCCTAATTTAAGTTTAAATGCTGTCTAAGTTATGGTAAAATTGATCTTGCTCAGTGTTCCTGAGAGAGAATGAAATCAGTTTTTTTTGGAATGATTATAAGTGTTGAATGCAACAGTTCAAAAGGTCTAAGTAGCAAGTAGGGTGAAACGAATCAGCAGGTGGGGGGTCATGTGACCTTTGACACTGTTGATGGGGTGAGGACTGGGTAGGGTGAAACGAACACAAACGAAGCTGCAAGCAAGAGGTAAGAGAGATGCATGACCTTTGACAGTGTCGATGGTGAGAAGACTGTTAAAATCATTAGTATCAGACATGAACAGGAAAAATCACAAGTGTCAGTAACCTTATCAAACAAAAAAGTTTGATATAACTGCTAGAAACGTTGAGACAGAAGGCTCGCGAAATAAAACAATCCCTATTGACTAAAAATAATCCCTAATGAATAAAAATAATCCCTATTGAAATAATAATTCCTATTTGAAACAGATATTATTCACCACTTCATTCGTTTTAATTTTATTTTTGCGGAACCCTAATTTTTTTTTTCTATAATTAAAGTGTAGTCACAGTTATTCCTTATAACATCAGCTATCTGACAGTGAAAGTTTTGTCAAAATTGGTCCAGCGGTTTCAGTGATTAGCCGTAACAAACAGACAGACAGACAAAAGTTTAAAAATTGATTTTTTCATATAAGTACCGTATATACTTTTAAATGCATTTAGTAAAAAGCTGCTAATTTCAAATTACAAACAGACACTTCATTTTTATTTATATGTATAGATAAATAGTATAAGACTTTAAAAAATCTAGTATTTTAAGATGAGTCTAATATATTAAAAGATTTATCAGTATCAATTTAAATTTATTAAATTATCAGAATGCATTTACTTCTTGAGAGAGATATGATTTACTTCTTCTCTAGTCAATACAAACTTAGATTGATTAGAACATTTTGGGAAATCTTGATTGTTAAAAAAAATAAATAAATATGCACAACCAAGTCAAACTGTTTAAGCATTGATAATTACAGAATCATTTTTTTTCAGTTAGTATTAATATAAAAAATATAAAAAAATTAGTACAAGCCTTAAATTTGTAACAGAACCAAGAAATACATTGATTTTGTAAAAATAATTTTGATTGCCCTTAATATCATGAAATTTATATACAATTATAACATTTTGCAAAGAATTACTAATTTATCTTTACAAGAAAAAAGTGCACATAAATGTATACCTCTGCGAGCTTTCTGAAACTTCCTCTCAAGTTTTTGACAAAGTGCATAAAGATTTTCCTCTGCAGACTGTTCATTTAGATCTTCATTCGCCATTTCTGCCAAATCATTAACAGTACTTACTAATCCATAATCAAGAGCCTGTAACTGATAAAGTGTCAAATGGACAGCGAAAGAAGGGGCCATGAGTTTTTTGCAAGAGAAGCAGGATCCACGCAACAACTAGAAAAAGTTGTTATTATTACTAGAACATTGATGACTAAACAATTACAAAAGTAAAAAAATATTTTTGTGATAATTTAAATTAATATTTTTTTTTAAAGCCATACAATAAATTATTGAACGTAGTTCAACATTTGATACTGACAAAGAAAAGAGCAACCTAAAAAAATTTGGCAATTCCAATTGCAGCTGAACAAAATCAGTATCATTGCTAATGGCTTGAGGTAAGAAAAATTACATTAACTGATTAAGTATAATTTACTTGATCAAAATATGGACTCTTTAATTAATAACTTATAAAACATTTTTCACTATGCATGTTGCCCCCTCCCCTTTCATAAAATGCAAGTTGCAAAATTAGTTAAAACTTAAAATTATTCAAAATTTGACTTGAAAGTTTCCAACTATAGGGACTTAAATTTTTTTTATCCCTTAATTTAATTTCTCGTACATTCCAAAACATTTTTACAAAGCATTTTTTGACACCAAATGATTGTTTTCCAATACACAAAAGTTAATTTATAAAAAAATCAGAAACTCCCATAACTTTGCCGGAATTAGGTGGAAAAGCTTTGCAATCGAGTCCCGTGTCCCGATTTTCATTTCCTCTAGTGACTGAACTTGCACATGCTGGGGTATTAAAAGTAAATCCCATGTGTGTTTTGGGATGTGGAATGAGAATCTGAAATCAAATTTTAAGAGTTCTGAAACTTTGCTGGAAAACCGTAATAGTTGCGGACAGGGGCACCAACCTAACTTGCAAATGTAGGGAATGCGAAAAGTGGGTTCTAGATGTATTTTGGGACTGCTGATCCAAATATTTCCATCCAATTCAAGAAAATCCCATAAATATGTCAAACAATGTCAGGCGACCATATTTTACATGAACCCTGGCAGGAGCTTACCTTAAAATTCTTGGAGTGTAAAAATTGATAACCTAGTGTTTTTGTTAATGGGGTACAAAAATCAGAAATCGGATTTTAGAAACTCCCATAACTTTGCTGGATAATGTCAAACGACTGTAATGCCCAGTGCACCGAGTGCATCTCAGGGTAGGGAATGAAAATTTGGATTAGGATTTCAAAAACTCCTGCAACTTTGCTGGATATTATTGCCTGAATGAGGTCGAATTTCTTAGTGTTTGAGTGCCGCAACCGCATTTTCATTTCTTATAGCAACTTAACTTGAAAATGCAGCCTTGCGAGAATACAATTTCAATGGGATATTGCATTGACAATGGCATTTTCAGGCATTGTTGTCACTTTGTTAGATGGTGGACAAACTGCACATTCCGTATTCAAGCTGCCATTAGACATTCATAAGAAACCAGACGCAATGCGTACCATTGAAAAAAGAGCAGATTGGTGACGGTATTGCAAAGGAGTGTACCATTACCCATACACATTGACATGAGACATTTTGTAAAACTTTGCAACATTTAAGCGGCAACGAAAAAATATTTGATAGTGCTGTCCTTCTACTATATGGAGATTTCTGACAGACATTGCCAGTCAATCCTCACACTACTTATGCTCACGAAATTGGAGATTTCTGACAGACATTGCCAGTCAATCCTCACACTACTTATGCTCACGAGATTAACACATGTTTAAAACAATTATTTTTATTGCGAGAGACTTCAAAGTAACACTTCAATTGACCATTAACATGCAAGTACAATTGCAAGTTGATCAAATGGAGCAAATATTTTCTAGCCAACTGCTGGATACTGGAAACGGTGAAGTAGAACTACATTCCAATACATAATGTATCAAACAGCCAGCCAATTTCTGTACTGTTGTTCAGACAAAAAAGGAACTGGTTGAGAGTGTCTTCGCGGATATACTGGATAATTATCTATATAATGATTGGCTTTGTAGTCCTGTTACTTTATCAGAAAAAATGTTGGTACTGATAAAATAAACTTTCAGGTATAGAGTTGTTGCCAGGTGATCCAATGCCTTTTAAATCAATTAGCACTATTGTTGATGAAAACAAAACCATAAATTTTCCAACTGAATTTTTGAATTCTATGGATATATCAGGAATGCAAACACAAAATCTTCCGTCGAAGATTGGTTCACTGATTAATCTGCTGTGTAACTTAAAACCACCTAAATTATGCAACAGAACACTTTGGGTCATCAAAAGAATTAAAGGGAAACTTCTTGAAGCAAACATTTAGAATGTTAAGTTTAAAGGAGAAATAGTCCTGTTGCCACATAATCCACTGATATCGGCAGAATCTCCAATATCATTCAAAAGGATTCAATTCCCAATTTGATTGGTTTTCGCAATGACCATAGATAAATCTCAAAGCCAAACAATATCCCTTTGATGCTTGGACTTAGAAAACCGATGTTTCTCGAATGGGCAACTATATGTTGCACACTCATGTGTGGGAAAACCATTGAATCTATTTGAGTTAGAAAAAGACGGGTTAGCGAAAAATATTGTGCACTGATTAATGATTAGTTATATCAAACTTATTTATTGTTATAAATTAAAATGATATTAAAAATTGATAAAAAAAAACAATGTTAGTCATCTCATTTATAAAATTAAATCTTCATATGTTGTTACTTAGCAACTTCGTAAGTATTTCATGTATACTATACTCAAATAGAAGCTGAATAAAATGCTAAATTAAAAACATTATGTTTTATGATTAATTTCAACTCTTAGAAATTGTAAACAAAGATTAATTTGACTGCATTGAATGTCTTAGAATAATATTAAATCCACAAATTAAAACAAAGTCACAGCAATGTGTTGCCGGGTCAGCTGGTATAAATACGTACCAGGGTTGAATCCAATTTTAGTGCATAACTTGGTACCAGTTTATTTTTGTTCCCCAGCTAGCCAACACGTTCATTAATCTAAGAACCTTTTTTTTATGAGCAAAACTAGCAACTGATAGTTTTGTTATCACAAGCAACCTTACTAATTACACAATAGCAGTAATTTACTTCTAAGCCATTTTACCTTTTTTGTCTACTTTTTACACATATGAATACCAGAAAATTAATCAAAATCAATTGTATGCATGAATTAATGGCTTCTTTTTAATCATTTGAGAGCAAGGGAGCAGAAGCAATTAACTGAATGGTGTATAAGAGAGGATTTGATCAATGGAAAGTATGAATATCCCAAGTTTTGAAATTCTACAAAATTGAGAGGTACAAAAATTGAATTATTAGATTCGATTGAAGTTGTTCTTCAGAAGGAGGTGATAATCACATGTGATCAGAAACATAAGAGGTGCATGGTTTGGTGGGAGTCATTTAAGTATGTGTGAAATTTTGTTGATTACTAGACATTAGTTTGGAACATTATTAAATGAGTTTGCTGTAAAATATTGGCATATAAATCAAAATACTGTGGCTGATTGGTTTATATTTTGTCATGAGATTTGTATGGTTGCTATTGTGGATGAAAGTGCAGTAATTCGTGGAAAAGATGTGATTGCTGAACAAGTTCTATGAACTGAAATATGGATGAGGTAAACCTGTTATAAATAATGTGTTTGGAGGGATCGAAAGATCAAATAAATATTGTTCCTATATATTCCTTCATAATGGCATGTTTCTTTCAATTTTTACTTTTTACAAATGTTCTTTCACATTCTTTGTATCGTTCATTTTTCAGAATTTTGATCTTAATTTATAGGAGTGTTAATTGCATCAAGAACTATTCAATTGTTATTTTTTCATGACGTAATCTTGCTTCTACTTTACTCAGCTTTAAGTTCAAAAACTGCACACTTCCTGCCATTTTGGCATGACCAGCATTTTTCACCAAGCAGTGCACAAAAATTTTTTTAACATGCACGAGATATATTCATCAGAATAAAATTTCTGTAAAAATACAAAAATAGTAGTTATCCAATTGCTACTAGTGATAACTTTAGTTAAAACTGACATTGTTGATTAATTTACGATAAGAAAAAAATGACGTTTTGAATAAATTTAATTCCATTTCTTACACTTTCATTATTAAGTACACAAGTTCATTTCTAAGAGCTAGGAATTCTATTTTTCATTTCAACTCTTGCTTCTGTTTTATTTCTATACCTCTGCCAAATTAAGCACAATGCAGTTGTATTTTGTACTATGATATCTAAAATTTCCATTATTTTTAACAATACTACTACTCTGTCTCTTTTTTTTCAACACAAAATTTTTTTTTCTCTGTTGGTAATTCTCAAACACCAATTATCGTATAGTACATATTCTTGACATTTATCTAAAAATAATCAAATTCCACAAAAATACTAATTCAGGAATTAACACATATGAATAAAGGATTTGTCGACATACCTGATATAAATGTGAGAAGAAGACTGGATTGTAAATTGGTACTGGTAAACTTATATGCCCTGAATGACCAGCACAATGCATATCACCAAGACCACAAGTTTGGCAAATTTCATTTCGATCATTTGGGCCTAAAGGAAATACAAAATAATTTCATTAAATCGCACTTAAAATTATGCTATGGTGCGATATCTGCATATTCAGAATTTAAATATCATTAAAAGAATATAAACAGTATTATTGCCCTCAATTAAAAGGTTATATATATATATATATATATATATATATATATATATATATATATATATATATATATATATATATATATATATATATAAAGATTATACATATTTCTTCTTCAACGGCCCAACAGCCCAGGGTGGGCCTTGGCCTTCCAATTAGCCACTTTTAGGCAGGGCCACTTTTCCACTTAGGCACATGCCTAGGGTGCAAAAAATTAGAGTGAAAGAGAAAAAAAATTTTAATTACAGTGAAAGAATCACTGCCTAGCAAATCATGTATGTGCTATGTATGTGTGTGGAATTATGGAAAACATCAACTATGGGAAATGAAAAGCTCAACAGTTTGATGTTGCTATGCACTCAAAATGATATTACAATGTAAATTAATTACAATGATGTCATTAATGATTTAGCAATGATCAAAGCTCAAAGAAAACCTTTATTGTACAAGTACAATAACAATAACTCAATAAAGAATAAGGATTTCTGAAAGTAAAAAGATACTAAAGCGATAAACAATGATAATTAACAAGTTGATAACAGTTCATACAATTATGTACACTCTACACAATAATTGCAAACAATGGGTGGTCAATGATGTCATACGGTAAGAAATGAACAAGAGTGGGCAAACCATGTCATTGTCCTTTCCTTACACTGCCGGTTGCCAGTCTAGGACAGTTGTTTCATAGTTGTTGGTTAATGGAAAGACCGTCCAAAGAGCAATGAAAGGAAAAAGAGTAATAAAGTTAAGGGGAAATCTCTTTTGGTCCAAAACTGGCAAGATAAGAATTGAAGGATGTGGTGCTCAAAAAACAGTGGAGGGGGTGTAACAATTGGAAGTGCCTAGGGTGCCAGGGAGGTTAAAAACGGCCCTGCTTTTAGGGTAGTGAAATCCTTTTCTAGAAAAGTCAACCCCTAGTTCTTGTTCCAGTGGACTTGGTCTAAAAGATTTTCTGTGTTGAATATTCTTTGTTTATCCTGATCATGTGGCTTGTTCATTTAATTCTTTGGATTTTTATATTTATTGTCTGGTTCCTTGAAAGCAGGTTCGAGTTCTAAACTTGAGTGCTTGTGTCTAATGTCCACAACTTGAGTTACTCTAAAAATGGCTCTTAGGATCCGATGCTCAAAGATACCAAGAGTAATTTTTATCATTTTGTGTGTCATTGTAAAGACTATATATTTAGTATAACTAAATACAAATGAAAACACCGAAAAAAATGTTCGAGATTGAAACTGAAAGCAGCTTTTAGAAAAATATATCAAGCAATATGCTCATAAATTAAAAAATTGTGGCAACAAAATACATCATTTCCATGGATTCTATTAGCTTGCAAGTTGACTACAAAAACTACCGTAATTTACTCGAATCTACCGAAAATAGGGTGTGGCTTAGAATCAAAAGCAAAACATTTGTTGGATGGTGGAAATTGAGTTTCTACCCTTTTCAAAAGAAAAAAGGTAACAGTCCATTCTAGCTACTTGCATCCATGGCTTGTCCCATTCTGCAGACTTGTCAGGAATTCAGTCTATTCTAAAGATTGTTGTCAGCTTGTCTTTAGGAAACTTGCTTTGTATATGTTTCCTTTGAATCACCTAAGCATCAAAGATATTAGTAATATCATGAAGACAAGTTCACTATGATGCAAGTATGAAAAGGGAAGCAATTTTATATGCAGAAAAAAGTGGTAACAGAGAAGCAGCCAATGAAAATTTGACATACATGAAATACATATACTTCAATAGCATAAACAAATTATATAATTTTTACTTGTAACTGTTCATCGGTCTCTTTTCCATTCTTCAAAAATATATTTTTATAAAAAAAAATGCAGCATAACAAATGCATTGGATAGCACGGAAGACGACACCGAGTGGGAAAATGGTAATGCCGGCACTGACAGTTAGAATAATTAAAGGTTCATGTATGCATTTGAAAGTCTTTACTACTGGTAAAATAAATTATCAACTTCTTATTTCTCATTATTTTTAATTGGATATTGATGAACATTTTACATAACTTTTTTTTTAAAAACATGTAGAGAATTGGGGGCATGACTTAGAATCCAATAAATACAGTAATACTTTAATAGATGTATAAATCCTTACTAATATTATAAATGTGAAAGTTTGTGTAGATGTTTGGTACTCTTTCATGCAAAAACAACTGGATGGATTTTAATGAAATTTTACAATAATATAGCTTATACATCAGAATAACACATAGGCTATAATTTATAAAGATATTGTGTGAATAACAATAATTGTCAAGTAGGAAAAAATTCTGCCATCTGCAAAAAGCCTGCGACAGCATATATCTATCTTTTATGTGTGAAGCAAAACTTTGCATTTTGTTTTGTCTAAGCCAGGCGCCAGGAACTGCGAAAACTTGAACAGGCAGAGTGTGAGGCTGATTACAATTTTAACATAAAATAAATACAACAAAAAGTAATATCAACGTATTACACTTCCAGATATAAATTATTTATACCATTTTGAGCATTCATTACACAAAATTTGTAACAATGTGTTACTTTTGCTGAGCAGAGATCAGCTTAGGAAGGTGTTTTCAAAAATCGACCCACAAGAGAGTTAAGGGGGGTTATAGATAAAAAAAAAATACTTTTTGACAGCTATTACATTTATAGACTTAAAATTTAACAAACAGGGTTTCTTTTTTTCATTCAGCTGAGATATGCAAAAATCATTTTTTTTTTTTGTTTAATTTACAATTCACTTAAAATTAACTCATTAAAAACTTCTTTATCCTTCAATCTGTATTGTTTAATTCACCCGTGCAAAGAATTGGTATAACAGCTAGTATTCTTATAAATGACTCAAAATTATGAGGCTATTTGATGATAATTAAATCAAGAAATAAAGATCATTTTCAAAATTCTAAGATTTTTCTTTCAAGTGTCCCAGTAACAAATTTGAGTACACAAAATTACAAACACTACACAGATATAGAGGTAAATTATAAAACAAAACCTAATAAAAAGTTAATTAAAACTAAATTTACAATATTTAGGAGTATTTATTACAATTACAAATCATTCTATCAAATATAGGTCCTCACCCTTTTATAAACCTGGATAAGCAGATATGCTTAATTAACACATATTACTTTAGCAAATAGCTTAAATTATATTCCTCTACTAAACAGCATCAGCACAAGCTATTACTAATGCATTTGCTTGATAATTATATTTCCAAGCACAGTACACTGATTTAAGTTCTACCAAAAAACAGCCAAATTCATAAATAAAATTTTTAATGAATTTTGTCATAAATTAGTGATTACATTTGCAAACAATTATTACCAGCCTCAAAGTAAGCTGAGAGAGCTAACCACATATTGAGTCATACAGAAAATTGTTATTCAGTGTGAAATCTTGTTTTACAACTCTACAAACAGTTTTCATGAACTTCATAGCTGAATTATAACCTCATTAAACTATAACATCAGTTCAGCATCTAATTAAGATTTCAAGAGACAAATATAAATCTGTTTACCCTAACGAGGAAAAGATTACAGAGGAGGTAAGAATCAAGATAAGGCAAGGTCAAAAACAATAAGGTGCTGTACTATAATTTGTTGTTGTTTCTTATCCCACTTGAACAACAGAAACGTATAGATCAAAGGTTCCCAAACTTTTTTGTCTCATAGACCCCTTGCCATGTTTTTTGGTTTGGGGTAGACCCCCTGCTTAATTAATAATGAATTTTTGCAAATTTTTCAACTTAAATGTCTTTTTGACAGCTTTTACTATTACTACCCCTGAACATATCCTCGATTGTTTGGGGTTAGCTTTGGAAGACATCCATGCGAGTCCACTTCTGGTGCTGGACTTTGCTAGGGTTAATGGTCTCATGGATCTTCAGGATCTAGCTGCTGCTAGATCCTGAAGGACTGGACACAACTACAACAAGAATTAAATTTCTAACTATAATGAAATTAAGAGCTTAAATTTGAAAAGTACATGTTAATTAATTTTAAATTAAAAATTAATTTATACATAAAATAACTGTTACAAAAAATAAACAACAAACAAATGATTTTAATGGGAGTGTTGAATCTGGCTCTACAATAACAAAATTTCAACATTTGGTATCAATCATGTGAGATTTAACCTTTCCTCTGTTGGTAGTATCCAGTTTTTTAAAAATTTTTTTGAGATTGACAACCATGCTGGATCTCCTTCTTGGTTCAGTCCTAGTAGAGCCCACACCCTTGGCGTGAATTATTTCGGTTGGCGATAATTGTGCCATTTTGGTAACCCTACTTTGATACACTAGATATGGTAAACCTAACTATTTATGGAATTTTCGTATTTTGTCGGCGGGCATTTCGAATTTCATTTTGTTTGGGGGAACCGAGCTGGAATGGTTGTGTGTGTGAAGGAATATATCTTAGAATTTTTTACTTTGTTGACTGCGAAAGGTTAGAAAGAATTGATTGAATAGTGTATGTATGAAGGAAGGATTGATTGCTTAGAGTTATGAATGTCCTAAATGTAACGATCGGCATGAAGTAACATGGTCGACAAAAAAACGCTTTCTTCGAAATTGCACCAGCCACGCCGAAGGTATGTTTGACCATTACCTCGCAGAATAAAAATGGCGGCGCTCACACGATCATTCACTTAGCGATGAAACCTTCAAGACTTTTTTAAAATCTGTTGTTATGCTGTACTTTCCACTCGGAAAAGATCAGCAATAAGAAAGTAAGTGCTGTATTTATATTTTTTTTATCTTAAATGTTTTATTTCTGTATTGTTTACATATATTTTCATTACACATCCACCTTATCTCTTTGTATTCACTTGCCACCATTGTCGGTTTCGCTTGGTGCCATCTCGTTCCGGCTTGGCACGTTTTTCGTTTTGTCGCCAAGGGTGTGGGCTCTCCTAGGATTTTATCCTTCTTCTCACTAGGAAAAGCAATTAAAAACTTTTTCACAATATTCCATGATTCGGGACAAATAACAGGTTTGTCTTTTTAAAGCCAAAATTGCTGACATCCGTTTCTAAACTCTAAGATCTTCATTAGTGCTTCTTCTGATCAGTTCCTATTGTAATGTGTTACATTTTTTTTCAATATGACCATATGAATTCATTGCCTACTGTAGAATTACCATAGTCAAAGCATTCCCAAAGCTGGTTGGGCTGCAGAAGCCCAGTGGTCAAGGTATCGGATCATGGCAGGCATGCCATGAGTTCGAGCCCAGTACCACTAAAGACCCACCGTGGTAGGGATGCACGTTAACTCTGTCGAGAGCTCAAACATCCTCCCGTTGGTGTGGTAGTTAGGAAAGGGGATGTCAGCTCAGGTGTCGTCCACGTCACTTGACCATGGTTCAAAATTACGTGGTCCGTCGCCAAAAGCCCTCGTGTAGTTGAACAGTGCAACGCTAATATTCACTCACCCAAACTTGGTATCAAAATCTGAATAAAAGGCAGTCAAATATATTAAACGTAGATTAAAACGTCCTGACAGATTGTGACAATTTGGGACCTTCAGTATTATACTTCTTTAACCTAATTCTGGAAAGAAACGCTGAAATGGATCTTATTTTAGTAAAGTTTTTGCTGTCTCCTTGTAAGTGCAAATTTACCCAATTAAATCTGTTAAATAGGTAAAATTTGGTTGCCACTTTATTAAATTTTCTTTTAAAACTTAAGTCACGATTTAGTTTAATGAGACTATCATAGACCCCTACTTACATCTCATGGACCCCTTGCAGGCTGCAATAGACCCCTGGGGGTCTATATAGACCACTTTGGGAATCACTGATATAAACCAAGTCCATGAGCCCATGCAGTTTTAAACGTTGAAGAGCTGTAGCAACACTTGAGAGCAGCTGGCTCTTATGGCAACCAATACAAGCCAAGATGTGGGCAGGAGCGGCTTGGATCACAATATTTAAAGCAATGAATTACAGATGTAAAAAAAGGAAGTAAATTTTATTTAAAAAGCACAGGTTCAAAAGCAGAGAAATAAGTAGCTAAATTTGACCCTAAAATTGTTGATCCAAATAGTGTTATATCAAGAAATCAATCTAGGATATTAAAAAGTTGTTCATCTCTCCTCCCCATGACTAGGAAGAAGAAAGAAAAGATGGAAGACTCAAAAATTCTCCCAGTATTAATGCAATATAATCAGGCCTTTCCACACATATTTTAAAAAATAAGAAATATAGTATAATTTTTTAATATCAAATCAAGCATTCATCTTCTGTGACCCCAACTCTATGTTTGGATTAAGTTTGCATTCCTTAAATAGTAGAGCAAACTTTATTTTTATTTATTTATTTAGATTTCAAATAAAATTAGTGGTTTTTTTTTTAAATTAGCTAAATTTTTGAAAGCAATAACTATAAAAGCCACTATTCAAAATTTAAATTGATTTAACTTAATTTAGAGATGTTATAGAAGCTTTCATTTTGCACACAACATACCTTATTCCTTTTGCCAGGAGTTCGTAAGATATGGCCTTTGAAATTTGTCCTAAATAAAAGCCATCACAACATCCAAGGATACTATTGAGATGATTAACTTTCCAATGTTTGGCAGAGGAAAAGGCATTTTACGCAAATTTGGTTTGTGTCTGGTTTGAGATTTGATTGTAATTTGATTTTTCATTAATGGAAACTCGTAATTTTGAGCCTTGGTCAAATAATGAGGTTGACGCTTGAACTGTCATCCTACTTTCCAAACTTCCCCACTACACCAATAAGAGGACTTTGATCTTCAACAGGTTTAATATATATCAGCTCTTCGACAAAGCAGGTCTTCAATGTCACCAGGACTCCAACTCACAACCCATGAGTTCATCACTGTGACCACTCCCTTACCATGGCCAGATGGCTGATTTGAAAAGCTATTTTTTAAAAATGATTTGTGAAGGTACATGATTGTATTACTTCTGAAAGTTTAGTCTAAGCACTGTGGATATTATTATACATCAGAGTAAGGATAAGATGTAATAAGATTAAAAGGAGTCAAACACTTCAATCTTTGGTATGCCACATGTGTATGATAAAAATTTTAAGTAAATCATAATTAGAATTTAAAGAATTTTCTTAAGAGAAATTAGCCTTTATATTAGTTTTAAAAAAAGATCCATGAAAAAAAATCATTACCTAATCGAAGGTCATATAATCCACCAGGAGCGGCATTGCCAAGACAATCTAACAGTTCAATGTTAGTAATTTCCAACACACTAATTTTTTTTATATCCTCGGTTGATAACAATCCAAAGGACATACCTTTGATAGTTTTAAAAGTAATGTTATCGTCCATTTTTTAACTTGTAAGATCTCTAAAGAGAAAAACAATCAGAAAATTAAGAAAAATTAAAACTTTAATAAAAAAAAATACGTAAAAAAATTAAGACAAAATAAATCTTTCAAAAATTGGATTAAAAATCATTACTTATTATACAAGATAATATGGAATCAATCATTTCATACAGCTGTATTAATTTTTATGACAATAAAATACATATTATCACAAAGATATTACTTAATATACATTTTGCATATATATTTACTGTCAATTAAATATAAAATAAATACAATTTTCACAAAGCTCTTTAAAAGAGAGATCAAAGAAATTCAGTAAAAAAAAATAACAGAATGGGTTTAATTAATCAAAAATTAAAGAAGATAGTGTCAGAATAACTGCTCTAATACAGAAACATTATTTACAATTTTTATTCAATTACTGTCCTATGATTTAACAATCTTCTCCCAAGGCTCACCAAAATACCTTGCATTGAATCAGGCATTGCGATAATGATTTATAGCTTTTTAAACAATAAATCTTTTATTTATTATTTAATTTATTACAGCAACAGATGTTTAAAAATGATATCAATATCAGTGGATTTTTGGTACTTATCAATTAAAAGCCCTTTGAACCGAAACATAGTAATATATAAAAAATACCAAATTCTGTGTTATACTGATTGCTAATAATATATATAAGAAGCATGTTTTTTAAATACTGTCAATTTTATTACCATTTTCTTTCTGTTATACCATTATCTAGATTTTTCTGCATTTACCTTTTTGTCTGACTATGCAAGTTTTAACAATAATGGTAAAAAACAAACATTTAACATCAATATCCAATTCCATTATTTAATATCTATTTAAGAGCTCTGTTGCGCTTTGAAAAATAAAATCCACAAAAAATATTGAAAAACTACATTTTTCAACAAGAAAATTTAAGCATAAGAAAAAATAAAGAAGATCCATACATTTAATTAAACCATAAGCATATATTAGGTTCTTGGATATAAAGAACTTCAGTGAAATGTGAAGGGGCAAAATTTGAGATCTATTCATATAAAAAGTTTTATGCTAAAATTCTTATGCAGCAGTGCAATAACACATGATTGCACATAAGATTATGCCCAGTTTACTACAAAAAAAAAATGCTTTTATCTGAATAAGTAAATCGGTTCACTTATGAACAGGGTTCCTTCAAATCCCTTTTCCATCAAGATCAAAAATAAAGAATTTATTCGGTTTTAAACATATGTTCTTCAAAACGTAAACAAACAATCTCACAAATGAAAAATGCACATAAATACATAAAATTTAAAACATAATTTTAATAGTAAAAAATAAAAAGCAAACAAAATAAAAGTCTGAAAAATTTAACTCAAAAATCAATTTTAAATATTGCAATTTATCATACCTAGCCAAAATCAACGAAAAAAATTCAATAACCAAACTTCGTTACTGAATGCTTTCACTACAAAACAAATTTTTCAGCACAAAATGTCTAAATGTGAACCCTTTTTCTCAAAAAAAAACATTAACTAGAATCAACAAAAGGGACAAATTTATCATGAAAACCTTATCACATCCACAAACGAAAGTGAATTACACATACACAAACTTCTTAACTATACTAAATATCTGACCATACGCAAGGGGATTCTCCCTAGCATGTAATTTACATTTGCGGTTGTTTATTTTTTGGTAATTCAAAGGCACTTTTATTTTTATTTGATAGCTTAAATAATCGTTTTATCGTATATAAAGCCGAAAAAGTCTATCAACCCCTACCTTTTCGGTATATTGCTGCCAAACTCAACAGTCGGTTACAATTCACGTGCAATTCGTTGGTAGTAATCGAACATTGAAAGTAGCAGTTATTTCTCGGCACATACAGTAATACCCAGAACTTACCTGTTGCTCTTTTTCCTGCACAACATCTCGTACCACCCAATCAATCAATCAACCAAATCATTTTATAAATAAACAGCAAATGTTTGAAGTCAGACAAACGTAAATTGTTAACGTTATGACTGATACAGATCGAACTCAAAGTGGTATGTTAGAAGCTAAAGAAGTATTTGGACTCCTACAAGAAATGGCAAGATTGATGAATACCGGCTTAGACGATGAAACATTAGCTATTTGTGTGAGACTTTGTGAAGACGGTGCAAATCCCGAAGCCTTGGCATCTGTTATTAGAGATCTCCGAAGTGAATCTACTGCTTTAAAGTCTGAAAAATGATGCATTCCTGCAAGGTAATTGAAGTTCATAGGAAATTCATAAGTATATTAATTTTAAATTTCATGCATCGAGATGCATTTTATTTTATTTACATATTGTATATTGGTTGTGAATTTCGCAGGAGTTTGGCTCTTCAGGAAAATTGCAATAAATCGATAACTACTTACTTTCCGCAAAGAATCTTTTTATTCATACGATACCCGCTCACCAGACCGATTTAGTACTCCTTTAGTATAAAGGAATTCCTCTAAAAGTCACCAAATAAAGTTTTTCCCCTCCCGGAGTGGGAGATAGAAATCAAACGCAATAATTTCTCTCTAATCCTTAACAAAGCATGAAAATAGAATTATAGACATCATTTCTGCACAAATCTTATTTATAAAACTACCTAAATATTAATAAATAACAAAATTGTATTCAGATAAGGCATAATTTTTTAAGTGATTCAAAACTGTAATAAATGTAAACACAAGAAAAAAACAAAATCTTTTTAATTGCACACATTAAGGAGAAATTAACTTACCTAAGGGCCTTAAATGTACAAAAAGTTCACATACTGCTAGTCAGTGAAAACTACTTAACAGAAAAAATATAATTTGAATATATACAAATATCAGTTGATTCTATAATACTTATATCTTGATGATTTTGGACAACTTATATTCAATAACATAGCACTTGCAATATTATAAATTCAAACCAGAATAATGCCTTGTGTAGGTTAGCAATGAGACTCCCATGTAATTTTGTTATCCTGTGTAATTATTATGTGTTGTTTTACATTTACTAATTTTTCTTTTTCTTTCTGTGACTTTCTTAATCGGATTGATAAATTTGTGACTGTTCTTGGTTAAGGATCATGAGATAGGTCTGATTTACCTAACCATTTAGGTCTCAAATTTAAATTGGCATATGTGAAAGTAAAGCAAGAAAGAGCAATATTAACTCAAATGTAATCTATATAACTTAACAGTAATTTCTTCCATATTATGAAATATACATCTAATGGGGCAAATTAATTTATTCCTATTATTCTTCATTATTAATCTAGAATTTCTACATTTTGCAATTGTAATTAATTTCATTTTAATTGGTAGTCATGGAACTGGATTGTTAGTCAAATAAGTACTTATGTATTTTTGTAACAATCACCAACTATAAATAACTCATCAAATTGTCAACTTCAATTTTCTAGGTGCCGTACATGCTGAATTGGCAACCTAGGGCTTTGTTTCATATAATGTCGCCAATAGGTTGCAATAATGCATAAGTATAGCCAAATAACAAAACAACTAGTTAAATGAAATAATTTAAAATAAAATACATATAATTGCAACAATCACCAATGTTCAAGATAACACTTGCCAAGTTAGCATGTGTCATATACACTAAATTGGCAATCATGGTCTTCGTTTCATATAATGTCACCAATAGGCTGCGATAATACATAAGTACCTAAAATACAACCAGAAGGAAAATAGATTGTTAAATGAGTTTAATTTCTAATAAATATGAAATATCATAATAATTTAGGGCCTTACCACACTCTGAAGAATATTTGGCTTAAGTATAAAACAGGAGGGCCCCTTGCTAATGTAAATTTTTTGGCAACCAGTATCGGTCGCCCAGCAACTTAATTTATCGATAAGTGGTTTTGGCAACCGGAATCAATTGCCAAGCAACATAATTTAGCGATAAGTGTTCCGAGAATTTACAAATTGTAATTTTGCAATAAAAATAAAGAAATATTAATGTGAAATAAATAAATGTTATGCTATCAGTAATTCATAAAAATTATCTTTTTTTAAGTAAAAAGAAATTGTAAATAGGAATATTAAAGAAAAAGGCTTACCTGCACTCAAGAAAATTCTTCTAAAGGAGGGTAAATTTCTTTCACACACATTTCTGTACATACTTCTCTTCAAAAACTCTTCCAATCCGTGACTGTTTTCTTCAAAACATTAAGTTTAAAAGAAATGAAATCATGGTTCGACTTTCACACTCACATATTTGTCAGCATCCGAATCTCAAGCATACTCAGCTTACTATCTTTGAACAGCTATTTTTCTTTACAGATCTTTTTATATGATGGGCAATTGTTCCTTTCTTTTAAGCCTTTTCAAATATATGCATCACTCAAATCCTTTTTAATCAAGTGCATAGCTTTTTTGCAAACCAAACATTTGGCATTTACAGCAATCAATACTTTTTCCATGCACCACTGTATTACAGACAATTTCTCCTTTCATTACAAATCATAAAAAAAAATAACACAAAACATAACTTTCAGACTTACTTGTCAAGATTAGGAACAAAGAGCAGGAAAATCAAATAGTTAAAAATTGCACTGAAAAATTCAATAAATCCTTCACAAACAAAATCTAAATGCAAAATAAAAAAATAAACAATAGAGTTGTTAATTTGAAAATCATCTACCATTTTAAAGACAAATGTAGATTTTTTTTAAATAACCAATAGCAATTGATTAAAAAGAAAGTGTGACCTTATCTGCATAGGACCACATATCAAAAATCAAGGATTACCATATTATATTGTCTTCCAGAATGAATTTGTTATCCCTCCATGATATTTAGATACAAATCGCCAAATTCAAAAAAAACCCTGTTCTATACACTTTAGTTTAATATTTTCTCCTCTTAGCCATAAAACTAAATGTATGACCTTTTAATAGAACAATTATGTAACAATAATAGTAATTTCTTTGTATATGATTTTCAATTTTTACGTGATCCAAATATTTTTCCACTCATAACTTTCAGTGCTTCAATATATTATAATAATAGTTCTATAAATATATAACTAAACTCAGGAGTGTAACAGCTCATGGAAGCCCAATACTGTTTTCTTGACCTTGGGTCAGGTGGTCAGTCTGATGCAAAATCCCCAGTGTTTAGTTCCCAAGCTAGCTTGGTACTCATTTATCAACCTACTGAAGGGTTGAAAGGCCGAGTCAACCTAGCCCAGCCCAGGGTTTGAACCCCTGACCTGTAGCGTGAAAGTGCAATACGCTACCACTGGGCATCTCTAAGTATAACTGTACTCTTAATACAGAAAACACATTTCTACATCATTTTGTGTTCATTTTTGTTTATATTTTGGGTTCCCAGAATTTATAGGCTTTATAATTAACTCTGTAGTTTATAATTATTATAAAGCACACAGAGAGATTTAAATGAGTTTTATAGTGTCTTCCAGAAATCAAGGATTGTGTATTATATTAAAGTTTTTTAATGAATATTAGATGACCCGGATGCCAGTGGAGGGTCACTTATACCCAGAATGGAGGAAAAAAGTGAGGGAGCCAAACACATTGGACAAATAAGGTCTCCCGCAGGGAGGCCGATGGAAGGTGAAACTGGCCAGAGGGAACATAAAGGGACATCTGTGAGGGACAAGTGGAGGAAGAAGGTTGAAGAAGAGGTGAAAGTCTAACCTGCAGATGTATTGAAAGATATGGAAGAGGACCGAGACAGCTTAACACACTGACCGAGTTTCAAAAATAGAGCAAAGGCATTTAAGTGTTGTTCAATGTATAACTTAAATTTCTGAGTTGTTTTAAAAAGGCTTAAGGGGTAAAGACCACTTTGCAGTTTTGTAAGCAACATTTAATTTAACATGAGGATAGGTTAAGAGTGTTTGTGCACTAAGAATTGGATTGTCAAGATTTCCTATGGACATAAAAACATTCTTAGCTGATCTTGTGATATAATTAGGTTCCATTTGTAAATTGTTGTGAGTGACATTATTTCTAACGTACCAAGGTGTGTTAGTAATAATTCAAGGTATTTTGTTCTGGGTTACTGGTGGAATTAAAGTTTTCGTGAACAACAGTTTTGTTTCATGGCAATTTTGTTTTATTCTGTCTTTTGATAATGCTTTTAAAACTTGCAAAATAGAAGCTTGCTACTGTACTTGTTGAGCAAAATTGACCTGACTTTTTTATGATAAATAGCAACATTCTTTTAGTTGTTTATTAGAACATGCTTTTGTGATTAATTCATTTCAGCAAATCATCGTAAAAACTAAAGTCTGTTTTTATTATGACACTGAAAGTGTTTTAAAATATATGAATAAAGGTTACTTTTATATATTACACAATTTTCTGAAAGTTTTTTTTTGTTGCAAATATTATGGCTTTGTATTGTTGTCCAAATTTTCATATGCATGTATTTTTCCTCTAATAGTTTTTGTAATTATATCTGTTAAAGTAATAAATATTATTTTGTTTATCATGTTATTGAAAGTACTGAATGTTTGATCAGATTATTTTTCAGTTCACATAGTGTCATAGTTGTCTTTAAAAGTTTATTTTTCTTTCAGAGACATAGTTCTGTTATACTGAGCTTTCCCATTGTCTTCATTTATGAGTGAAAACTCAGTAGCTTCTTTGGAACAATTGCAGTGACTCTTATTGACAAATAACATAAATCAACCCTAACTTTTTGTTTGAAAAATATTCAATGTCACATTTGCTTATTCAAAGTTCATCTTTATAAAAACATTTTAAATTTTTTTTTGTAAAATTGTGCAATACCCTTTTTATACAAAATTATTTGTGTGTATTAAATTGTGTATGTGTGTAGGTAACAATTTACTTGACAAAATCCATGATTCTTATGTATTTAATTTTCTTTATGAATATCTACATATCAAAGTAAAATTTATTGTATAATTAAAGTGTAACTTATATAATATTGAAATGTTTTAGTAAATTTATTTTTATCAGATATCAATGTGAAAGTGGATATTTTAATCAATGCATCTGTTATGTGAGTGATGATCGTATATTTTTACAAATTCCTGATAAGAGTAAATACAACATTAAAAAAATTTATTTATATCATAACCTTTGCCTTATATCATTTTACAATTAAGTTCTGATGTTAAATTTGTTTTAAACATAGTTTGATGTTCATCTCTCATTTGGTTTTTGAAACAGTGTTAAATTTTAAAATTTCAATTTATAATAAATGTATTTTTTTATTGAAAGAAAAATAAACATGTATGCTTTGCAATTTTCTTTGTGAACTTACTTTAACATTTCCTTAGTAGTATTTAATTTCTTACTGAATTTGAGGTGTGTCTGATTAAGTTCAATCAAATTTTCATGTACAATCAGACCTCCACTTTACAAAATCACTATTTTGCAAAATTTTCCCTGGAACCAAGAATATAAAGTATATTCAAAGATGAATACCCCTATTTAACAAATTTTCCACATAATGAACTTTTTGGGATTTTTGCGACTTCTTTAAAAAGAGACTCAACTGTACTTTAATTTACCAAATCATCTTTCTTGTTCTCTCTTTAATTATATGAAATTGTATTACATATATTTCTAGTGTATAAATATCAATAAAAAAAAGTTTTTTCCAAACAAGTATTGTCAACTTGTATTTAAAAATATTAATAAAATAAGTCAAACCTGTGTGATATTTAACTGGGGGAGCAGGGCGGCTCTAGGACCAGACCCTTGCCCGGGGCAGCATGTAGATCAAATTTGAAAAATATTTTTTTGTTACAAAAAATTTGATATATTTTCTTAACTATTTTTCGATGTGAATTTGGCATTTCGTTTAACGTATCTTATTTTTTTAAAATTTTGTACTCTATATTTAATTACAGTTTTCTTTTATGTTCAAACTTGAAAGGTTCGAGGCGGGAGTATATGTTAAATCATGAAACTTTATATGTTTACACATCTTTCACTAGTAACTTTCTCCCCATCCCGGAGTTAGGTCACAATGGCCATTCATTTCACCCTTACAATGTCCGGTTTCAGCTATCCAAAAGGGGATAAGGGTAATAAGTGGTTATGGTAGATAAAGAGCCTCACGGGCGGCTTTATTTTAGTCTTGACAAACAAACTCCTATAATCCCCACCATTAGTAGACTATTTTTTAATTCCTACTATTAGCTCACACTCTCTATATGTATTTATTTATCTTGGTAGAATTTTCAATCGTTCTAAAATACATTTTAAAGTGCTCAATTGAGCTGAAATTTTATATACATGATTATTTTTTGGATGACAATACAGTAATTTTTATAATTAATAAAAATTGATTAAAACTAATTATTCAAAGAATTACAAATACAGCCACGTTAGTCTCATTTTTGGCGACTTGTGTCAAAACTTTAAAAGGTTTTTTTCCTCACATTTTAAAGTACTCATTTAAACTGAAATTTTCTATACACTATTGTTTTGGGTAACAATACGATAATTTAATTAGTTAATTGGTTGAAACTAATTATTTAAAGAATTACAGATACAGCCACATAGGTTTCATTTTTAGCAACTTGGGTTAAAACTTTAAAAGATTTTTTTTTCTCACATTTTAAAGTATTCAGTTGAACTGAAATTTTATTTACCCAATTGTTTTGGATGACAATACTATACTTTAATGATAATTAATAAAAATTATAACTACTATTTAATGTGATTCTGTCATATGTATTTATATTAATTGTAACTATTTAGTAAAAAGTAGCTAAAATAAAATTTTTCTTTGTTGATCTAAGTAGTGATGGGGGGCCGCCTTTCCATAAGGATTACAACAGTAATTTGTATATCGGCCCTGTTGTTGTTTACAAGCAGAGGAATTTCTGGGAGTGCCTCTCACCCCACCGAAAAGGGTGACGCATTTCCCACGCCTGGAAGAAGGCAATGTACCCATAAATACATCATGGTATGGGATGTTTTTTGGGAATTTCCCGCGTTTTGGGGGAGTCATGGACCGCGGGAAGATATCCCTCCGCTGACTTCAGACCAATCAAAAAAGCTGATTGTGTTTCGAAAAAGAATCCTCTCCAGAATACAGAGGTAAATCGCCGCGAAATATAAGCGCATGCACGACGAATTTAGTCACTCAAAAAGGCCAAGAAGAATACTTCTTGATTCTTATAATCCTCCGTAATTTTTAACGTTGTGCAATTTAATATTGCACACCCTATATGCTAAAATTAATCTTTTAAAATTTATCTTTTAAAACTCTATCTTTTAAAAATATTCTGTCATTATTTTTCCTCGGCTCTCCCCACTGGACTTGCTCCTCCCCATTTACAATTTCACAGCCCGATGGGCAGCCAACCTGAGTCAAATATCACTCTACCAACATCCAATCAGAGAGCAGCCTCTAAGCTCTCAGCCATGCCAAAAAACTTGAACATCACCCATAATGATGAAGCACGTTTGCCACGCCTCCCTGATTCCATCGACCAACCAATCACCGCCATGCCACAAAGCAGAATGCATAACTCCACTTTCGCCACGCCCAACATCAAAGCCATCCAGATAAGGGATTGAGGACTGTGATACAGTCCAGACGCCCATAAACCAATCGTTCAAAATTTAGTCACTCTCTCACACGAATTTTATCACCGATTTTGGTCTGACGACCCCTTGACAAAATGCCGCGATTGGAGAATCGCGAGATGGCCACACCAAGATTCCTCTCTCTCTCAGATCCTAATTCAGTTAAGTAATCATGTATATCCTTAGTATTTAATTTAATTTCAATCTTATTGTAAATAAATTAAGTGTTAATTTAAAGAACGGCTTTTTAATTTAGTGTCCTGTTTTATTTGTCTTTAAAAGATCTAATGTTTAAATGTAAACTATAGTGTGACGCCAAATGACAAATTAGAACCTGGGTATTATAAAATGGATAACGAAATAAATTAATCAATTTAACATTAAGTTAACCGGGCGTTGCATTATAATGGTGCCGTGACCAGGATTTTAATTTTTTTTTTCTTTCTTTGCACCATCATCTGGTGCCAGTTGACCAGAATCTTAAAATTTTTTGGTCGTTAGAAAATTTTTTTTTACATCCTTTGAGTTAGAAATTTTTTTTTACAATTTTTTTTTTGTAAACGTTTCTTGATGGATCATCCGGACAAAATTTCATCTCGTGTGCTACTGTGTATTTTATGTATTGCTTGAATTTGATACTGTGAATTTTTTTTCTTGCAGTTTTGTCAGAGAGTCCGGGGTGCAACGATGACGCAGGTACTTGTGCTCTTTAATTTTTTTTTCTTTCAATATTGATGTGATTTTTTTTTCTCTATGCATGTATTTACGCGAGAGTTAAGGGTATTGTTCCAAGTCCACGGTATAATTTAAGGGCTCGTGCAGGTAATTCGGCTCGTTAAATACGTTTCTGCGCTAAAATATTTGAGGGAGACTTAATTTTTTTTACAATTTTACGCTTCGTCATTTCGAGAGCACGCATTGAATATGATACCTGTCTCATAGTTGCACCTTGTTTCATGCTATGTTTTATGTTTTTTTTTAGTTATATCAAATTTTGTACTCATTTATTTAATGATTTCCTGTTATTTTATGAATTCCAGTTAAATTTTTTTTTATGCAGTTTGTTTTATGTCGTGATTTTATGCTTAAATGACATAGTGTTGTTTGTGGTTAATATCAATTTTAACTCTAGATAAAATATTTTTATGCTGTGTGTTTTGTGCAATATCTTAAATAAATTTGTAATGCAAGTGTTATTCAATGATAATGATGTACGTACGTCAATTTTTTAATTTTAGTAATTTTAAGCTTTAATTTATGTTTGTGACAAAGGTCAAATTTTGGGGTCTCTGGACACCTGTCATGAAATTTGAATGTTGTTATGATACATACATATTTTAAATTTTTTTTCTCTATTACATAATTTGTTTTGTGATTATTATCTAGAATTTCAATAATTTTTTCATATAAAAGGTTTCCTTTATTGAATTGTTTAGTTTATGCTGAATTGATTGTTTATAACTGTACTTTCTGGTTAAATTTTTATTTTGCATAGAAGATTAATTTTTGGTAGCAGCATTTTGTTAGAATCAATTTTATTGCTAAATTGTGTTGGTGTATTAATTTTAAGTGGTTGTGTATTACTAAATGATGATAACATTGGAATTTATGCTTGTTAAGATATGGATAGAGATGGTTGTTTGAATATTTTCTATAAGATATTAGGTTGAAACTTTAATATTTTTTTTCCCGCGCATGTTTTTTTTTATGTGAGATGATTGCTAACTTTGACTTAAAATTTTTTTGTGTTGCCGTTAGGTGTTTTAATGCTCTTCTAATTTCTGCGTTGTTTGTTTTGCTATAGATTTGGAATTTTTTTTGTTGTGGTTTATTCAGGGGTTTAGATTAATATTGTGGTTGTTAAATTAATGTGCAGTCAATCATTGTGTCTCGCTTGTGTGTTAAACTGTACTAGGAATTGAAGGTTTTATTTGTCGCGATAGTATTTCTGTTGGTTTCGATTAATTGTGGTTGTTAAATTAATGTGCAGTCAATCATTGTCTCGCTTGTGCTAAACTGTACTAGGAATTGAAGGTTTTGTTTGTCGAGATAGTATTTCTGTTGGTTTAGATTAATTGTGGTTGTTAAATGAATTTGCAGTCAATAAGTGTGTCTCGGTTGTGTGCTAAACTACTAAGAATTTTGATTTTTTGGTCGGTCGATATTGTATTTTTTTTTCTCGTTGGGGCTAGGCTTGCATGTGTTGAATTATGTCAGTGCGGGTAGATTATTTAACTGAGTGTTGATGTTGATCTAATTTTTTGTTCTGGATTTTAGTACGTAGTTCTGCTTGTTATTTGGTAAAAGTTTTTTTTTTGTTGTTGGTCAGCTAATGGTGTGAAAATGTTTCGTCCATTCGTTTCGAAAACGTGGGGAGAGCTTTTTTTCCGCACACTTTTCGTCCGGTATCCCCACGCGCCATCTGGTCTAGGGCGGGACACTGTTTGTTGATTGGAATTTCTGTTTATTGGTTACTCCTTGTCGCAGGGACTCCTCCCCGCGGGCAGCATAATACAGGGGTGGAATTTTTGGATGTCGGATTCTTGCCGCCTTAGGAGGGGTCTTCCCTTCGCCCCCCACTGCTGTCGCGACAGAGATTCAGCAAAAGTTTTCCGATGGGTTTTCGTTCCCCACCCCTTGTTTCCTGTTTTTACGTTACGGTGCTGTTGCTATGAGACTCGAAACTCATAAATTTTTTGGTTTGAAAATGTTGGAAGAGGATTGGGCGTTGTTGCTATGACAATTTGAAACTGTTGGAAGAGGATCAGGCGTTGTTGCTAAGAGAATTTGGAAATGTTGGACTAGGATTGGGTGTGAATTTTTTTTGTTGTTGTTTCACTACTTGTAAGGAATTAGATAAGTTTGAGTTATAGGGATTTCGTAGAATATTTGAGAAAGTTATTTGAAGGAGATAGATAAAGTTGGCACTGATGAATTTGTTGAATGGTTGGGAAGTTTTTTTTTTTTATGGAGATAGTTGAGTTTGTGTTCAAGGTGTACGTTTATTCGATGGTTGTTTTTTATGGAAATGGATAATTGAATTGAAGGGAAAGTCATGGTTTATTTGAGAAAATTGTTTGATGTACAGAAGGATATTTTGAGTTACGGATTTTGGGCAAAGGAAATATTGAGTTGATATAATTATACGGTATAGTTGAGAAAGTTGTTTTGATGTAGATAGGATAATTTGAGTTAATGATTTGGTACAGTTCCGAGTAAATAGTTGATGAACATGGATAAGTTGAATTAATGGTTGTGTGGTATATTTAGAATGTTTTGAGATGCATTTAGGAAAGTTCGAGTGGAGGATTATGCGAGATTTTTGTGAATAAGTTGATGAGCATAGATGGTTTTAGTTCATGGTATTGTGGAGAAGTCGATTAATTATTTGAAAGTTGAAGATAAGTCTAGTTAGTGTTATTGGGTATGTGAGATTTTGTGTACATAAGCTGAGGAGCATAGATGGTTTTAGTTAATGGTATTGTGGAGCAGTCAATTGATTATTCGGTAGTTGCAGATGAGTTTAGTTAGTGTTGTTGAGGCATAAGATGTGAACGATCTGAGGTAAAGGCAATTTTGGATCATCGAGGAATCATTTTAAGGTTACTGAGAATTTTAGGTTGTTGTTATAGAATTGTACTTGAGTTACTAATTAGAGGATTTTCGATGAATTGAGTTAGCGGTATTGTTGTAAATCGAGGATCTTGTGTTTGTTTTTTTTCGTGTTTGTATATTTGTTGCGCGTATAGTGAAACAATTTTAGTTTTTTTTATATTATTTGGACTTGTGGATACATTGTATTACGAGGATTGTTAAAAAGTTATGTTGATTAGTTAAGCGATATTTTTTATATTGGAAACTGTTTAATTCTGTGTAACACTTGCAATAATTTTCTTTTAGTTAAATTACTTTACTCTGTATGTATCGCCTCATATGACTTGGGTTGCATATCAATTTTATGTTTTATTTTTTTTTCTGAAATTTTCAACTGCACTTGTGATTTCTGGAATTCATTTCTCAAATGGAAATTCAAATGTATTGAAGGTGGAAGAAATTTTTTTTTCTCTTTAAAGTTTCTTTTAAGCAATATTAATCGTTATAGTTATTTTTTTTTACAATCGGATTTGCAAAATTTGTTTTTATCTTAAATTCATTCTATCTCTTGTGCTGGCGTTTGCGGCATGCAGCAAATCGTTTGCGCAGGGAATGGCATGTTTTTTTTTTGTGTGTGTGTGTTGCATTTGTAAACAGTGGGGGTGCATACTGATCACATGCGCACTCACAGTTTGCGATTCTAAATTTAATCACAGTAATTTTTTTTTCTTAATTTTATTTGTAACCAATGCTCGTAGTGAAGTTTTCTTTTAAAATTCCTTAGGCTACTCAGCATTCTTGCAGGTTATAAATTTTTTTTTATCATTTATACGATTAGTTAATTTATAAAATTTTAATTTGCAAATCTGAATTAATTCCGTTAAATTTTTTTTTAAAACTTTTATTTGTAACCAATGCTTTTAGTGAATTTTTTTAATTTCTTAGGCTACCAAGCATTCTATGAAGTTACAAAATTTTTTTTTTTCTCCACTTATGCACACTCATCGTTTCAATCTCTAATTTTTTTTTTTTTACTTTTACTTAATTATTTTCATTAAATATTATCAATGCTCTTAGTGAACCATTGAAATTTTTACGCTTGAGTATGTCAAGAGTTCTGCTAGGTTTTTTGTTTTTTTTTTTTTTTTTTTTTGATGGTCTGGGACTTTCACTTCACATTGGTCGTGTCAAGATTTCGATGTTAAACGATTATGAAGTGTCTGTTTCTGAGCGCCACGCTTGAATTGTATGTAAATGTTTTCACTGGCGTTTATTTCTTATCAATGTATTTTGTTCAACACTCCTAAGTGTTGTTTTATTAGTTGCGCAGTTGTTACATACGCCAATTTTGTATTCTTACGTGTTATTTGTCTTAATATTTTTTATTATTTAGTGGCACACGATTCTTTGTGATTGTTTAATTATTCCTATTTGTCAGTCTGTGTCTGATGTTTTGTGAATTGTTTGGGTGATCCATTCAGTACATTTTTTTTTCTCCTCTTCGTACATTAACGTCATTGTAGTTGTTGATAGTTAATTTGGTTTTCCCTCACGGAATAGGTTAGGAACTTCAGAAATTGATTGTATTTTTTTAACATTCTTATTTTCATTTTATGAGCGGTGAGAGGAGTTGGAAATTGGTGCTTGGAGTCTTCAAGGGTGGTCACAAAGGGCCAAGTTTAATTTTTTTTTCTCATAACTGTTGTTTCATTACTAATATGGTTTCCCTGGGAGACAAGGTTTTTGTTCTTTTTTGCAGTTTAGCAGATTTCTTTAGCAATATCTGAGCGACGATGGAGCTGCCAACATCATGGATGAACATGGACAGAACCCCTCATAAGACGTGGACAGCTGATAGTGAACCAGGAGTCTACAAATTTTGTTCTTGACATAGACATTTGCCGACGCTAGGCCAATTCTGTATTTCGTTTGCTTACTGAAATTTTTTTTATTATTATTCATTTTGGTTTTGTTAATCTGAGAGAGGGGAGGAGTGATGGGGGGCCGCCTTTCCATAAGGATTACAACAGTAATTTGTATATCGGCCCTGTTGTTGTTTACAAGCAGAGGAATTTCTGGGAGTGCCTCTCACCCCACCGAAAAGGGTGACGCATTTCCCACGCCTGGAAGAAGGCAATGTACCCATAAATACATCATGGTATGGGATGTTTTTTGGGAATTTCCCGCGTTTTGGGGGAGTCATGGACCGCGGGAAGATATCCCTCCGCTGACTTCAGACCAATCAAAAAAGCTGATTGTGTTTCGAAAAAGAATCCTCTCCAGAATACAGAGGTAAACCGCCGCGAAATATAAGCGCATGCACGACGAATTTAGTCACTCTCTGACACGAATTTTATCACCGATTTTGGTCTGACGACCCCTTGACAAAATGCCGCGATTGGAGAATCGCGAGATGGCCACACCAAGATTCCTCTCTCTCTCAGATCCTAATTCAGTTAAGTAATCATGTATATCTCCTTAGTATTTAATTTAATTTCAATCTTATTGTAAATAAATTAAGTGTTAATTTAAAGAACGGCTTTTTAATTTAGTGTCCTGTTTTATTTGTCTTTAAAAGATCTAATGTTTAAATGTAAACTATAGTGTGACGCCAAATGACAAATTAGAACCTGGGTATTATAAAATGGATAACGAAATAAATTAATCAATTTAACATTAAGTTAACCGGGCGTTGCATTAGTAGGAGCTGACTTAACAAAAATTTTTATATTACTTTTTTGAAGAAATTGGGTTTCTTAAATAGACAAATCCTTCTCTTTCATTTTTCACTCGTTTGAAATAATAACAAGTAATTATGTCCTTAATTTTGAATTTTTAGGACTTAAAATTATATATAGAGAGAGAGAGAAAGGGGTGTCATTTTCCATTTTTGTCCGGGGTGGCAAAACTGCTAGAGCCGGCCCTGGGGGAAGGGTAACAAATTTTTAAGCATTATTATTAAAAAAAAACTTTGAATCCCCCCCATGCATCCATAAATTAAACATTTCACATTATATATATGTATGAATGAAACTTGAAATATGCACAATGAGATTTCTTCAAGTTATATGTACAACATTTATGTCTTGAATGTTTTCAAATCTGTGGGATTTAGTAACATATATTAAGCAATTTTATTATTTTTCTGTCTTTTGCTCTTATTTTTTAGTGTGAAAATGATAATATCATACAAAAGGGACATATCCTTAATAACTTGCATAGTTGATATATCACTGTAAATTATCTAAAGGGAATTAAATCATGATGTTAATGGGTGGTTCCCACCACTTTTCTGGCCATTAGTTAAATAATTGGACAATTATTTTGAAGTAGGGTATTTTTTTTTTTTTTTTTTGGTATTTACCATGTGAAATTTATAGTTCAATCTTCAATATGACTGTTAATTATTGATCCTGTAAAATCATGTGGGCAAAACAAGAAACAATCATAAACGCATGTTTGGAGTAAATTTTTGTTGCTCCATGTGTTGGTAAAAAATAAGTGGTTTCATTTTGTTCATGGTGTTTTTGGCAGTAACATTTATGATCATACAATTGTTACCTTATATTTTTTTTCCTTATAGTAACTGTTACTGATTTACTGTTCAACATTTAGATGTTTGTTATGGTACATAGATTACAAAATTAAAAACTTATCAAATGAATCTGAAAGAGAGAGCTCATAAGAGATCAATTTTCACAGTTCTGTGTGCTGCATTAATTTTGTTTTATAATACATTTAAAAATACAAAGCAATAAACATAAACATGTATACTGTTTGGTCCAATCTGGCTCTAATCACAATAAAACCTTTTAACCAACTGAGCCTGCTATACTGGCTGTATTATATTGTACAAAAAGTCTTAACTATATAAAGGCAAAATATTATTATTCTAAAAGCCTTTTTTTATAAAAGGAGAATCTTTTGAAAATATATAACTTTTTCTTATTTGCTAAAAAAAATTGCATTTGAGTAATTTTTTTTCTTGTAACAGTAGACTCATAACAGTTTTATATGTATATTCGAATTCAATTGACGCTAAACATAAAAAATTACTCATTTATACGCTTTTTCAAAATCATGATTCCGTACGTAGTCTGTCACATAACGTAAAGAACGTACTAACGTATACACTTCGTTATTTTATTTAAAAGACCAATTTTAAAAATGAAACTTTATAAATAGTTAATTTAATCCTTTTTCTTAGACATTATCCATAAAAAGATAATTACATACTTATAAAAAAAGTTAAACTATTTAATCACAGAACAGCTAACCACATGAATTGCAGTACCAATAGTGTCAAAGTGATGTATGACAATTAGACTTATTCTATTCTATGCTGCAGTTCAATACAGTGAAATCACTGTAATAGTGGAGAACTTGGCTAACGCCTTATGCTCCGATAAAAATTTTGATTATATTTTAATCCAAGTTGTAACGCACAGTTCGTGATTGCACTGTCCATCAGTAATTTGAATTGTCGCGTTGTGCTTCACCTGAGATTGATGAAAGTAGAGTATAGAGTAACTGGAATTTTAGAATCTATTGGATGATGTCAGAAATTTTTCAACTTTTTGAACATTCTCTATTGTTTTACAATTCGCTATTGAGGAACAAGACCATTCTCCGTGGTTGGAGATAAAATTTTTCAAAATTTCACGCTGATTTGTATTTGATACAGTTTAATATAAAATGTTCACTAGTTTCTGGTACTTCACAATCTGCACACAAAGGAGAATCTGTTAGTTTAAAAAGGAAATATATATCATTTAATGGTAATTTTTTAGCTCGCAACTTATTGATTAAAACTTCTGTATTTCTATTTTTTGCTGCCTGTCTGTTCCATTTTTCAAGATGAGAAATATAAAAATAATTTTTATGTCTCTTGCTCTTTTTCCATATTTCTTCACTTTTGATTTCGTGTTGTTTTTTGAAATATGTATGTAGATCTTCATAAGTTATCCAAGAAATAATATTCCACGGCTCTGGAGAGGCTTTAGCTAATTTATCAACTTCTTCATTAATCCCTATTCCCTTGTGAGCTGGTACCCAAATGAATGTAATTGATTCAGCTATTTGGAGGCACTGATGTAAAGTTGAACTTAAATTTAATATTATCGTATTGGATTTTCTATTAATATTTTGGATGCTTTTTAGGACTGATAAGCTGTCCGTCAAGATGATATAATTTTCTGTTTCAGAAACCCAATTTTTTAACGCAGTCCATATGGCTATAGCTTCAGCTGCGAATATTGAAATCATTTCTTTCAGTATGAAATTTTGTCGAATTTTTTTCTTAGGGATCAAAATTCCTATTGATGTTTGATTAGTATTTTTTGAACCATCGGTTGCTATTATGATATTGTTATTAAATTTTGGCTGAATGTAATCATTAAACATATTTTGTACTATGTCATCTGGAAGATCCTTGTTTTGAAATGGTAGTTCATGAGTATAGATGTTTATTTTGTGATTATCGTAGATTGGGGGAGGAGGGATCCATTGAAGAATATCTACTTTAGAGATGCATAATTCTTGGAGCAGGTTGATGGTCTTTTGAAAAATACTGATCTCTTTTTCTCTATATTTATAAAAAATACTATTTATATTCCAAAATAACCTTGCGTTCGGTGACCAGTCTTTTAATGCAATTTGCTTGGTTATAAATTTTTGGCAAAGAAAATTATGGCGAGTATTAATACTACCATTCATAGACTCTGCTCTTAATAAATCTAACGGGGTATTTCTTGGGAGACCTAGGGCTAAACGTAAGGCAGCATTGTAAATCGGTTCTAGTTTCTGGCTGTTGCTATTGCTAGAAAAGGAAAAAAATTGACTACCATAGTCAAAGATAGAACGGATTGTGGCATTAATATTTAAAAGATGATCAGATCTTGTTCATATTTTCGGAGAAGATAAGGCTTTAGTGACATTTAAATATTTGAATCCTTTTTGACGTAGGTAATTAACCGGATAGCACGCAAAATTCCGTCAGATTGATTGATTGATTTAATATGAACGTCGCACTGTTCAGCTACACGAGGGCTTTTGGCGACGGACCACGTAATTTTGAACCATGGTCAAGTGACGTGGACGACACCTGAGCTGGCACCCCCCTCTCCTAACTACCACACCACACCAACGGGAGGACGTTTCAGCTCTCGACAGATTTAACGTGCATCGCTGCCCTACACGGCGGGTCTTTAGTGGTACTGGGATCGAACTCGTGACCAGGCAAGCCACGATCCGATACCTATACCACTCGGCTACCGCGGCCGCAAAATTCCGTCAGAGTACAGATGCTTCGAAAATGCACTGCACGGATTTTTCTGCCTTCAAGTAACGTTTTCAAAAGCGGATTAGCCGCACTTTTCTGAAATCCTTTCCCCCTTTTAAAGGTTTAACATCTTAAAAGATAATTGGGGACGGTGGAAGCAACACAGCAGGACACTGATAGGAAGTTTTATGGCTCGCAGGAAACCCTGTGTTTTAACCCTGGGGGAATCGTAAAAAATCGAGGGGAAATTTCTTTAGACCCCAGGAAGTGTTTACTTGTTACATCGTATTTTAAAAGTTTTGAAAAGTCCCAACGCATAAGTAAAATATGTTACAATTCCCTTTTGGTTTCATATTAATTTGAAACTGTAACAAGTTAAGGCGAGTCAGTGCAATCTGCTATTTTATATAGTTAGACAAATTATCTTTTTTTAAGTATATTCCTTCGCTTCATTTTTCTTATTTTAATCAAAGCTTTCAGTTTTTGAAACATGATTATTTTATCATAAGATACCGAAAAAATTAATAAAACACCAAACTCTTTAAAATTTGAAACCTTTTCAATTTTCCAACCACTAAAAATGAATAAATTTAAACTTCATCAAATCATTTGAAACATTTTCTTACACTTTGAAAAAAAAAAAAAAAAAAAAACTAATTAAGATTTATTAATTGTTTTTTTTTTTTTTTTAGATTTCAAAGCCCAAGTGTTCAGGAAAGTTTAAGTACAGTGCCTAGTTATATATTGTTAAAATACACCGAATTATATTTGAATTTTAAGTGCTTGAACTTCAGTTTACATCAAAGACAACATGAATGAAGATTTTCACACATTTTTTTTATAACTTGAATGTTTGAATAAATGGTAATCAAAAATATACGAAAACATTTACAGTAGACATTTATGCATATAAATAAACATAAAAATCAATTTTAAATTCGAGCTATTCAAAAACATTCGAATTATTGTTCAAAAATATCTATTTATAAAAAATACCTCAACATTTATCTTTTTTAAAGGCTAACTGAATAAGCAATTAAAATCTGGATATTTTTTGAAATCTCGACCGTATAAAGCTAGAAATTTTATGTTAGAAATTCCATTTGAAATTTCGAAAAAAAAATGCATCGCGCAGTTAAAAATTATTTACCATAAGTTTTAGCAATTGTTTCAGTATAATAAAAATTTCAAATTTTATTCTATAGCTTCTTTGGTATCTTTTAATATTTTTCGAAGATTTCATACAATTAAATTGAAAACTGAATGCTAAGAGCAAAAAATATACTAAAAAAATTGATGAATATACAATTACAATATAAATTCTTACATAGAAGCAAAACTGAAAAGCTAAAACGTAGGAATGAAAAATTTTGAGTATATCTGAAGTAGTTTTCGAAATATTTATTTTAAAGTTCAGAAAATTTGTGTGCGTTATGTTATACTTAATATTAATTAAATGGTTAAAATAATATGTTAATATTAGTCATGTAATCATTTGATGACACATTCATATACTAATAAAAATTGTCATGGTCATTGATGCGAATGTCAAGAATTTTATGTAATTTTAAATTCAGACATTAAGATATTGATGTAGAAAATATAAAACGACCATCTAAAATACATGAAAAATGCAGTCTGCTATAAAATGATCTTGACAAACAAAAAATCCGGCATTTTCACTTACTATGGCACAGCCGGCTTAGTCAGGGGCGATCTGGAAAAACAGAGAGAGAACCGCAGTTTTGATGAATGCCGCTCTAGCTTTTAAAGTTCCCAGGAAAAATTATATATATATAAATTACAAATGCAAAAATAAATCTTGTAATTTTCCATACATTTTTATAACAACGAATTGTGGAATTGGCTTCCAATACATTGTTGTGTTTGACAATATGTAAGGTAACCCACCCTACTTTAGATAGATTTGTACTACTTTTTCGTAACCGTATTCCTTTTAAAATTAATTCGTGCAGCCTAAATACACCTTTTGCACCCTTAAAAATTTATGTAAACTATAACGGTTAATTTTAATTTATGCAACTTGTGAAATGTTCCTAATTAACCATTTCCGTCTAAACAGTTTACATGAAAAAAAAAGTTTGGACTCCCTCATTCATTAGGGATTTATATAAGATTCTAACATTAAATTTTATTTTTCACCGAATAGGATCGAGTAGTAGTGTATAGTGCTTCCACACCACAGATCTGGGGTTCTATTAACCGGCTGCGCAATGTCGACTCTGCCTTTCCTCCCCGCTACATTGGGTCGATAAATGAGTACCAAGCTTGCTTCGGGTCTTAAACACTGAAGGTCTCTCTTCAGACAGACCACCAAATCGGGACATCTGTTCATGCACCTCAGCGTCCAATGGTCACGTGTATTATGATGGGCACAGTAGTTCCTGGCCCTCATGGATTGTTGTGCCACTGAGTTTGAGTCTTAAGTTTGAGGATTACTTCACTTTAGGGATACCCCTTAGATAAACATGTATTTCCACTCATTTGCAATTAAACATTTTTCTTTCAACTACGTTTATTTCAGAAGGAAGTTTGATTTTTCAAATGTATTTGCTTAATAACATGTATATTTGTGTGTATTATATTAAAAATTTGATCAATCCAAAATTACATGTTTTTAGCTCCTCTAAAAGCTTTTAGGATTTTACAACTGATCTTACAATCCATATACGTTTTGTTGGGGTGAGGCGAGTGAACTATTTTTTCTGGCGGAAGGATAACTGAGTGATCCACCCACGCGCTCTTTTTTCCCGCCTTACTCCCACGCATTCCTTCTACGGGGTTGACGAGCTGACCGTTCGCTGTCTGCTTTTGGGTCAGACTTGCTGTGTGCAATATCCGCGATCATTATTTTCGTATGTATATAACTAAATGTGATGTCCCAAGATACCGTAGTGGAAGTGATTTCACAAAAAGAACAACAAGTGGTAGCAGAGCGTGGTTAATCTGTGTGACGAGTTAGTTGACTTTGTGAACGTTTAAACCTTTCTACCTACAATGGATAAGATAACTATTCCCGATTTAAACGGAACGAACTGTTTTATTTGGGAGCTTAAGATGAAAGCTGCCCTCAGCTTAAAAAGATTAGTCTCTCTAATCTTGGAGGAGAAACCTGAAGACCTTACCCGTAAAGATGAAATGGACTGGATTACGAAAAACTCAGATGCAATAGCATACATTAAGTTATCGCTCGCAGATGAGCAAGCCTTACAGTTCGCGGCAGAAGACAACGCGAAAGTGCTGTGGGATAAAATTAGAGCGACTTACATCGGCGAAGGAGAAGACCGAAAAATTGACGCGGGCAATGAACTCAAAAACATCAGAATGAAAAATGGAGAAACTGTAGCAGATTATATTGCAAGAGCGCGGGGGATTTCGACTAAGTGTCACTCCCTTGAACTGGACGTGTCGCCGAGGGAATTGGTCTACCATACCGTTAGAGGATTAAATGGAAAATTCTCCAAAGTGCACGATATTCTGAAAACACAAAGAGAAAAAAGCATGAACGAAATATTACAAATTTTAATGGAAGAAGAAGCAACTTTAAACTTGCCAATTAAAACTCGCATGGATGGAATTAATGAAGCATTTTATTGTAAGAGAAAAAATGAAAAGCAAACGAGACTGTGTTATATTTGCAGAAAATCAAATCATCTAGCTAAGGACTGTTATTATAGAAACAAGAACTCTCCAAGTACAAGCCAAAGAAACAATTCGTCTAGAAATGGACACGTATTTACAGCTTCCCATCGAGAAGAAAAACTTTGTGACAATATCTGGATTCTGGATAGTGGTGCATCCTGTCATATGGCCAAAGAATCTGTGTGGTTCAAAAATATTAGTCCAGAAGTGATGGACATTTACTTAGCCGATAAAAATTCTAAAATGATGAGCCAAGGAACTGGAAATGTTTAAGCTAAAACTGTGAGTACAAAACATTGTAATTCTATTAATCTAACAATTACTGATGTCAGTTATGTTCCTCAATTAAGATGTAATTTACTGTCTGTAACATGTTTAATGGATAAAGGTTGTAAGATTAAATCAGAAAATAATTGTGTATTCATATATGATAAAAATGATAAGTTAATAACTAAAGCATTTAAAAATAATGGTAGATTAGAAATTAAATTAGAACCTATGCATAATTCTGAATGTTTTATTTCTGACCAATCTACTAATAATTATGAAATTTGGCATAACAGGTTATGTCATTTAAATTGTAAATATATGCTTAAAATGAAAGATTATATTGATATTGATAATGTAAATAATTTCACATGTGAAACTTGTGATATAAGTAAGGTAACCAGAAAAACTCATCATAGTATTGATATATATCAAAGCTCACAAATTCTTGAGTTGCTCCAAACCGACCTGTGTGGTCCAATTAATATCGAATCGCATGGTGGTGCAAAATATTTTATGGTAATTGTAGATGATTTTTCTGGCATGTACTTTACTTATTTCTTAAAAAATAAATATGAAGTGTTTGATATATTTTCTCAATTTAAAGCCAAATATGAAAATTTAACTGATAAAAGGATTAAAAAGATAAGAACTGATAATGGGTTAGAATTTGTAAATGAACAACTAGATACTTACCTGGCTAATTCAGGAACATTTCATGAAAAAAGTATTCCATACAATAGTGAATCAAATAGCAAGGCAGAAAGAGCCAACCGTATTCTTCTAGAAAGAGCTAGATCTTTATTATATGAAAGTAAACTTCCTTTAAAATTTTGGGCTGAAGCTATTAATTGTAGTACTCAAGTATCTAATGTTACACCACGAAAAGGGAAAGAAAAAATCCCATTAGAAATTTGGACAGGTAGTAAACCAAAATTAAATTATCTGAAAAAATTTGGCTGTGTGACCTATTTTCACGTTCCGAAAGTATTGAGAAATAAATTTGAAGTTCCAGGAAGACGTGGAATTATGCTAGGATATGCTAGAGAAAGGAGGGGATATCGAATTTATGATATTAAAAATCAAAAAGTAATTGAGGAGAGATCAGTTAAATTTAATGAATATTTAAAAGGTAGTAATTATTTAGGAGAGATAGAAAATGAAACATGGGATATTGACTCGTTTTTTGAAGTCTCTTCCGAAAGAAACGAAATTAATCAAAATACAGAGAATGGAGTGTTGTATAATTTTGATATAAATAATGGACCTGGAGCAATTGAGAATGATAACTCAATTCCCCTTCAGACCACGTCATCACCTCGGACAGGCAGAATCCAAATTCCGGTACATGAATTGAATGATGTGCAAAATCAAATCCCTGTTAGAAGATCGGAAAGACTGAAATCTAAGCTGATGTCTGTCCATTTGGTGAATAATGTACCAAACTCTTATTCTGAGGCAGAAAATAGTGCTAATTGGAAAAATTGGAAATTAGCAATGGAGAATGAATTAGATTCGTTAGATAAACATAAAGTTTGGGAAATTGTACAAAAACCTGCGAAATCAAAATTAATAAAAACTAAATGGGTATATAGCTTAAAACAAGATGATGCTGGGAAAAATATAAAATACAAAGCAAGGCTTGTAGCAGCTGGTTTTAATCAAATTAAAAACATAGATTATTCAGAGTCGTATTCACCAGTTGTAAATATTGAATCTTTTCGATTGTTAATTGCACTTGCAGCTAAATTAAAGTTAAATGTTAATTTCTTTGATGTAAAAACTGCATACTTATATGGTGATTTAGAGGAGACGGTGTATGTGTTACCCCCTCCTGGTTATGAAAAATTAATTGGAGATTATAAAGTTTGTAAATTGAAAAAAAAGTATTTATGGTTTGCCACAGTCTGGTAGAAACTGGTATATGAAAATAAAGGGTGTGTGTGAATTAGAAAATTTTGGTTTAAAACAATTAGCTTCTGATAATTGTGTTTTTATTAAATCTGTTAATCAAAGTGTTCTTGTATTATGTATGTATGTAGATGATTTAGCTATTTTTTGTAACAACGATAAAATGTATGAAGATATTGTTAGTAAGATTAAAAATGTATTTGAAGTGGTTGAAAACAAAACTAATAAGTTTTTAGGCATGGAAATTGAAAAATGTGAAAATGGTATTTATTTATCCCAGTGTGACTACATTAATTCATTATTAGTCAAACATAATTTAGAAAATTGTAAAAGTGTGAAAACTCCAATTGTGAAGGGGGAAGACAAAATTTTTCCCTCTACAAATGAATTTATTGATATTACTATGTATCAGGAATTAATTGGTGAACTTTTATATTTAGCTAATAGAACTCGACCTGATATTTCTTTAGTAACGTCTTATTTATCCCAATTTAATCATAATCCAGAGAAGAGACATTACAATTTGGCTAAACGAGTGTTAAGATATTTGATGGGCTCAAAAGATAAAAAATTGTTTTATGAAAATGAATTTGTGTGTGAGTGTGTGTATGGTATTTTAAATGCTAGTTCAGATGCTAGTTGGGGAAATGCAGAAAATGGAAAATCATTTTCTGGAGGTGTAGTTTTACTAGGTAATTCATTAATTTTATGGAAATGTCGTAAACAAAAGAGTGTTAGTTTATCAACATGTGAAGCAGAGTTATTTTCTATTTCTGAAATTTGTAAAGATATAATTTGGACTGTAAATTTGTTAACTGAATTAAAATGTGAACAATTTATAAATAATGCTGTAACTTTAAATTCAGATAGCCAAGCAGCAATTCAGTGGATTAAGGGTACCCGTTCTTCAAATAAATCAAGGCATATGAACTTACGTTTTCATTTTATAAAGGATTTAATTGAAGATACTGTAATTAAATTAGAATATGTCCAAACAGATTCATTCATGTTGTCTCATGTTCAGAAAACTTCATTCATGTTGTCTCTGATGTAAACTGCAGTTGAAGCACTTAAAATTCAAATATAATTCGGTGTATTTTAACAATATATAACTAGGCACTGTACGTAAACTTCCCTGAACACTTGGGCTTTGAAATCTAAAAAAAAATTAATAGATCTTAATTAGTTTTTTTTTGTTATTATTTTTATCAAAGTGTAAGAAAATGTTTCAAATGATTTGATGAAGTTTAAATTTACTCATTTTTAGTGTTTGGAAAGTCGAAAAGATTTCAAATTCTAAAGTGTTTGGTGTTTCATTATTTTTTTGGGGGCATCTTATAATGAAATAATCATGTTTCAAAAACTGAAAGCATTGATTAAGATAAGAAAAATGAAGTGAAAGAATATACTTTAAAAAAGATAATTTGTCTAACTATATAAAATAGCAGATTGCCCTGACACGCCCCAACTTGTTTCAGTTTGAAATTAATATGAAACCAAAAGGGAATTGTAACATATTTTACTTATGCGTTGGGACTTTTGAAAACTTTTAAAATACAAGATAGCAAACAAACACTTCTTGGGTTCTAAAGAAATTTCTCCCAGATTTTTTACGATTGCCCCAGGGTCAAAACACGGGGTTCTCTGCGAGCCATAAAACTCCTGCTGTGTTGCTTCCTCCGTCCCTCATTATCTTTCAAGGTGTTAAACCTTAAAAGGGGGAAAGGATTTCAGAAAAGTGCGGGTAATCCGCTTTTGAAAACGTTACTTGAAGGCAGAAAAACCCGCGCTGTTCATTTTCGAAGCATCTTTATACTGACGGAATTTTCCGTGCTATCCGGTTAGAGGGTTAAAATAAGGCTCATTTGCAGTTATATGATCAGCTTCACTGATATTTAAATTTTCAAAAATAGTCTACACGTACGAAAACATTCTTTCACAACTGCACACCACATCTCTCATACTATATCTTCCTTACAGCAGGAAATATTTGTGTATACTGAAAAATTTAATACAGTATACATTTCCAAGTGTTAAATTTGTTTTTAAAATTTGGTATGAATACATTGTGGAACTGTCGGTTAACTTCACTGAACAAAATTGTTTTAAGTGTACTGTTTTGAAAGACAAAATTAATTAGGGAGAATTTTTCTCACAATAGAATTTGTAATGACTGAATGGTGTAAAAATGTAGTTATCGACGTGTGACATTTTCTTGTAATAAAAGAAACAGTGAGATAAGAAATTAAACTTGAGTAGAATATGGTTAGAAGTACTGTCATTCGCCTTTGAAGAAGTATATCCCCCATTAAAATTAAAAATTATTGACTGAATGTGTGTTATGTCCATCACAAATGCCGATGTAGAAAAGATATTTTTATTTAATACAAGGAGTTCGAAAAGGAGAGCACTAGGAGTGAAAAGTTAGATTTTTTCCGAAAAATATTCAGTTAATATAAAAATATCATTTATATGATTTAAATTTAAATAAATTAAAAGTATTGAATTAATTTTTAATGTTATTCTAAATTAAAAATATAATTGAATAGAGAAAGATCTGTTTTATTTCATAAATATGCACCATTTATTGTCTTAATGTTTAAACAAAAAGATAGGGCCTTTACTCTTTTTACCTCATAATTTTTTTAAAAAAACAGGAAAGTGAGCGCGTTTTCTTACTCTCATATTCAAAAATGAATACAGGATGCTTTTTTCTGGTTCAAATCGCAATACCAAAATATTTTTTTTAATTTTTAAAAAATGACAGAAAAATAAATTTTGTTTGAAGAAAATATAACTATTTTTCAACTTTTAACACGCCATTTATTTTATGTTTTTTTTACCCTGCATTTTGTTTTAATTTTACTGTGACTGAATCTATGGGGAAAACGACAGAGTAGAACTACGGTTTTCATACAAGATTGCCCAAGGCAACTTAACAGCTAGCTGTAAACGATTGATCTCTTGGTTCTTACTTGACAAAGGAACCGAACTAGGTCATAAAATTGTCCCCGTTCGACCTCCCAAGTTCTAAAAGGGGGAAAGAATTTAAGTCTGTTGCATTTTTGAAGGGAATAGCAAAATAAGAGTAAAACGCTTTCGGAATAACTTTTCACGAGGAAGGTATCCACTTAGAGGGTTAATATGATTTTTCCAGGTGATATTGGGGTCGAAGATGATACCCAGGATTTTCAGACTCTTCACTTCGGGAATAGGTTTGTCACATATTTTAAGTAATGGAGGTATTGTGCTTCTTTTTCTGGAAAAGTTGATTAGACTGCTTTTTTCTGGAGAGGTGGCCAATTTCCATTTTTTACACCAGTCTGAAATTTTTTTTAAAGATTCTTGCATTTCGCCTATTGTTTTATTCCAATTTGTACCACTATTATATAAAAATATGTCATCAGCATAAACCAGAAGATGGCTATCGTGTTGAATTTCAAAAATATCTGACATATAAATCATAAAAAAGTAAAGGACTTAAAATACAACCTTGGGGTACACCATAATTGTTTGTAACAATTTTTGAAAAAATGTTCCTCCATTTGATTTGAATTGTTCTCTGATGCAAGAAGTTTTGAATCCATCGTAGTAATCTACCAGAGTATCCAACTTTGTTTAATTTAAAAATAAGGCCATTTGGCCACACTCAGTCATATGCTGCTTTAATATCCAACACTACCAAAATAAAATATTCTTTGCGTTCTCTAGCCAGTATAATGTCATGTTGTAATTGAAGTAATGTATTAATGCTTCTTCTGTGAGGGTAAAAACCATGATAATTAACATGAAAAATTTTGTTTTGAAAACTGAAATCTAGCATTCTATGTAGAATCATTCTTTCTAATAATTTGGCAATTACTGAAGTAAGAGAAATAGGACGGTATGACGAAACTTCCTTGGGATTTTTGTGAGGTTTTAGGAAAGGTAGGATAATTGCGTGAGTCCAATCTTTTGGAATTTTATTTGAAGACCAACTGTCATTAAATGATTTCAGAAGGAGATTTATTGCTTTGATGGGGAGATGGTTTATTGATTGGAGAGAAATTTTTATCATGCCCTGGACTGCTGTTCTTTTGATGAGATATTGCTATTTCTAATTCTTTTAAAGAAAAAGATTTATTAATATCCTAGCTATTGTCCGGAATAGAAATATTTGGAATATTATCGTTGTTTTGTTTTGTGTAATATTGTAAAAAAACAGTTTGCTTGGGATTGTTCGTTTGTTAATATGGTTCCGTTATTTTCAATAATATTAAATGAAGAATAGTTAGTATTTATTCTATTTTTGATTATTCGGATTATTTTAAAAAGATCTTTAGGAGAAGATATTTTTTCGCAGGTCTTGTGCCAAACATTTTCTTTACAGGCTTTGATTTTTCGCTTAAGTTTTGCGCTTACTTCTTTATATTTTATCTAGTCCTCTTCTTTAAAGTTTTTCCTTGCTTTATTAAGGAGTTTTATTTTTATTTTATTTTTTTTTTGCTCTTAGATGCCCGCATGCTGCTGTCCACCATGGAGCTCTTGAACTGGTCTGTTTTTTTTCTGGTTCTTGAGATAAGATTTGAGCTTTTTTAATTTCTTTTATAATATTTACATTTATGTTTTCATTTAAATTTAAATTTTGTTGAATAATATTGATAAATTTGTTCCAATTTGTTTTTTGTTTAAAAATTAACGGTATTTGTGGACCAGGATAAATCATAATTTAAATTTATAGATGATAAAGAAAGATCTATAGATGTAGAAATTCTCGATGAATGAGATAAGTTGGATTTTTATCGGTTAATAATATTAAGTCACATTTTCAATGATCCAGTCAAAAATCTTTTTTCCAGAAGCACTGGAATTTTTTTATCCCCATATTTCATGAGATGCGTTGAAAAATCTCCCAATATCAAACTGTGATTATCCTTATATGATGCTATTTTAGATAAATTGATGTCTTTAAAGTTACCCGGTGGGAAGTATATATTAAAAATTGTGATAGGAACTAAATCTATCTGAACTCTGACTATTAAAATTTCTAAGTCTTCAGTAATTTCTGAGAATATTTTTATTGCGCTGATATCTTTATTTAAAACTATCATTAGTCCTCCTCCTCTTTTGATTTCCCTATCAATTCTGAATATATTCTTATTGGGAACTGTGAAAATATCATTTGGATGTAACCAAGTTTTTTGAATTATTAAAATACTTGCTTTTTGAAAAATTGGCTTGAAAAGAATATCTGACCTCTTGTTTTTAATTCCACGTGCATTCCATTGGATTATGTTCATGATTTAAAACGAAAAAAAGGTGCGATACTACAAATTGGTTTAAATATTCGAAAAAAGAAAGTAGATTAATATTGAGTTTTTAGCGAGAAAAAAAATATATAAGAAATTTTGATTATTTATTTAAGTTCCTTTATTTTTTTTCTACTGTTCTTTCTAATGTATTTCCTCTCTGTTCTGATACTTTTTTTCTTGAGTCTTTTTTTTTTTTCTTATTCTGTTTTCTATTTATTAGATAATCATCATCTTTTTGAATTGTTATATTGGATGCTACTTTTTTTAGGGTGGATTCTATAGTATTCATTAGGGAAGAAAATCTTAAATTTATTTGGGCTACCACGGTATTTAGTTCTGCCGTGAAGCGTTGTACTATTTGTTCTAATTTCTTTTCAAAAATGTTATTGTTTTCTTCAAATTTCAACTCTAATTTCGCAAACTTTCTTTCAAGATTTTCTATCTTCACTGTTTGATCATTATAAGTTTTGGCCGAGTATGATGTTTTTTTTATCCCTTTGGAATTTCTCAATTGCTTCATTCCTCGAAATTTGTTGCTGTACTTTAATTTTTAAGATTTCAATTTTTTCTTGATATTTTTGCAATCTTTATCATTAGCTTCATGCCCCTCTCCACAAGAGCTACATTTTTTTTTATTTCTTTGCAATCGTTTTCAGAGTGATTTAGTAAGCAAATTCGGCATTTTATTGAGCTTCTACAAAATTTTTGAATGTGTCCAAATTTCCAACAGTTTGTGCATTGCCTAGGTTTTTCATAGTAGAGAGTAGTTTTAAACATTTCAAATCCTATTGGAACTCTTTCGGGAATACTGCATCCAATTTGGGTAACTTTAACTGTTTTGATAGGTTTAAATCCAGAATCTGTTTTTTTGGTAAAGCGTTGAATATCAAAAATTACATAATTGTAATTTTCTAATTCCTATTTTATGTCGTCTATTGAATATTCTGTGTCTATTCCTTGTAATATATAACTACTGGTTAGGCCAGCAAAGGACAACCTTGCACTAATTTTTACACTATTAATTTCTTTAATTTTTAAAGCTTCTTTGGCGGTCTCACAATTATTTGTTTTAATTATAATCTCGCCGTTTCTTGTTTTCTTGTTTATACTCAAAATACTTTTTTTTATTGTGAACGCCTTCATTATACTTTCTTTTAGTTTAAGTGGATTGCCATTCTGAAATTTATTTTCTGATTTTAAGAAAATTGTAATATTTGGACTCGAGTTTATAAATTTTGTTTTTCCGCAAACTTGGTCAATAATTCTCTATATCTGTTAAATTACACCTATATTTATTGAATGAAAAGTTAGTATTCTCTATCTCTATATTATTATCTGGGTGAGGGTAGTCACCCATTTTGTCTTCCACACTTCAGCTCTTCAATTTGTATAAATACACTAACTTGTGTAAATACTTAAATTAAAAACTCTTATCCGAAAATAGAATAAAAGTTAAATGAACTAATTTTCAATACGAAATAAAAATTCAAAACGATCTCACCCGCTCGAACCCACTTGAAAAATCAAAATTATCCAATATTTTTAGCACACTCTCACTCGAACCATCGCCTGTCAATTTTCCCTATGCTGCATATGTAAAGCAAAATTCAAGTTTTGATTCATACAGTTATTGATTTCAGTAAGAACAATAATAATGATTTATTATTAATACCATTACATTGCAGTCAGAGATTAGCTCCTATATGATATATAATTATAGGTTAAAACGACTTTTTGTCTCATAGAAAATTACAAGCTATTTTACAACCTTCTTCAGTTGGAAAAAAAACGTATTAAAAATTAGAGATTTACAGACATTATTAGTTTTTGTTTTATGCCTTTACAAATTTTAAATGTGTTTTTCTCAGATTTTCATTTCGGAGATATGAAAGGGTTTTCTATTCAATAAAATTTTTTTTCTGTTCAAGATAAGTTTGAAATTTTTTGAAGATGCTTATATATCTACCTATCTGTTCTCAATAATAGTTTCATATAAATTTATATCTGAGAACTCTCGTCAGTTTCTTAAAACATTTAAGTTAATATTTTAAAAATGTTCATATTTCTTCCAGGTTTCCAAGTTTAACAATATTAATGCTTTTTCTCGAAATATCTATAAGAACAATTATTAAAATTCAACAAGGAAACAAGCTTTCAATTCCATACCAACTTAAGGAAGTGTAATAAAAAAGAAGCTTAATTTGGAAATTAATTCGATGAATATAATATAGTCGGCCTTCCATTTTGCGAACCTTTATCTTGCGGATTTCTCTATTTCACGAACTTTTTCCTGGAACCAAGAACATTTTATGATTTTCTTCGTCAAATAACCTCCAAATAGCTGGGTGCATTTTCCATTTATCGAACTTTTTCTCAAATAGAATTAAGTTTTTATAATGTATGTCTAAGTTTTTAAAAAATATCTGTAGTATTTAAATTCAAATTATATATTAAAACATTGAGGATAATTTACTGTTTCATTTTTCTTTTCTTCTTTTAATCAATACTTTCAGGGATTTTTTTTTTAAAATGATTATTTTGTTATGTGTCAAAAAATTAAAAAAAAGGTTCAAAATTTAAAATCTTTTAAAATTTCGGACACTTCTAAACATGAATAATTTTTAAGCTTCTGTATTACATTATTTTAAAAAATTTATATGTATTGTTAAAAAAAAACCCTATTTAAATCTTTTAGTTTTTCATAATTTTAAAGCCAGATATTCAGGGCATCTTACATAGAATCCCTTGTTTTGTATTGTTCAGATAACAAATTATATTTGAGCTTTGAATGTCTGAACATTAATTTCATTCAAAGAGAACTTTAACTTCAAGTTTATATTTTTTAACTTGAATCTTCAAATAAAGAGTATTTAAAAGCATCTGGACAAATTTACAGTTAACATTTGCGCATATAAATAAATATAAAGATCCTTTTTAAATTCAAGTTAGAAAAATATATATTTATGCATAATCCCTCATCATTCATGTTCCATTAGTGGTTGACTGAAGAAAAGGGTATTAATATTTGGACATTTTTATAATCTTAACCATGCAAAACTAGGAATTTTATATTAGCTCCACTAAAATTCTGCATTGGAATTTCGAAAAAGATATTTATGCGTGTCTCACATACTCAGTTGAAAAACATATATTTACCATAAATACTAATAATTCTTTGGATATTTAAAATTATCATTCGATTAATTTTTAATATATATATATATATATATATATATATATATATATATATATATGTAAGGATAATTAAATTAGATTAAAAATTAAATTCCCTATCTAGCACTTGACTCCATCTTTCTTCGTTCTCATATTCAAGTATCAAACTAATCGCCCATTTATTTCTTCCGAACATATGGCCTAGCCAATAAACATGTCTCATTCTAGATCGTTAGATTTAATAGTCAACATATGTCAGCATTAACTTGCAAACACCATCTTGAAAGCAGCGATACTTACCAGATGTTTTTCACCTGTTATTCAGGTGAAACCACCACCATGGCGTGCTTTTTCCTCCCTGCTGGCAGTCAGAATAGATGTAGTAACGATGGAATAAAGACCTTCCTTTTTAAACTTTAATCTAATTCTGTCTTTAAAATCATGACATATATATATATATATATATATATATATATATATATATATTCGACTTCTAATATTTTTTTCAAGTATTCCTTAAATTTCATATAATTTAATTAAGTGAGGGGATATTAAAGTCGCACTCTCTCTCTTCTCTACTCAACTACTTGAGGGCTTTTGGCGACGGACCTGTGGCCGGGGTATCAGGTGGTCAAGGTATCGAATCATGGTTGGCATGTCTCGAGTTCGAGCCCAGTGCCACAAAAGACCCGCCGTGTAGGGCAGCAATGCACGTTAAATCTATCGAGAGCTGAAATGTCCTCTCGTTGGTGTGGTAGTTAGTTGAGGTGGGTGCCAGCTCAGGTGTCGCCCTCGTCATTTGACCATTTTTCAAAATTACGAGGTCCATCACTAAAAGCCCTCGTGTAGCTGAACAGTGCGACGTTAATATTCACTCACTTGGCGACTGACCTCGTAATTTTAAACCATGGTCAAGTGACGAGGATGACGCTTGAGCATCGTTCCCTTACACGGCGGATCTTCAGTGGTGCTGGGTTCGAACTCATGAAACGTCAGCTACGAGCCCGTTACTTTGACCATTAGGCTACCGCGGCCTCACAATGTGGTTGAAAACTGCATGTTATGAGTAAAAATATGCTGAAACATTTGATAAACTTATAATAGATTTTTGCATAGAAGATAGATGTGTGATATGCTAAAATGACAATATTTAAAAGTTATGAGAATATCGATGACAATTTTTGAAAAATTCAATTTAAGTTTCAGTTTGAAACTTATTCGTTTTTTTTCGCATTTAATATTAAATAGTCACGATAACAAATTAATAGTTTAACGCATTCATACATTATAAAAGATAAAGGTATAAATGACATTGTTGGGAATAATATGTTTTTATAGTTTTGAATTCAGACTTCTTTGCAGGAGTGTAGACTATTAAAAGGTTGATGTAGAAGTTAGAAAACTAATATTTAAAATATATGGAAAACAATATCTGCAATTCCATGATCTTGACGAGCAGAAGACGGCATTTTTACTTAGTAGGGCAGAGTAAGCATGAATGGAAAATGCATTGAAATTTGTATCGGGACAGGATTTTAACATATTATGAATGTGTTTTTGACTGCCACTATGTTATATATTTATCTTTCATTCTTTTTACAATATGAGTAGAAGTCGTAAGCAGTTTGTCACAGTAAAATTAATTTTTGTTTTATATTCAAATGATACTATTATATTGATTCTGAAAATAATAGGTTAGTTTGACAAGCCATTATTTCACAATTTTAAAGCATTGAACAGTTATGAAATTTTTAAAACTTTTCTAAAATGTTAAATTATTAAAAATATTTAATTATTGTAAGTGATTAATATTTCTTAAATTATTGGAAATAAAAAGTATAAAATTTAAAATATATCTCTTTGTTGAATTTTAATAATTATTTTTATGGCTAAACCTGGAAAACCCCCAACTTTTTTTAAATATTAACATTAAGATATTTTTAAAAAATAACTAGAGCTCTCAGACCTAAATCCATATGAACTTTTATAGAACATATGTAAGGGAACATTTACAGGATATTTCAAGACTCTATCTTGAACAGGAAAAACGCCTTAGGGATTAGAAAACACTCTCTCATCTTCAAAACTAAAAATCTGAGAAAAAAATATTTAAAATTTGTATAGGCATAAAAAAAATTCCATTGCCTGTAAAGCTTTAATTTTTCAATCTGTTACTATCCAACTTATGCTCTACATGAAAATTCTACTTGAAATAAATATGACTGAAATATCTTTTTTAATTCAAAATATTCTAAGACATAACATTGATAACAACTGTTAATTTGATCAATAATTCACTTTTATCAGAACCTTATATATTCACAAGAGCTTTAAATGCAAAATATTTATATAGAAATTAGTAGTTATACAAACGTAATCCAGAAAACACCAAGTTTGTAAACAATATCTATTTTTTTCTCAGTTCCCCATCGTGGCAGTTAAGCAAGTTTAAGTTTTTGTTGCATGACTTTCAAATACTGCAATGTAGTACTACAATAGATTTATTATAATGTAGTTTGTGGTACATCAGGGAAATATTTATAGTTCATTCTGCAACATTTGTATTCTGTAGTCTAATTGTATTATTACCTGAAAAAGCTGAATTTTAGATTTACCTTTTTCAGTCATATTCCATCCCTTTCAAGTATTATTTATCACAGTAGCCTGCGTTCATTTTGGTCATGGCATTTTTCAAAAGGAAAAAAAAATAATGAAAACAAAGTAAAGAGCTTTTAAAGTATATAAGCTATGTATCAAAAAATACATTGGTCTTTAAATCAATCTTAATTAAATAAATGTGAGAAAACTTAAAAACATGAGCAAACAGAAATGATTTTAGAAACTAAAATTGTAGTTAATTGCCATTTCACACGAAATATTGGATTGTGTTAAAAATATTTTTAATTAATTCAATCTAGGAATAAAAAAATGCTTTAAAATGAAACCGAATTTAAAATCAAAACTCAGAAAATTAAAATTTCTTAAAACCGAATTGGTTTTTAGATCAGAAATTGAGCAAGTTTTCCAAATATATGAAATATATATTTGCAATAAATTGGGTGAACTCTCTGTTGTCCGTGAAGTGTAGAAAATGTCCATTTCACAATCCTCGCCCTAGGCCACAGCTGTGAATGAGAAACTTCCCGTTTCGAAGAACACAGAGACCGAAAAGCCATAAAACCATCCCTTGCAAAACCAATCAGGATCTCCTACGGCTTTAACAGGGGAAGGCAATAAACTGCCATTCGTTTTTGAAGCAGTTCGCGAAATTTATCGGAACATTTTCGGATAAGCTAGCTTTGGAAAAGTAGATCGCTTTCGAAGTGAAATTCAATTAGCGGGTCATCCAGTCAGAGGGTTAATTTTATAATAATATATAGTCATGTGAATTTAAAATTTGTTTTAAGTGGTTTTTAAACTATACTGAAAGATAAATCACCATTTCACGAAATTTTTCAAATAACGATCTTTTTTTAAGGTTTAGCGACGGCTGTAATTTAGTAACATTTTTGTCATAATTTCATGTGTATCGGAAATAATAACATTAATTTGTAAAACAAGAAATAAATGTGTTTGAAAACAGACTTATACAAACTATTTGTGAAAAAATTGCCCTAGTGGTTATTTTCTTAGAAAAGTGACATTTTCTTGTGAAAGACTCAAATTGAAAATGATTATTTCCCTGATGAGTATTCTTACATAGCAATTTCAAATACAATTTGCATCTAAGATATGAGCAGAAAGAAATTTATTGCATACAAATCAAACAAAAAAACTCGAATTAAATACGCTAAGACAAATAAAAAAGATATCCCTACAAAAAAATAAACTGGAGGTCTATCAAATTAAAACTCCTTTCTAAATTCCATCTTTATTTTTAACCCTATGGGCATTCTTTATGATACCCAAGAAAATGTAAACGCACTTGTTCATTCACTCGTGGATATCCCAAAACCTTTGCACGGATTTAAAAAAAAACAAACTGCGCACACACCCAGTTCCGTGGAATTCTAAAAGACTATCTGAAACTGCGCATGCGTTCTGAAACCGACTATATCTGTCAATCATTTCTTAAGTACACGCTGTTGCTATAGTAACGAAGGGTTACCTTTCTCTAAACATTATCGCTTTGATGTCATCCGAGTTGCAAACAACGCCATCTGTTGGATAAAGGAAGTTTTTGAAATATGGACGTCGGCCTTAAGGGGGGACGGCCAAATGTATTGAAATGGTCAGGGTACTTTTGCACAATGAAATTACATTTTTCAGGCGTAAAACTTTTGTTGAGAACGTAAATTACTCATATAAATCCGCCTTGAAATGTAGAAATGTCAGAAATAGTCTAACAAATTTTAAAATTATGAAAATTACTTATATCCTTGCTTCCAGAATTTTCTGTGGCCATTTTGGCATGCTTTATTACAATGCCTGCAGATGGTGCCACGTGTATGCAATATACGTACAAAAGTTTTAAAACGTTACTTTAGAATAAAATTACCGCATAAACTGCTTACCCATTTATGTACCGACGGTACTTATAAGTACCACTCACTTTAAAATTACATAGAATAACCATTTTTACGAATATTCCAACGATACTTGGAAGGAGTATTCTTTGAAATCCACACACTCTTCCAACATATACGGCAGCACGGTTTCTATGATGAGTATTTTAGCGGGGAAGGCGAAAGTTTTATAGCAGAAATTGCGTTTTCAGTTGACGGCGTTCTCAGTGGATTGCGAAGATTATCATTTTCGTCCCGAATAAATAGTTTTTGTCAAAATTTAAGTATCTTATTTTTTTTTTTCGTATGTTAATGAAGACCTTAGAAAACGATTTGACTATTTATTTTAAGTGAACAGTGTATGTAATTAATTTTACAGTTGAATATCGTTAATTAATTAATTAGCTCTAATGGATTAAATTTTGCAAAGTTGAATATTTTGTTTATGTATATCCCTTAATTTTTTCAATGTAGTGATCCAAAAAAAAATTTTTCTATCAAAAGAACTGCAGTGAATTATAATGTGGTACATAAAGGGTTAAATACACATTAATAATACTATATTTTATGATAAAGAATATTTTGCTACATGAATAATGACTTTAATCACTTCAGAAACACTAATTCTGCTGTTTTTTACATGAAAGGAGAGGGGGTAAAATAAAGTAACCCTAAACTACGTCAAGAAACCGCTCCCCATGACATCCTTTCGAAAAGGCAACGGTCAATTGACCTTGAGATCAGCTGACTGTTACTTTTTGCTTAAATTTTAGAATGGCCGGAAGGGGCATTACTTGAAGATGACAGCTGTGGAATGGGGGGAAGAGGGGGGACTCTATTTTTAGCACTGATAGTGGGGTTATTCTGTGACAGCGATCTTCAAACTTTTTCTACTCACAGAAGCCCAAGAACACGGGTGGCCAACCTTTTTGAGAAGAGGGCCACAATTTGATAAAAAATAATTATGAGTGCCGCTTCCAACATTTCCATCAAACAAATATGGAAAAGTAAAAAAAAAAAAAAATGTTACTTATAGGCTTATTGTGGAATTTTTACGCAAATTGCACATTTTTTTTTAATGCAAGAAATTTAAAAATAAGATGAAGTGCAAATTTAGGTTTAATTGATAATAAACTTTTACAGGTTCAATTCAGTTAAGTTAAGTTCAAAATAAAAATGAGTAACTTCAAACATTTAATTTTAAATAATTATTAAACAGTGAGTATTTACTTATAATGTGGCTTTTGAATTACTCTTTTTTTTTTCTTTCTTTTTTGTTACCCTAGTCATCTATATTAGGGTTAACTTTTGCAGATGCTAACAAAATTAGGTTATTGTAGGTGCACATCAGCTAGTTATATGAGTAATATTTATTTTATTATGTTCATAGCAGAAAACATTTATTCACACACACACACAAACATATTTTGATCCAAATTTTGAGACTTTTGTCTGAGACAACCCCACTTCAATAAAATTGTAGAAAATTATTTATTATTATGTATTCAAATTTCTTTTAATTTTTTAGTATGTCTTCGCGTACCCCCGTTACAACTCCACCGTGCCACGGGTTGGCCACCACTGCCCTAGAACCAGGTCTTTTTGTGGAACCCCTAGAGCTAGAAAGTATTTTTGTCGAACCCAAACACACTTTTTTGTAAAGGCAATTAAAGAAAGTATTGCATCGATTATTAAACATTTTTTAATTTACTTTTAATATAATTTACTAAATAATAATATTAATCTGTGATCCAGGTTTCACCCACCCATGCATTTTGTTTAGTAACTAGAATGTGTGCTTGATTTTTTCACACAAACCGTCGGAAATCTAAGCCCATTGAAATTAACTGCAATCGCTTTACATATTCTGAGCTTAATTTATTTCTAAACTTTGTTTTTGTAATCACTTATGCCAAGAAATATTTTTCACTTATACACATTGTTCTGAATGGCATTAAAATGTCTAGAGGAATACTGAGTATTTTGTATGAATTTACAACAAAAAATTTAGGAGCTTTTCTTGCTTAAATTTAGAGTTTAGACATCAAATCTGTTGATAGGTCGATAAGTCGTTACCTCTCCGTTATTGTGTAGGTGTTTTCCCAACAAATGACAAAAGGTTAGGTGCACTTTCCATAGGAAAACTATTTAGTTTTGCAAGACATTGTACTAACGAGTATACAATTATTTCGTGGAACCTGGGATAGTAAACAGTAAAATTTTTACAATCTATTAGGTAATATATAAATATAGGGAATGAAGACCTCTTCCTCATCAGAGATCATGTGCCCCTATGATCGTATAATCCGAACAAATGAGAATTTGAGACATGTATTTATATTTGGAAGCTCATTCATCACGAAATCTAAAAAACATCCATATATCGTAATTCTCGTCCAAAATCACAAAGATTCCGGAGAGCAGAAAAGAAATTATTAGAAATTTGAGTCCACTCATCTTTTTAACAGTAAAAATTATAATCTGTTATGATATTGGTCACACATTTTCCCATTGAAAATTGTCATTTAAAGCACTTCATCACAAATACATGTAAAAAATCCCAGCTCTTTCTATATTTTCTTTTTTACATTTATTGTAATGAATTTTGAAATTCATTAAAATACGACACAAATTTCACTGTCCTCTATTAAATTAATTATATCCATTGAATTAGTTTAAAAATTAATTTCTCTTAGTAACAAAAACATTCTTTCTATTTCCCAATCGGTCTTATTAATAGTTTGGCCAGGTATTAGAGGCATAGCTGCTGCCGTATCAATGATACGGGGTCCCCAAGCTTCAGAGACCTCAACAACACGTGAAAGCAAAATTTGGACCTATTTTATCCTACACTTATAATTGGCTACACTAAAAATAACATTACAAGAATACAAACGCAGATCATGTATAATAAATACAAATTACTCGTGCCTACTTTGACCGAAATGCTAATAATGCAGATTAGGAAACGAAAAAGAAGCTTAATTTGGAAACTAATTCGATGAATATAATAATTTAACTGAAGACAGTGAAATTTGTGTGGGCCTGAGTGGGCCCTATATCAAAGTTCCTTGGGGGCTCTTCTTAGGGCCCCCTCTGCGATTTTTCCTTACACGTTTTGGGACTCTCAAAGCTTGGGACTCAATATCATTAATACGGCGGTAACTATGCCCCTGATTGGAAATAATATTAATTTGTAAAACAAGAAATGGAATGCTGTTAAAAAAGACTGACAAAATTGTGCTCTAGTGAATATTTTCTTAAGACAAATGATATATTCTTTTTTTAAAGATTCAAGTCAAAGCTGATTGTTTCCATGATAAGCATTCTTCTATGGCAATTTCAAATACATTTAGTATCAAAGAGGTATGAGCAGAAATTTTTTTTCCAATTTCGCATATTTCTATCAAACAAAGAAAATTAGGTCGTGCAAAGATAAATAAAAAAAAACCTTGAAATTTGAAAAAAAAATACTTTTTCTAAATTTCAGCTGAAGATCTACCAAATTATTCGTCAAAAAATTAAAATCCACTAGCTTTAAAACGACGGCTCTCCGCGCCCGATTTTTTGCGGCAGTAATAAACTAGAAACCAGACACCTTTAGTAGAAAACTGTCTTTCAACCATTTTCTCACCCCCCCCCCATAAGCGTAACAATCTCCCTTCCCCTAGAGACGTTTTTTTCTGTTCGATCTGGTTTTAAAAAAGCACATGCATTCTCATGCCAAAAACATCTGTCAATCATTTTTAAACCACACCCCGTTGCTATAGTAACGATAGGTTACTAGATAACAAGCTTTATAGTTCTTGACGTTACCCGAGTTGCAAACAATGCCATCTCTGTTGGAAAAAATAAGTTTTTGAAATTCTGCAGTTCCTCTTAAGAAAATAAATTAAAAAAGTAAAAAAAACTTTTTTTTAAATCAAGCTTTTATTCCTATGCTCTGAAAAGAATAAAATAAACTTTCCTTTTAAAACTTTTTTTTTTTTTTTTTGCTATCAACTAATAACGTCATCACACAATTTATGATATTAAAGCTTGGCGTGAGATTTAATTACTCGTACTTACTTAGTTTGAAAATTTTAAAAATTAAAATCAATCCGATCAAGTTATTTAATTAACTTGTTTATCTACACAGATAAATCTCGCTACCAGTTTTAAAATCATAAATTGTGTAATAACGTTGTAAGTTGATAGTAAAAAAAATTTAAAGAAAAATTTATTTTATTCTTTTCAGAGCATTTCTTAAAATCTTGTTTTTAAAAAAGTTTTTTTTACTTTTAATTTATTTTTTACTTTTTCGTTATCGCTGGGCAGGCTTCTCAGTCTGTTCATCTCATCAACGTATAATTGTTGCAAGTTCGTTTTCCGGTTAATTTTGAACAGGCAAGCTCAGGTGTATCAGTCTTCATTCCGGCCAGGCCGCGTTCATGTGATAGATATTTCACTCGGGCCGCAACAAGAGGATAATGGGGAGGGGGGAATACACACTGTAAGACCAAAACAACATCGGACAAAGCAAAATTAAACAAAAAATTAAAACTTTTTTTTTGCTATATTAAAAACGAAAAACACACAAAAAATTTAAAAATCCGTAATTTAAAACCAATATTTTTCAATCTTTGTACAGAATTTGATAATACTATTCTACAAACGAAAAAATGTTTCGTGAGATTATTTTTAAAAAAGATGAAGTTTTTAAATGTTTTATTAAAAATTTGAGTATTTTTTAAAAAATCGTAAAAAAAAAGTTTTAGGCATTTTATTTTTTAAATGACTGATTCTAAAAGAGAAAAGTCTGAACTTTCTTAGTGCAGAATATCGATTCATTAACACGAAAAAAAAAAAAATTCATGCGGAACCATTTAGAAATAATTTTTATGAAAACACATCGATTTTGACTCATTTTAGAAAAAATCGTAAAAAATAGAAAATAATATTTTTTTTAAAAATTATATCGTATCTTGGCGAAATAAATCATCTTTCCGATTATGTAATTATTTTTTTGTCTCCGTTTAATAAAAAGAATAAGATGGTTTTTAAAAAAGGTCGAAAAATCGGAAATTCTTTAAGCTCAATCCGATAAGCTGCTCGGCAGAATAAAAAGCTAACTGGGGTAAAGCATTTTAATTAATATCTTTTTAACCAATTACGCTATATCGGAATATAAATGGTCAAAATATGCATTGTCATCCAAACTAACGTGTATACAAAATTTCATCTCAATCGGTTGAAGACATCAGCTTCAAAATTGAGATGCAAGATTCCACCCAAAAATTGCTTTAATTAATATCTTTTTAACTAATTTCCATATCGGAATATAAATGGTCAAAACAGGCATTGTCATCCAAACTAAACGTGTATACAAAATTTCAGCTCAATCGGTTGGAAGCATCACCTTCAAAATTGAGTTGCAAGATTCCACCCGAACATTTTACATTGCAAGTTAAATAAAAGCTTGTGTGTGTAAAAAAGTTGGCAAAAGAAGGACAAATATAACACCAACATATTTTTCGAAATAACATATTTATCAGACTTTATTGCCTCAACTTCTCATTTCATAAGCGTTTCAACTTTATTTGAATGAAAGAAAAAATTTGTGCTCAATATATATATATATATATATATATATATATATTATATATATATATATATATATATATATATATATATATTGTGTTATAAATAATGAAAGAAATTAGAGCAGCACCATATCTATCGATTGGGATCCTTATCTTTTTAACCGTGGTGAAAAGCGATGATTCCAATGCTGATATTTTAGTTTCCTACATTGCTTACTGTTTAAGGTTTGTCTTCTTTAGGTTTATGTGGGATTTTCAATCCACTAGTCAATGAGTTTTTTTTTGGGGGTTCGGTTAATTTAGTAAACTGCATTATGCGTCTGTACGATGCCCATGTCGCCTATCTGGTATAGTGGTAAACGACGGCAAATGGGTCTTCTCAATGATTATCAAGCAGTTTTTAATGAGTAAGAGGATTTAAAAATAATGGAAAAGGCTGAAAATTAAAATTGGAAGTTCTTATATTTTGCCGCATTGACCAGTGGTTAAAAATGATAACATTAATACAAAAATTAGACCAGTTTTTGACGCGTCGGCTCGAGAAAGCGGGAAGAGTTTGAACCAATTACTGCATACAGGTCAAATTTACCTGAACAAATACCGGATATTTTAGATAGATTTAGAAGTTATCCTATTGATTTTTGCAGACATTAAAAAGGCTTTTCTTCGATTAAGGATTACTCCCGTGCATAGAGATTTTTTGAGATTCTTCTATCCTAAAGAGGATGAAGAAATTAGTTACCGACATGGTCGTGTAGCTTTGGGGGTATCATCAAGTCCTTTTCTTTTAGCTGCAGTTTTGTCACATTTGCTAGAAAATTCGTATTCAGAATATTCTGAAATTGTTGATAAATTGAAACTTTCATTTTATGTAGACGATTGTGTTACATGGATTAATAATATAAAACAACAGTAACAATTTATTGAAAGGGCTAAAGAATTTTTGATACGTGGTTGCTTTTATTTGAGAAACTGGGAAAGCAACATTAAGTGTAATCATGTTTCTAAAAGTAGTTGGGTTACTAAACCTTTAGGAATTTTGTGGGATCTGGATAAGGGTACTTTAAAATGTAATTTGAATCTAGATAACTTAAAGGAAGAGCAAGCATTTACGAAAAGGCATCCATTAAGTGGTATTCAGAAAATTTTTGATCCTATTGGTCTATTGAGTTCTGTAACATTGCCTCTAAAATTTTACTGCAAAATACTTGGAATCTCAATTTAATTTGGAATTCTATTTTGCCGGATGATATTCTTAACTCTTATAAAAAGTGGCTTAAAAATTATTGTTTTAAGTGATATAGAGATTCCACGCTATTTTGAAATCAGTGATACAACTCAGATGCATGTTTTTGTCGATGCTTGCATAGAGGTATATGCTGCGTGTATCTTTTTAAGAACGGAGACTTCGGATGGTGTAAAGATTTTTCTTATAAGAGCTAAATCGAGGGCAGCTCCCCTTAAATAAGTAACGATTCCTAGATTAGAATTGATGGCATGCTGTATTGCTGCCAGATTAGCCCATTCTGTACAACTTACCCTTAATATTACTGATATAGAAACAATATTTTGGAGTGATTCTATGGTAACTTTATTTTGGTTGAGGGATAAAGGAGAGTGGTTAGTTTTCGCTGCAAATCGAATTAAAAAAATTAAATTACTTTTTCCTAAAAGTGATTGGCGTCACATACCCGGAAATATGAATCCGGACGATCTTATTTCTCGAGGGTGTTCCCCCAGTAAATTGATTGAATCACGTTGGTGGGAAGGATTTTCGTGGTTATTAGAGCCCTCCCATTCTTGGCCCGTAAATGAATTAATTAATTGTGAGTCTTCCGAAATTTTGTTGGAAAGAAAAAAGGTAAGATTATGCAATTTAAACTTGTCAGAAAAAGAGGTACCTTGGTATGCTAAGAAATTTTCTAAATTTAATTCTATTATTAGATTAGTAGCATGGACATTAAGATTTATCAATAATGTAAAAAATACTCATGAAAAGAGAAACTTAGAGAAAAATTTAACCTTAAACTAGATAAAGATAGTTGAGATCCGACTTATTCAATCTATACAAATTCTAAATTTTCACGATTTAAAATCAATACCAAACTTATGTGTTTTTAATGATGAGGAAAGTATAATTCGAGTAAAAACCCGAATTACAGAATGCATAGATACTCCTAACTTTTTATCACCTATTCTTTTGCCTAGCGATTATATTTTCACAAAACGACTTATTGAACATTTTCATGCTGAAAATTACCGTGCTGAAACTCAGTTACTCTTAAGCTTAATTAGAGAAAAGTATTGGATATTAGGTGGTAGAGAGGAAAAGTGTTCGGAAAGTATGGAATAATTGTATTAAGTGCCGTCGATTTAAAAGTAGATCACTAGTTGCTGAACCATCTCCTTTACCTGCTGACCTTGTAAAGGATGCAGCAGTATTTGAAGTGAATGGTGTAGACTTAGCTGGTCCTCTATACTTAAAGCGAGGTGATAAATCTTCGATTGTTATCTATACATGTGCCCTTTTTCGAGCGGTGCATTTTGAACTAGTTTCTTCTCTTTCTACTGATTCATTTTTGTTATCTTTCCGATGTTTTGTAGCCCGAGGAAGTAGACCTCGCGTAATATATTCTGATAATGGAACAAATTTTCAAGGTGCTTACAATGAGTTGATGGCTATCGATTGGAACGAAGTTTCACGATATGCCGAAATACAACGCATAAGCTGGAAATTTGTACCCCCTACTGCCACTTGGTGGGGTGGATTTTGGGAAAAAATAATTAGAACATTAAAGGAGCTTCTGAGAAGAACTCTAGGTAAAGCTATATTCACCTTTGAAGAATCGACAACCATCTTATGTTAATGTGAAAAGGTTGTTAATTCACGCCCTTTAACTTATCTATCAGAGGATTTGAAGGATCTTACACCAATCACTCCAGCTATGTTTTTATGTGATAGACCATCATCGGAAACAACAAATTTGGATATGTTGGATGGTAATCATCTTCGCAAAAGACTAAGATTTGGAGTGAAAATAATTAAAGAAAAGAGAACGCTTTAGAAAGGAATATTTTGGTCAATTGGTTCAGCGCTATCGGCAAGATCCACAAGTAAGAGATATTGTATTAATTGGTGATGATGTGAAAAAGCGTCAGGGAGAACATAATACATCCAATAATCTGTCAGAGTAGAAGAATGGAATAAAATATCCACAGACGAAACAACTAAGCTAATTAAATCCTTGCCAAATATATTGAGAGAGTTATAGAAAGAACGGAATAGCTTAAAAAGTATTAACTTTTAGTTCCACTCCATTATTATAAAAGTTTTTTTTCCAGTGTACGCAGACTTTTGACGCTCACGATTTGTGTCATTCTGAAGTTATAAATATTTGTATTATTTTATGTAATATTCAGGTGATTGTTGATTATACTATTTGAATTTACGACCTTAGAGGAATCAATAAAAAACAGTATTGATTCAGAAAGACTTCATTTAATGAGCGATCTTTGCATGAATATGAAAGATAATCGCCTGTACGCAGACTTTTGGTGGCAAGTGTATGTCAGTGGTCGATGATTTACGATGACTTCAACTTCTGAAAGTATCGTTGAAAGTTTTTCAAACGTTAGAAGTGCCCTGCCAAGTATTTTACGTAAAGGATCCTTTATAGTTTTAACGAGACGTTCGTAAAATCCATCCCACTAAGGCGCACGTTCAACTATGAACTTCCAGTGGATACCTTTATCTGCGACAAAATTTTGAAGATGTTGGCAAAATATGCTAGCTCCCTTTCAGCTGCTTTAAATGTACGAGCATTATCGGAGTATATTACTTAGCAATTGCCTCTACGAGCAAGGTGAAACGAAACCTAATACAAAAATTCGCTTTAAAATTAAAACTAATGGGTTGACATCTACCCGATGTCGTGTGAACTATTTAACAATTTACCAATAATGAGTCTTAACGCAAAGTGACACATAAAAGCATTTAATTATCACGAGCACAAACATATGACATTATACGATCATAGTACAAGAACAAGTAAGTAGAAACGTGACAAGACTGAGCATTCAGCAGTCACGTAGTTCTGCTGCTCTATGATTGGAGGAGAAGGAAAGATGCCTTTTTGCACTCCTTTCGCAACACCCTCCCCCCCTTTTTGAGGAGCTGCATAGCTACTAAAAAACTAAGTTTAAGAGTCACTAAAATTAAAGTCTATTAGGTCCCTTTATTTCACGACCAAATCTTGACACATGAGCCAAGTTCACATCGTTATCTAGATGAGTCAGCAGGGAGATTTAGCAGTTCTTGAAAATCCCTACCACTCGACTCAAGAGGAAATATTTGTTACATGGGACGAACTAAGATAGAAAAAATGTTGAGTTTTTACTCTACTGTCCTCACAAATTCATCTTTTCCTGGTATCAACTCTATGACCCTTGCTAAAAGCCATTAAAGACGCTTTTTCACATCATCACCAATTAATACAATATCTCCTACTTGTGGATCTTGCCGATAGCGCTGAACCAATTGACCAAAATATTCCTTTCTAAAGCGTTCTCTTTTCTTTAATTATTTTCACTCCAAATCTTAGTCTTTTGCGAAGATGATTACCATCCAACATATCCAAATTTGTTGTTTCCGATGATGGTCTATCACATAAAAACATAGCTGGAGTGATTGGTGTAAGATCCTTCAAATCCTCTGATAGATAAGTTAAAGGGCGTGAATTAACAACCTTTTCACATTAACATAAGATGGTTGTCGATTCTTCAAAGGTGAATATAGCTTTACCTAGAGTTCTTCTCAGAAGCTCCTTTAATGTTCTAATTATTTTTTCCCAAAATCCACCCCACCAAGTGGCAGTAGGGGGTACAAATTTCCAGCTTATGCGTTGTATTTCGGCATATCGTGAAACTTCGTTCCAATCGATAGCCATCAACTCATTGTAAGCACCTTGAAAATTTGTTCCATTATCAGAATATATTACGTGAGGTCTACTTCCTCGGGCTACAAAACATCGGAAAGATAACAAAAATGAATCAGTAGAAAGAGAAGAAACTAGTTCAAAATGCACCGCTCGAAAAAGGGCACATGTATAGATAACAATCGAAGATTTATCACCTCGCTTTAAGTATAGAGGACCAGCTAAGTCTACACCATTCACTTCAAATACTGCTGCATCCTTTACAAGGTCAGCAGGTAAAGGAGATGGTTCAGCAACTAGTGATCTACTTTTAAATCGACGGCACTTAATACAATTATTCCATACTTTCCGAACACTTTTCCTCTCTACCACCTAATATCCAATACTTTTCTCTAATTAAGCTTAAGAGTAACTGAGTTTCAGCACGGTAATTTTCAGCATGAAAATGTTCAATAAGTCGTTTTGTGAAAATATAATCGCTAGGCAAAAGAATAGGTGATAAAAAGTTAGGAGTATCTATGCATTCTGTAATTCGGGTTTTTACTCGAATTATACTTTCCTCATCATTAAAAACACATAAGTTTGGTATTGATTTTAAATCGTGAAAATTTAGAATTTGTATAGATTGAATAAGTCGGATCTCAACTATCTTTATCTAGTTTAAGGTTAAATTTTTCTCTAAGTTTCTCTTTTCATGAGTATTTTTTACATTATTGATAAATCTTAATGTCCATGCTACTAATCTAATAATAGAATTAAATTTAGAAAATTTCTTAGCATACCAAGGTACCTCTTTTTCTGACAAGTTTAAATTGCATAATCTTACCTTTCTTCTTTCCAACAAAATTTCGGAAGACTCACAATTAATTAATTCATTTACGGGCCAAGAATGGGAGGGCTCTAATAACCACGAAAATCCTTCCCACCAACGTGATTCAATCAATTTACTGGGGGAACACCCTCGAGAAATAAGATCGTCCGGATTCATATTTCCGGGTATGTGACGCCAATCACTTTTAGGAAAAAGTAATTTAATTTCTTTAATTCGATTTGCAGCGAAAACTAACCACTCTCCTTTATCCCTCAACCAAAATAAAGTTACCATAGAATCACTCCAAAATATTGTTTCTATATCAGTAATATTAAGGGTAAGTTGTACAGAATGGGCTAATCTGGCAGCAATACAGCATGCCATCAATTCTAATCTAGGAATCGTTACTTATTTAAGGGGAGCTACCCTCGACTTAGCTCTTATAAGAAAAATCTTTACACCATCCGAAGTCTCCGTTCTTAAAAAGATACACGCAGCATATACCTCTATGCAAGCATCGACAAAAACATGCATCTGAGTTGTATCACTGAAATCAAAATAGCGTGGAATCTCTATATCACTTAAAACAATAATTTTTAAGCCACTTTTTATAAGAGTTAAGAATATCATCCGGCAAAATAGAATTCCAAATTAAATTGAGATTCCAAGTATTTTGCAGTAAAATTTTAGAGGCAATGTTACAGAACTCAATAGACCAATAGGATCAAAATTTTCTGAATACCACTTAATGGATGCCTTTTCGTAAATGCTTGCTCTTCCTTTAAGTTATCTAGATTCAAATTACATTTTAAAGTACCCTTATCCAGATCCCACAAAATTCCTAAAGGTTTAGTAACCCAACTACTTTTAGAAACATGATTACACTTAATGTTGCTTTCCCAGTTTCTCAAATAAAAGCAACCACGTATCAAAAATTCTTTAGCCCTTTCAATAAATTGTTACTGTTGTTTTATATTATTAATCCATGTAACACAATCGTCTACATAAAATGAAAGTTTCAATTTATCAACAATTTCAGAATATTCTGAAGACGAATTTTCTAGCAAATGTGACAAAACTGCAGCTAAAAGAAAAGGACTTGATGATACCCCCAAAGCTACACGACCATGTCGGTAACTAATTTCTTCATCCTCTTTAGGATAGAAGAATCTCAAAAAATCTCTATGCACGGGAGTAATCCTCAATCGAAGAAAAGCCTTTTTAATGTCTGCAAAAAATCCAATAGGATAACTTCTAAATCTATCTAAAATATCCGGTATTTGTTCAGGTAAATTTGACCTGTATGCAGTAATTGGTTCAAACTCTTCCCGCTTTCTCGAGCCGACGCGTCAAAAACTGGTCTAATTTTTGTATTAATGTTATCATTTTTAACCACTGGTCAATGCGGCAAAATATAAGAACTTCCAATTTTAATTTTCAGCCTTTTCCATTATTTTTAAATCCTCTTACTCATTAAAAACTGCTTGATAATCATTGAGAAGACCCATTTGCCGTCGTTTACCACTATACCAGATAGGCGACATGGGCATCGTACAGACGCATAATGCAGTTTACTAAATTAACCGAACCCCCCAAAAAAAAAAAAAAATCTCATTGACTAGTGGATTGAAAATCCCACATAAACCTAAAGAAGACAAACCTTAAACAGTAAGCAATGTAGGAAACTAAAATATCAGCATTGGAATCATCGCTTTTCACCACGGTTAAAAAAGATAAGGATCCCAATCGATAGATATGGTGCTGCTCTAATTTCTTTCATTATTTATAACACAATATATATATATATATATATATATATATATTGAGCACAAATTTTTTCTTTCATTCAAATAAAGTTGAAACGCTTATGAAATGAGAAGTTGAGGCAATAAAGTCTGATAAATATGTTATTTCGAAACATATGTTGGTGTTATATTTGTCCTTCTTTTGCCAACTTTTTTACACACACAAGCTTTTATTTAACTTGCAATGTAAAATGTTCGGGTGGAATCTTGCAACTCAATTTTGAAGGTGATGCTTCCAACCGATTGAGCTGAAATTTTGTATACACGTTTAGTTTGGATGACAATGCCTGTTTTGACCATTTATATTCCGATATGGAAATTAGTTAAAAAGATATTAATTAAAGCAATTTTTTGGGTGGAATCTTGCATCTCAATTTTGAAGCTGATGTCTTCAACCGATTGAGATGAAATTTTGTATACACGTTAGTTTGGATGACAATGCATATTTTGACCATTTATATTCCGATATAGCGTAATTGGTTAAAAAGATATTAATTAAAATGCTTTACCCCAGTTAGCTTTTTATTCTGCCGAGCAGCTTATCGGATTGAGCTTAAAGAATTTCCGATTTTTCGACCTTTTTTAAAAACCATCTTATTCTTTTTATTAAACGGAGACAAAAAAATAATTACATAATCGGAAAGATGATTTATTTCGCCAAGATACGATATAATTTTTTAAAAAAAATATTATTTTCTATTTTTTACGATTTTTTTCTAAAATGAGTCAAAATCGATGTGTTTTCATAAAAATTATTTCTAAATGGTTCCGCATGAATTTTTTTTCGTGTTAATGAATCGATATTCTGCACTAAGAAAGTTCAGACTTTTCTCTTTTAGAATCAGTCATTTAAAAAATAAAATGCCTAAAACTTTTTTTTTACGATTTTTTAAAAAATACTCAAATTTTTAATAAAACATTTAAAAACTTCATCTTTTTTAAAAATAATCTCACGAAACATTTTTTTCGTTTGTAGAATAGTATTATCCAAATTCTGTACAAAGATTGAAAAATATTGGTTTTAAATTACGGATTTTAAATTTTTTTTGTGTGTTTTTCGTTTTTAATATAGCAAAAAAAAAGTTTTAATTTTTTGTTTAATTTTGCTTTGTCCGATGTTGTTTTGGTCTTACAGTGTGTATTCCCCCCTCCCCATTATCCTCTTGTTGCGGCCCGAGTGAAATATCTATCACATGAACGCGGCCTGGCCGGAATGAAGACTGATACACCTGAGCTTGCCTGTTCAAAATTAACCGGAAAACGAACTTGCAACAATTATACGTTGATGAGATGAACAGACTGAGAAGCCTGCCCAGCGATAACGAAAAAGTAAAAAATAAATTAAAAGTAAAAAAAACTTTTTTAAAACAAGATTTTAAGAAATGCTCTGAAAAGAATAAAATAAATTTTTCTTTAAATTTTTTTACTATCAACTTACAACGTTATTACACAATTTATGATTTTAAAACTGGTAGCGAGATTTATCTGTGTAGATAAACAAGTTAATTAAATAACTTGATCGGATTGATTTTAATTTTTAAAATTTTCAAACTAAGTAAGTACGAGTAATTAAATCTCACGCCAAGCTTTAATATCATAAATTGTGTGATGACGTTATTAGTTGATAGCAAAAAAAAAAAAAAAAAGTTTTAAAAGAAAAGTTTATTTTATTCTTTTCAGAGCATAGGAATAAAAGCTTGATTTAAAAAAAAGTTTTTTTACTTTTAATTTATTTTCTTAAGAGGAACTGCAGAATTTCAAAAACTTATTTTTTCCAACAGAGATGGCATTGTTTGCAACTCGGGTAACGTCAAGAACTATAAAGCTTGTTATCTAGTAACCTATCGTTACTATAGCAACGGGGTGTGGTTTAAAAATGATTGACAGATGTTTTTGGCATGAGAATGCATGTGCTTTTTTAAAACCAGATCGAACAGAAAAAAACGTCTCTAGGGGAAGGGAGATTGTTACGCTTATGGGGGGAGAAAATGGTTGAAAGACAGTTTTCTACTAAAGGTGTCTGGTTTCTAGTTTATTACTGCCGCAAAAAATCGGGCGCGGAGAGCCGTCGTTTTAAAGCCGTGCTAGTGGATTTTAATTTTTTGACGAATAATTTGGTAGATCTTCAGCTGAAATTTAGAAAAAGTATTTTTTTTTTCAAATTTCAAGGTTTTTTTTTATTTATCTTTGCACGACCTAATTTTCTTTGTTTGATAGAAATATGCGAAATTGGAAAAAAAAATTTCTGCTCATACCTCTTTGATACTAAATGTATTTGAAATTGCCATAGAAGAATGCTTATCATGGAAACAATCAGCTTTGACTTGAATCTTTAAAAAAGAATATATCATTTGTCTTAAGAAAATATTCACTAGAGCACAATTTTGTCAGTCTTTTTTAACAGCATTCCATTTCTTGTTTTACAAATTAATATTATTTCCAATCAGGGGCATAGTTACCGCCGTATTAATGATATTGAGTCCCAAGCTTTGAGAGTCCCAAAACGTGTAAGGAAAAATCGCAGAGGGGGCCCTAAGAAGAGCCCCCAAGGAACTTTGATATAGGGCCCACTCAGGCCCACACAAATTTCACTGTCTTCAGTTAAATTATTATATTCATCGAATTAGTTTCCAAATTAAGCTTCTTTTTCGTTTCCTAATCTGCATTATTAGCATTTCGGTCAAAGTAGGCACGAGTAATTTGTATTTATTATACATGATCTGCGTTTGTATTCTTGTAATGTTATTTTTAGTGTAGCCAATTATAAGTGTAGGATAAAATAGGTCCAAATTTTGCTTTCACGTGTTGTTGAGGTCTCTGAAGCTTGGGGACCCCGTATCATTGATACGGCAGCAGCTATGCCTCTAATACCTGGCCAAACTATTAATAAGACCGATTGGGAAATAGAAAGAATGTTTTTGTTACTAAGAGAAATTAATTTTTAAACTAATTCAATGGATATAATTAATTTAATAGAGGACAGTGAAATTTGTGTCGTATTTTAATGAATTTCAAAATTCATTACAATAAATGTAAAAAAAAATATAGAAAGAGCTGGGATTTTTACATGTATTTGTGATGAAGTGCTTTAAATGACAATTTTCAATGGGAAAATGTGTGACCAATATCATAACAGATTATAATTTTTACTGTTAAAAAGATGAGTGGACTCAAATTTCTAATAATTTCTTTTCTGCTCTCCGGAATCTTTGTGATTTTGGACGAGAATTACGATATATGGATGTTTTTTAGATTTCGTGATGAATGAGCTTCCAAATATAAATACATGTCTCAAATTCTCATTTGTTCGGATTATACGATCATAGGGGCACATGATCTCTGATGAGGAAGAGGTCTTCATTCCCTATATTTATATATTACCTAATAGATTGTAAAAATTTTACTGTTTACTATCCCAGGTTCCACGAAATAATTGTATACTCGTTAGTACAATGTCTTGCAAAACTAAATAGTTTTCCTATGGAAAGTGCACCTAACCTTTTGTCATTTGTTGGGAAAACACCTACACAATAACGGAGAGGTAACGACTTATCGACCTATCAACAGATTTGATGTCTAAACTCTAAATTTAAGCAAGAAAAGCTCCTAAATTTTTTTTTGTTGTAAATTCATACAAAATACTCAGTATTCCTCTAGACATTTTAATGCCATTCAGAACAATGTGTATAAGTGAAAAATATTTCTTGGCATAAGTGATTACAAAAACAAAGTTTAGAAATAAATTAAGCTCAGAATATGTAAAGCGATTGCAGTTAATTTCAATGGGCTTAGATTTCCGACGGTTTGTGTGAAAAAAATCAAGCACACATTCTAGTTACTAAACAAAATGCATGGGTGGGTGAAACCTGGATCACAGATTAATATTATTATTTAGTAAATTATATTAAAAGTAAATTAAAAATGTTTAATAATCGATGCAATACTTTCTTTAATTGCCTTTACAAAAAAGTGTGTTTGGGTTCGACAAAAATACTTTCTAGCTCTAGGGGTTCCACAAAAAGACCTGGTTCTAGGGCAGTGGTGGCCAACCCGTGGCACGGTGGAGTTGTAACGGGGGTACGCGAAGACATACTAAAAATTAAAAGAAATTTGAATACATAATAATAAATAATTTTCTACAATTTTATTGAAGTGGGGTTGTCTCAGACAAAAGTCTCAAAATTTGGATCAAAATATGTTTGTGTGTGTGTGTGAATAAATGTTTTCTGCTATGAACATAATAAAATAAATATTACTCATATAACTAGCTGATGTGCACCTACAATAACCTAATTTTGTTAGCATCTGCAAAAGTTAACCCTAATATAGATGACTAGGGTAACAAAAAAGAAAGAAAAAAAAAGAGTAATTCAAAAGCCACATTATAAGTAAATACTCACTGTTTAATAATTATTTAAAATTAAATGTTTGAAGTTACTCATTTTTATTTTGAACTTAACTTAACTGAATTGAACCTGTAAAAAGTTTATTATCAATTAAACCTAAATTTGCACTTCATCTTATTTTTAAATTTCTTGCATTAAAAAAAATGTGCAATTTGCGTAAAAATTCCACAATAAGCCTATAAGTAACATTTTTTTTTTACTTTTCCATATTTGTTTGATGGAAATGTTGGAAGCGGCACTCATAATTATTTTTTATCAAATTGTGGCCCTCTTCTCAAAAAGGTTGGCCACCCGTGTTCTTGGGCTTCTGTGAGTAGAAAAAGTTTGAAGATCGCTGTCACAGAATAACCCCACTATCAGTGCTAAAAATAGAGTCCCCCCTCTTCCCCCCATTCCACAGCTGTCATCTTCAAGTAATGCCCCTTCCGGCCATTCTAAAATTTAAGCAAAAAGTAACAGTCAGCTGATCTCAAGGTCAATTGACCGTTGCCTTTTCGAAAGGATGTCATGGGGAGCGGTTTCTTGACGTAGTTTAGGGTTACTTTATTTTACCCCCTCTCCTTTCATGTAAAAAACAGCAGAATTAGTGTTTCTGAAGTGATTAAAGTCATTATTCATGTAGCAAAATATTCTTTATCATAAAATATAGTATTATTAATGTGTATTTAACCCTTTATGTACCACATTATAATTCACTGCAGTTCTTTTGATAGAAAAATTTTTTTTGGATCACTACATTGAAAAATTAAGGGATATACATAAACAAAATATTCAACTTTGCAAAATTTAATCCATTAGAGCTAATTAATTAATTAACGATATTCAACTGTAAAATTAATTACATACACTGTTCACTTAAAATAAATAGTCAAATCGTTTTCTAAGGTCTTCATTAACATACGAAAAAAAATAAGATACTTAAATTTTGACAAAAACTATTTATTCGGGACGAAAATGATAATCTTCGCAATCCACTGAGAACGCCGTCAACTGAAAACGCAATTTCTGCTATAAAACTTTCGCCTTCCCCGCTAAAATACTCATCATAGAAACCGTGCTGCCGTATATGTTGGAAGAGTGTGTGGATTTCAAAGAATACTCCTTCCAAGTATCGTTGGAATATTCGTAAAAATGGTTATTCTATGTAATTTTAAAGTGAGTGGTACTTATAAGTACCGTCGGTACATAAATGGGTAAGCAGTTTATGCGGTAATTTTATTCTAAAGTAACGTTTTAAAACTTTTGTACGTATATTGCATACACGTGGCACCATCTGCAGGCATTGTAATAAAGCATGCCAAAATGGCCACAGAAAATTCTGGAAGCAAGGATATATGTAATTTTCATAATTTTAAAATTTGTTAGACTATTTCTGACATTTCTACATTTCAAGGCGGATTTATATGAGTAATTTACGTTCTCAACAAAAGTTTTACGCCTGAAAAATGTAATTTCATTGTGCAAAAGTACCCTGACCATTTCAATACATTTGGCCGTCCCCCTTAAGGCCGACGTCCATATTTCAAAAACTTCCTTTATCCAACAGATGGCGTTGTTTGCAACTCGGATGACATCAAAGCGATAATGTTTAGAGAAAGGTAACCCTTCGTTACTATAGCAACAGCGTGTACTTAAGAAATGATTGACAGATATAGTCGGTTTCAGAACGCATGCGCAGTTTCAGATAGTCTTTTAGAATTCCACGGAACTGGGTGTGTGCGCAGTTTGTTTTTTTTTTAAATCCGTGCAAAGGTTTTGGGATATCCACGAGTGAATGAACAAGTGCGTTTACATTTTCTTGGGTATCATAAAGAATGCCCATAGGGTTAAAAATAAAGATGGAATTTAGAAAGGAGTTTTAATTTGATAGACCTCCAGTTTATTTTTTGTAGGGATATCTTTTTTATTTGTCTTAGCGTATTTAATTCGAGTTTTTTTGTTTGATTTGTATGCAATAAATTTCTTTCTGCTCATATCTTAGATGCAAATTGTATTTGAAATTGCTATGTAAGAATACTCATCAGGGAAATAATCATTTTCAATTTGAGTCTTTCACAAGAAAATGTCACTTTTCTAAGAAAATAACCACTAGGGCAATTTTTTCACAAATAGTTTGTATAAGTCTGTTTTCAAACACATTTATTTCTTGTTTTACAAATTAATGTTATTATTTCCGATACACATGAAATTATGACAAAAATTTTACTAAATTACAGCCGTCGCTAAACCTTAAAAAAAGATCGTTATTTGAAAAATTTCGTGAAATGGTGATTTATCTTTCAGTATAGTTTAAAAACCACTTAAAACAAATTTTAAATTCACATGACTATACATTATTATAAAATTAACCCTCTGACTGGATGACCCGCTAATTGAATTTCACTTCGAAAGCGATCTACTTTTCCAAAGCTAGCTTATCCGAAAATGTTCCGATAAATTTCACGAACTGCTTCAAAAACGAATGGCAGTTTAATGCCTTCCCCTGTTAAAGCCGCAGGAGGTCCTGATTGGTTTTACAGGGGATGGTTTTATGGCTTTTCGGTCTCTGTGTTCTTCGAAACGGGAGGTTTCTCATTCACAGCTGTGGCCTAGGGCGAGGATTGTGAAATGGACATTTTCTACACTTCACGGACAACAGAGAGTTCACCCAATTTATTGCAAATATATATTTCATATATTTGGAAAACTTGCTCAATTTCTGATCTAAAAACCAATTCGGTTTTAAGAAATTTTAATTTTCTGAGTTTTGATTTTAAATTCGGTTTCATTTTAAAGCATTTTTTCATTCCTAGATTGAATTAATTAAAAATATTTTTTAACACAATCCAATATTTCGTGTGAAATGGCAATTAACTACAATTTTAGTTTCTAAAATCATTTCTGTTTGCTCATGTTTTTAAGTTTTTGAGTTTTCTCACATTTACTTAATTAAGATTGATTTAAAGACCAATATATTTTTTGACACATAGTTTATATAATTTAAAAGCTCTTTACTTTGTTTTCATTATATTTTTTTCCTTTTGAAAAATGCCATGACCAAAATGTACGGAGGCTACTGTGATAAATAATACTTGAAAGGGATGGAATATGACTGAAAATGGTAAATCTAAAATGCAGCTTTTTCAGGTAATATTACAGTTAGACTACAGAATACAAATGTTGCAGAATGAACTATAAATATTTCCCTGGTGTACCACAAACTACATTATAATAAATCTATTGTAGTACTACACTGCAGTATTTTAAAGTCATGCAACAAAAACTTAAACTTGCTTAACTGCCACGATGGGGAACTGAGAAAAAAATAGATATTGTTTACAAACTTGCTGATTTCTGGATTAAGTTTGTATAACTACTAATTTCTTTATAAATATTTTGCATTTAAAACTCTTGTGAATATATAAGGTTCTGATAAAAGTGAATAATTGATCAAATTAACAGTTGTTATCAATGTTATATATGTCTTAGAATATTTTGAATTAAAAAAGATATTGCAGTCATATTTATTTCAAGTAGAATTTTCATGTAGAGCATAAGTTGGATAGTAACAGATTGAAAAATTAAAGCTTTACAGGCAATGGAATTTTTTTTATGACTATACAAATTTTAAATATGTTTTTCTCAGATTCTTAGTTTTGAAGATGAGGGAGTGTTTTCTAATCCCTAAGGCATTTTTCCTGTTCAAGATAGAGTCTTGAAATATCTTGTAAATGTTCCCTTACATATGTTCTATAAAAGTTCATATGGATTTAGGTCTGAGAGCTCTAGTTATTTTTTAAAAATATCTTAATGTTAATATTTTAAAAAAGTTGGGTTTTTTCCAGGTTTAGCCATAAAAATAATTATTAAAATTCAACAAAGAGATATATTTTAAATTTTATACTTTTTGTTTCCAATAATCTAAGAAATATTAATCACTTACAATAATTAAATATTTTTAATAATTTAACATTTTAGAAAAGTTTTAAAAATTTCAAAACTGTTCAATGCTTTAAAATTGTGAAATAATGGCTTGTCAAACTAACCTATTATTTTCAGAATCAATATAATAGTATCATTGGAATACAAAACAAAAATTAATTTTACTGTGACAAACTGCTTACGACTTCTACTCATATTGTAAAAAGAATGAAAGATAAATATATAACATAGTGGCAGTCAAAAACACATTCATAATACACTCTGTCGCAAAAAAATATATGCACCCAGAAGAAATTGAACTACATTCACGAAATTTGGTATGCATGTAGTGTATATGAAAATAAACAAATGATTAAAAATTCAGAACAAAATATCATTTTATTAAGCGGTTACAGCTTGCAAAAGGTTAAAAATCAGTAAGTAGTAAAGCCACTTCTGGCAGCTATACAAGCCGAAATTCGGCGTGGCATCGATTCAATTAGATCACTTATGACCCCCTGTGGAAGATCCTTCCATAGTCTTTGCATCTGCGCAGTTAATTCTCCTGTATCTCGGGACGGCTGCAGTTGCCTTCCCAGCGCGTCCAGACATGCTCTATTGGCGAAAGATCTGGTGACCTGGCAGGCCATGGTAGGACGTCATATCCTTGAATACATTGTTGGGAGAGTCGCGCAGTATGTGGACGAGCATTATCCTGTTGATAAATGGCACCTGGGCGACTTGATAGCATGGGTAGCACAATCGGCGTTAAAATATCGTCCACGTATCTGCGAGCTGTCAAAGTGCCTTGAAGGACCACTAAAGATGATCGTGTGTCCCAAGAAATTGCTCCCCACACTGTCACACCTTGTGAAATTGCTGTATGCCGCTCGACAATAAATGCCGGATCGGACCGCTGGCCGGTGCGCCTCCAGACACGTGTGCGGTGGTCATCATCACTGAGACTGAATCGGGATTCATCACTAAAGATGACACGTCTCCAGTCTGTCACACTCCAAGTTGCCCGAGGTCGGCAAAAATCCAGTCGACACTGCCTATGATGTGGGGTCAGTGGTAAGCGTCTTAGCGGACGTCGGCTCCTCAAGCCAACTTCGGTCAGTCGTCTCCTTATGGTTTCTCTTGATGGCACTGGATGTCTGGAAGGAGGTAAGTGGCGTTGAATCGATGCTAGCGACGTTGTTGGTGCCGAAGTGGCCACTCTTCTGATTGCACGATCCTCGCGATCATTTGTGTTCCTGGGACGTCCTGACCCTCCGCGACGGTACACTCTACCTTCTGTGATCCACTGCTGCCAACACCGAGCAACTACCATATCGCTCCGACCGAGGTGGCGGCCGATACGTCTATTCGACCAACCTGCTTCTCTGAGGCCTATTATACGGCCCCTATCAAAGTCCGTCAGCTGCTCGTACTGCCGCCGGTTACGTCTTAGAGGCATCCTAAGTCTCAATATCGTCTATCAAAGTCATCAGATTCGTTTGGATAGCCGTACGGCGCTCGTACTCATGCTTTTAAACTCTCCCAGTTGCGCAACTAATATGCGCATAGCACACTTAGCCTTGTCTCATTGGCTTCGAAATTTTAATCATTTGCATATCTCTTACCAGACCACATTCTTGCCGAGTTTCGTGATTGTAGCTTGATTTCTTCTGGGTGCATATATTTTTTTGCGACAGAGTGTATGTTAATATCCTGTCCCGATACAAATTTCAATGCATTTTCCATTCATGCTTACTCTGCCCTACTAAGTAAAAATGCCGTCTTCTGCTCGTCAAGATCATGGAATTGCAGATATTGTTTTCCATATATTTTAAATATTAGTTTTCTAACTTCTACATCAACCTTTTAATAGTCTACACTCCTGCAAAGAAGTCTGAATTCAAAACTATAAAAACATATTATTCCCAACAATGTCATTTATACCTTTATTTTTTATAATCTATGAATGCGTTAAACTATTAATTTGTTATCGCGACTATTTAATATTAAATGCGAAAAAAAAAACGAATAAGTTTCAAACTGAAACTTAAATCGAATTTTTCAAAAATTGTCATCGATATTCTCATAACTTTTACATATTGTCATTTTAGCATATCACACATCTATCTTCTATGCAAAAATCTATTATAAGTTTATCAAATGTTTCAGCATATTTTTACTCATAACATGCAGTTTTCAACCACATTGTGAGGTCGCGGTAGCCTAATGGTCAAAGTAACGGACTCGTAGCTGACGTTTCATGAGTTCGAACCCAGCACCACTGAAGATCCGCCGTGTAAGGGAACGATGCTCAAGCGTCATCCTCGTCACTTGACCATGGTTTAAAATTACGAGGTCAGTCGCCAAGTGAGTGAATATTAACGTCGCACTGTTCAGCTACACGAGGGCTTTTAGTGATGGACCTCGTAATTTTAAAAAATGGTCAAATGACGAGGGCGACACCTGAGCTGGCACCCACCTCAACTAACTACCACACCAACGAGAGGACATTTCAGCTCTCGATAGATTTAACATGCATTGCTGCCCTACACGGCGGGTCTTTTGTGGCACTGGGCTCGAACTCGAGACATGCCAACCATGATTCGATACCTTGACCACCTGATACCCCGGCCACAGGTCCGTCGCCAAAAGCCCTCAAGTAGTTGTGTAGAGAAGAAAGAGAGTGCGACTTTAATATCCCCTCACTTAATTAAATTATATGAAATTTAAGGAATACTTGAAAAAATATTAGAAGTCGAATATATATATATATATATATGTCATGATTTTAAAGACAGAATCAGATTAAAGTTTAAAAAGGAAGGTCTTTATTCCATCGTTACTACATCTATTCTGACTGCCAGCAGGGAGGAAAAAGCACGCCATGGTGGTGGTTTCACGTGAATAACACGTGAAAAACATCTGGTAAGTATCGCTGCTTTCAAGATGCTGTTTGCAAGTTAATGCTGACATATGTTGACTATTAAATCTAATGATCTAGAATGAGACATGTTTATTGGCTAGGCCATATGTTCGGAAGAAATAAATGGGCGATTAGTTTGATACTTGAATATGAGAACGAAGAAAGATGGAGTCAAGTGCTAGATAGGGAATTTAATTTTTAATCTAATTTAATTATCCTTACATATATATATATATATATATATATATATATATATATATATATTAAAAAATTAATCTAATGATAATTTTAAAAAATTAATCTAATGATAATTAAATATCCAAAGAATTATTAGTATTTATGGTAAATATATGTTTTTCAACTGAGTATGTGAGACACGCATAAATATCTTTTTCGAAATTCCAATGCAGAATTTTAGTGGAGCTAATATAAAATTCCTAGTTTTGCATGGTTAAGATTATAAAAATGTCCAAATTTTAATAACCTTTTCTTCAGTCAACCACTAATGGAACATGAATGATGAGGGATTATGCATAAATATATATTTTTCTAACTTTAATTTAAAAAGGATCTTTATATTTATTTATATGCGCAAATGTTAACTGTAAATTTGTCCAGATGCTTTTAAATACTCTTTATTTGAAGATTCAAGTTAAAAAATATAAACTTGAAGTTAAAGTTCTCTTTGAATGAAATTAATGTTCAGACATTCAAAGCTCAAATATAATTTGTTATCTGAACAATACAAAACAAGGGATTCTATGTAAGATGCCCTGAATATCTGGCTTTAAAATTATGAAAAACTGAAAGATTTAAATAGGGGTTTTTTTTTAACAATACATATAAATTTTTTGAAAATAATGTAATACAGAAGCTTAAAAATTATTCATGTTTAGAAGTGTCCGAAATTTTAAAAGATTTTAAATTTTGAACCTTTTTTTTTTATTTTTTGACACATAACAAAATAATCATTTTTAAAAAAAAATCCCTGAAAGTATTGATTAAAAGAAGAAAAGAAAAATGAAACGGTAAATTATCCTCAATGTTTTAATATATAATTTGAATTTAAATACTACAGATATTTTTTAAAAACTTAGACATACATTATAAAAACTTAATTCTATTTGAGAATCTTTCACAAGAAAATGTTACTTTTCTAACAAACTAACCTAGAGCAATTTTTTCACAAATAGTTTGTATAATTCTGTTTTCAAACATCTATTTCTTGTTTTACAAATTAATGTTGTTATTTCCGATACGCATGAAAATATGAAGAAAATTTCACTAAATTACAGTCGTCGCTAAACCTGAAAAAAGTTCGTAATTCGAAAAATTTCGTGAAATGGTGATTTATCTTTCAATATAGTTTAAAAACCACTTAAAACAAATTTAAAATTCACATAACTGTACATTATTATAAAACTAATCCCAATTGCTTCAATAATACTACGACCTCTTTATTCTGTTGCCTGTCATGGAACCACAAAAGCTCTCAAATCTCAAATCAAAAATAAATCGTAAAAAAAAAGCTATAATTACTTGAAAAAACCATTTAGTACAATTATTTTACAATAAAAGGCCTTTTAAATCTCATATTTGTAAGTGTACGCAGACCTTTGGCGCGGATGGTTGGTGATTATTTTGTGGTCATTCTTGTTTTTTCTCGTAAAGGTGAATTTTGTTGCTGTTTGAATAAGGAAATTTTGAAGAATTGCTGACAAGTATTTTGATTTTTTAAAGCAAAATTTTAATAATAATTATATCATAAAGACGTAAAATTATTGCCTGTACGCAGACTTTCGGAGGCAAGTGTACGTGGAAAATGATCCAGGAGATCCGGAACCACTCACACCGGCCCACTTCCTCGAGTTAGGTTATGGTGACTCTATATATCCTATACATTTCATCGAACTGATGGACGCCACTACGGTAAAGGAGTCGTACAAGAAAAGAAAAAGACTTACCGAACTCTTCTTTTAAAACAACTTTGGAGACGCTGGAAAGAACAGTATTTGTTCCAGTTAAAAACAGTTAATCATTTTAAAACACTATCTGTTCATAAGAATGTAAAATTAAATGACGTAGTTCTTGTTGAAGGAAATGCAAAATCAAAATTATTGTGGGAACTTGGAATAATCAAAGAAATATTTATTGGAAGAGACAATAACGTTAGATGTTGTCTTGTAAAAACTTTTAAGGGTCTCTTCAAAAAACCCATTCAATTACTGTACCCTTTAGAAATTGAATAATATACGTGAAGTAATTTTGTTTATATTTTTCAGATTAATGGTAGGAGATAGCACACACACACACATTATTAATTTATCTCTGTTAAATTTATTTTCTTTTTTGGGAAATCTTGAGGTATGTATTCTAGTATTTATTAATTTGTCAATTGAAGCTTTGTCATCTTTAAATTTCAATATATTTGTGTACTTTAATGTATATTTACTTTTTTCTCTTTGTAATATGTTTAATTAAGATTTTGATTAGTAGTATTGCATCAGTCTTTTCTTTGTAAGAATTGTATTTGAATAATTGTTTGTATATTAATTTTGGTTTGATATTTACTGGGTGAACATTCAGTTCACCAGTGGGGTGTATGCCGAGATATTGGCTACGAGAGGGCGCTGCTGTGCGCACCTCTGTATCAAAATTGTGAAGGTCTTTAGTGTGTAATTTGTGTCGTAGAATTTAAGCCGCATCGTGGCAATTCGTATCTAATTAAAAATTACTGTACTTAAAATGTGTCATCGATCAATCATTGTGGACTGTCTAACTAATTCGCACGAATACACACTCATTTCACTACGATATAATTGTGGACATTGCTTCGTTTATTATTTGAAACACCTTAGTGATTAGAGTGACAAACTCGTAGCCAGCGTGTAATGGGTTACAGTTCTGGTGCCACTAAAGACCCGCTGTGTGAAGGCCATTGGTGACGGATCTCGTAATTTTGATCCTTGGTCAAGTAACGAGGATGACAGTTTAGACAGTTTTCCTCACCGCACTTCCACACCACACCAAAGGGAGAAGTTTGAGCTCTTCGACATATTTAACGCTCATCAACTCTTCAATACGGTGGATCTTCTGCAGTACTAGGCTCGAACTTATGACACAATGACCACGAGTAATAAGCAATATTTTTTCACAAAATGGTTTTTTTAAACTACATAAACATTCTAGCTTTCAATCAGAGAAAATACTTTGAACACATTAAAATGTGAAGATTTTTTTTTCAGGCGATTGAACATCATACATTTTTTTTAGAAACCGAAATTAAGTTAAAGTTTATGATCTGCATACAAAAAAAATAAATAAATAAATAAAATTGTCTTGGGTTGAAAAATAAATTGTTTCGGGTTGAAAAATAAATCGTTTCTCGTGAAATCAGAGGCGTATAAAACTGAATTAGTCGACAAATTTCCCTCCAATTGCTTAATGAAATCTGGACATTCAGGAGTCCATTTAATGTGGCCTTTCTTTGGTTTTCTTTTTAACCTTTCTGTCACTGTCTGGTGGCACCTCGGCGACATAGACATCTCAGGTAAAATATGTTTGCCTCTAGTAGGTGCAATAGGAAGGGGTTCTATTGTATCAATAGAATCAATATTGAATCATGCCTTACAGGCACTAATTGTATGGATGCTTCTTCCTGATCACTTGCCTCATCACTCGCGCCATTCTCTGTCCCCCGAATCATAGGGGCTGATTCTTCACTCCTCAGCTGAGCATCAATAATCTTGCAAGCGCTAAGTTTAACCAAATTCCCATTGTCCGTTCCCTCCCCTGTAAATGAAGGCACAAAATCCTCCCCATTTTCAACTACACATTCTCTCAATCTAAATTGATCATTCTGATTTTCTAGGCGTGTGCTCTTTTCTACTTCTTTTTTTCGTTGTCTGCGAGTCTGAGTATCATTCCCTATTTCGGGTCTTTGTAGACCATTTTGTTCTAAATCCGGTTCCAGGAGTTCAATTGTTTGATCCTCCAAAAAATATTTTTCCCCATTCAAATGTCCCGGACTAACAATTGGCTTTGAGACCACGTGTACTGGCTCACACTCAATTTTTCTTTCTGCGGGTTGCAGACAAGTCATAGTATCGTCATGAATATGTTTCACCAACCCTTGCTCACCTGTAAACATTTCTGGTGTAGCCCATTTTTCAAAACCTATATCTAATGAGGCTCCTGTTTCTCTAAGGACAGGCACCACAACCCCATTCTCCTTACTTCTAATAGTACATGGATCCAGTGAAACGTTTTCGGACTTACTATTTACTTTATTTATATTACCGGAGTTATGTTTCTTTAATTTAAGAAGTGTTTCTAATTCATTAGAGCTTAAAATATGTCTTTCATTTAAATCAAAATATTTACTGACACGCGACGTGCTAGGTTTTAACCTTTTCTCAATTATCATATTTAACATTTCTCTAACGAATTCTTCATAATTTGGGCTATTAACAATAAGATTTTTAAGGTCTATAATTTTTAGATCGTCAGTTACTTTTTCATCTAATTGTTTTACAATATATCTTAGTTCTGCTATTCGACCTTTTCCTAAATAAGCCATTTTTAGCCAAAAAGTTTTTACAATAAAAATATTTCAAACCTCACAGTTAAAATGAATGCAGTATCACTTAAACACTTTTTCTTAGTAAAATAATAATAAAATAGTAAAATTCAAAATTGGTAATCATTAATAGCAAAACTCCAATACGTATTTGATAAACTAATGTTCATAAAGAACAACAAATTGCAAAGTATCAAAAGCAACAAAACCTTCTAAATATTTTTCATATAAAATAGCTTAAAATAAATATTTAATTATTTTTTTGAAAAAGAATTATTAAGATTTTTATGAAACCTTTCTATCAGTAACTTACGCAATTCTAAAAAACACACGGAAATACAATGAATAAAATACGCAGTATTACGTAATCATGCTATTCGCACACAAAAAAAATATATGTAAACTAAACAATTTCCACTATCACAGGATGTGACTCATGCAAATTTTAAAATATATATATATCTATATTCAAATACAAAATTTGCTTCCCTAAATTATATGATTATAAATACAGAACCAATTACAACAGTGCATTAAAACAATCTATTCTCAATACATGTAATTCAGTTTAGCCACCAAATTTTAATACTTCAAAACACAAAAATATGCACAAGATATGATTTAATTCATTTGGCCAGACAGAGAAGGAAATCGTACCTGAAATATATTTTTGTCGATCCACACAAGGTAGTTAAGGTTTTTAGTTTCCGGGCGGCGCTTCCAAGACCAGGTTAATCTTATATCTTCTTCTTTCCTATTTCAGGAATTCTTTGTTGCCAGGGCGGCGTTTCTTTTAAGACCAGGATGGTCACAAATCTTCTTTCCTCTTGCAGGAATTTTTTGTTGATAGGGCGGCGTTTAAACACTTCTCGATTGCCGAAGTGGCTTCTCTTCAAAGACCAGGATGGTCTAAAAATTTTTCGATAGCCGGGGTGGCATTTCTTCAGAGACCAGGATGGTCTAAATAATTTTCGATAGCCGGGGTGGCGTTTCTTCGAAGACCAGGACGGTCTAAATACTTTCTTCCGTTCTGTGCAATCTGAATTCATCCATTATATCTCTAGCCAAAAATTACATTTGAGTAATTATTCATCTCGTCGTTGCCTCCATTAAATAGACTGTGACGTATTGGTTACGAAAACTCACAGCCAGGCTAGAGATATAAATTTGTACAATTTATTTACAGAACATTTTTAAAAAAACAACCCACATACAGAGCATGCTTATGCCGTCTGCTCCAGGCGGGACCCTCAAAACCGGTCCTCCGCATGTCCTTTCTAGACGAGTTTATCCGGAACGTAGGGGAACCGGATTGTAGGAAACCCTTCTCTCCCACTTCCTCGGAACATTCGCCATAGTGGTTGAAGAATAGGAGACAGATTACGCGCACTTAAAACAAGCTTTGACAGAGCAAATCGGAATGGTTCGAAATAGATCGGAGCTCGAAACGCGTTTCTATGCGTCGTACCAAAATCACAACCAAAGACCTTCCGATTTTGTGTATGAATTGTTAAAGATACACAAACAATTAAAACTGGACATGGTGAAAGAAAAACTGCTGGATCATGTTATCAGTCGGGTAGAACCTCAACTTTTGGATTATGTGGAGGTACGACACCCGCAGACCACGTCTAGCCTTCTACAAATAATTGATAAATACGAGGAGAGGTTTCTAAATAGAAGGATCAGGGGTTCGAGTCAGGAATTCCGAGATGCAACCCATAGCGCGAATAATCAATTCCCAAACAAGAATAGGCAGGAAGATTGGCGGCATATCAGAGTGAACAACCGATACTCTGACAATAGAGAAGCAGAGGGAATCCAACAGATTTGGAGGTCAAGGTGATGGTGATAATCGGAGGTTCTATATTCAATGCCGAAGTGGTCAATCTGATCATAGATTCAATAATCAAGGCGGTCGACAGGGTGGTTCGAGGAGTGGTGCTTTCAGGGGCGGCGCCAAATTTTCAAAAGGCAATAGACATAATCATAAAACCTGTTTTGGTGCGTTTTGTTAGTTGCTATATGGACGATGTACTTATAACATCTCCATCATTTATGAACACATAGATCATTTGAATCAGGTATTTACATTGTTGCGAGACGCAGGTCTAACACTAAATAAAGATAAGTGTCACTTCGCACGTGACAAATTGAAGTATTTAGGACTCATAATTAACAAGGATGGAATTAAAACAGATGATAACAAGGTCAAGGCGATAACGGAAATGAAGTCACCTAAAAACAATAAGGAAGTGTCGACATTTTTAGGGATGGTTGGTTGGTACCAAAAATTTATTCCAAATTATGCAGATATATGTGAACCATTATATAGGTTAAAGAAAAAGGGGGCAAAATTTAATTGGTCGACGGAAGCACAGGATTCTTTTAATAAAGTTAACGGGGGTGCCAGTTTTACAGTTGCCGAATTTTCAAGAACAATTTAACTTATTTACGGATGCTAGTGGGGTCGGAATCGGAGCTGTGTTGCATCAGAATCACAGACTTATTGCATTCGTGTCTAGAACCCTGAACAAGGCCGAAAGAAATTACACAGTTACGGAACGCGAGTGTTTGGCGGTGATATGGGCGTTGAATAAGTTTCGGACTTATTTTGGAACACTCCTGGTGAAGGTCATAACAGATCATGCGGCGTTAACAAAACTCACGAATGGGAAAAATTTATCTAGTGGGATGATTAGAGGGGTGCTCAAGCTATCGGAGTTTAACATTGAATTGGAGCAGCGTCCTGGTTCCCTGAACGTTGTCGCAGACGTACTATCTAGGAATCCGGTAGGCAATGTTGAAAGATCACAAATTTCGTGCGCAGCTCTTCGAGCCCCAGCCTTAAACTCCAGAGAACAATTAATTCAAGAACAACGGGAAGATCCTGAGTTAGGGCAGTGCTTCTCAAACTGTGGGGCGCGCCCCCCTGGGGGAGCGCGATGACCTTACGAGGGGGGCGCGAGCATATCGAAAATAAAAGATTTAAAAAATAATTAGTTTACTGGAAAGAATTAAAACAAAATACTTTCAGACATAATAAAAAATGCACTTTTACTATGATATAATTTATAGGCGATATTAAGCCATCAAAAATAAAAACTTCTTCAATACCTAATTAGCTATCTTTGATCCTATAACCAAATAAAAAAACTTTTATTTGATTTGCTGTCATCCCGTGATGAGAGATTTTTTATTGCGTTTTTTTTTAACCTAACATACTACTCTTTCAGAGAAAAAACAGATCCCAGAATCGAAAAACTTTAGGAACATAAAAAATTCATCACTGTCATTATTTTTGAAATACTGCACATTATAGCTGTAATATGCTTGACCTTCTAAGTTATTGGTACAGATAGTTATGACCCCTCTCTTATGTGTTCTCTGTTGCGCTTTTTTTTGCAAAAGAGTTTTATGATATTTGGAAAACCACGGAGATAGCACACACACACAAGCACATGAAGGATTACTTGGCCAAGACATATTTTTATAAATATTCTCAATGTATAAAGCATAACGAAAAACGTTTCACACAATGTTTTAGCAGTAACATACATATTATCATAATGAATATACTTTTTACCCGGAAGTGGTCGCGCGGGACACACAGATTACGAAATTGTTAATTCTGGCAAAACTGTTTATTTATTACCAAAGAAAAATTGAAAAGTCCTTGAAAGTAGGTAAGTGAACTTTCTCTTAGTTAAATTATGTACTGGAATCATGATTTGTATTGTGTACAATAATATAATTATAAAAAAAAGGATTGGGGTGACTCAATAAACCCGACCGTATCGAGTGCGCGCCTGCTCCCGGGTTAAAACATGCTTTTCGCTTTAAATATTAAAAATAATACAATTATTCTTCATCGATATTTTACATTATTGATCATTATTTAACATCAGTGGCGCACACAAGGGGGGAGGGTCCGGACCCCCCAAAGCCCTTGATTTTTTTCCGATTTTTTCCCTTGATTTTTTATAGTACGCAAAATTTAGTTAAGTAGTTGTTATTAATGATTAATTTTATTAATAAATGCTAATTATTTATTCAAGAATTAGTTTTTTTACTGTGTTTTGTCCCCGAAAATCAACAAAATCAAAAGTAACCTGATACAAGATTGGTGAACTTTCGACCCTGGACCCCCTTGTTAAACAGTAGCGCACACAGGAATTTTTCATCAATTATAAATGCTAATTCTGTGAGGCTTAAAATTGCAATTCGCTTAAAACTAATTATAATTTGAGCAACGATTTAAAAAAAAATCATTTTACGTTTTTGTAAACATTGTCGAGCATTTGGCTTTGCTTCCCTTACAATTGAGCTATTATATCAATAATGTTTTATTTTCTTATAAATGAACTCGAGCAAAGAGCGGGCACTTCAGCCGGTATACTTTTAATGTATCAGTGCTGCACAGAATATTTTATAATTAATTAATTAATACTAAATTAAGAACAAGTTTAATAAGTATTAATGACGTCCATGAGCTTGTCTTAGAAAGAAAAGTTTTTATAAGGAATGCTTATTATTAGAAATTGACCCTCTGAGTTATTTTTCTATATTTAGCAGATATCTATATTTTGTCTTCTAAGCAACTACCACATTTTGCAGTATGTTCAATTTAAAAATTAGAGAAAGGAAAAATAACGTAATAATTATCCTATTATTTTATTTATTTATCTATTTTGCTTAAAAGTAGTATACAAAATTTTTTTTTCAATACTTATGTTACTAATTTGTATGGTTTATAATTAAGATCGCCTATTGTAACTTTAGCGTCGAAGTGCACTATTATTGCATTCAGTACATTATTAATGTATAAGGGGGCGCGAAAAAAATTGTGATCGAACAGGGGGGCGCCAGTATTGAAAGTTTGAGAAGCACTGAGTTAGGGCATATCTATCGTTATATGGAAAATCCGGACGATGGTTCAGTTAATGCAATTGTATGCGAGGGATGGTCCCGGGTAATTGATGGTTTACTCTTTTAGGCGAAGTATTGTACAACTCTTGGGGAGAGTATACATTCCTCAATCTCTTCGCGAAGCAGTAATGAACGAATTTCACAATCAATCATTAGTAGGACATTTAGGAAAGAAAAAGACAAATTTAAAATTACGTGATACGTGTTATTTTCCGTATATGAGTAAATATATATTTTAATATGTATCAACCTGTGACCGGAGTCAAAAATTCAATTATAAAAACGCGCTACCAACTGGTTGATTTATTCCAATAGTATCTAATTACCACAATGAAATCGTGACGTTAGACTTACTAGGCCCCTACCCAGCATCCCGACCCGAAAGATATAGATTTTTCTTAGTAATAACTGACCACTTCACTAAGTGGAGTGAGCTTATACCTTTAAGAAAAGCTTCGGCTCAGTCCATATAGCTAAGACTCTTTTTGAAAATTATATTTCACGATAAGGAGCTCCTATTTCCTTGATTAGTGATAATGGTCCCCAATTTATATCCGATGTCTTCGAACACTTAAGTCACAGGTCGGACATAAAACATATGAAAACTGTAACGTATCGGCCGCAGGCGAACTTAATGGAAAGATTAAACCGCACTTTAGTGCAGATGATAGCTTGTTTTGTAGAAGAAAATCACGATAATTAGGACCGATTCCTCCATGAGTTCTCTTTCACTCTACGCACAGCAGTTAATGAAACGACGGGTAAAACTCCGGCTGAGTTATGCTTAGGTAGAAAATTATAACACTTTTTCGTAAATTAGTAAGTGTAATGGATGGTGCAGAATATGTGCGAGGCAATATTGAAAAATTATTTGATGAGGCGAGGCAGAATATGCGGAAACAACATGAGACGTGGGAGAAATATTACAATCAAAAAAGGAGAGAGGTTAACATCAAAGTCAATGATTTGGTATTGGTACAAACTCATTTTGTTAGTGCTGCGGGTAAGAGAGTTGTCGGAAAGTTTATGCCTAAGTTTGAAGGGCCCTACAGAGTGTTGGAAGTTTGGAATAACAATTCGACCATTTGGAAAAAGGTAAGAAGGGTCATAGTAAATATTGACCAAGTGTGGATGTATCATCCAAGATCTTTAGACACAAACAGTTTTGATATTAATTAAATAATCACTATATGAGGGAAAGGGATCTAATAACTGGTCGAATAGGTCGAACTCGGGAAAATCTAGATGTTCTAGAAAACCCTCGGATAATGAAAGTAGGAGTTATAAATCGAATAAGGGAACTGCTGGATTGGAAAATCTGAGATTTCAGCGCAATAAACCAGTAATGTCGACTGGGACATCTGAGGGGTGCGATAGAAAGCGGCCGAAAATATGCAGGAAGCGATTTCTTGAAGAGCCCGAATATAAAGATAATGCCACAGGGGCTAAAAAAGGGGATTCCATCATCAATACCTTCTAGAACTCGTAAATATATTAGGAACAGTTTTTATGAACACCCTTCACAGGGACCCCAGAGACACTTTCAGGTCAATCCAATCAACAACAGATGAGGAGGTTCAGTCCACCTAAAGAAGAGAGCAGGCGAGGAGCAAGAATACAATCTGACAGGGCCCGGGAGACCAAGATAACAGGTAGCAGAGGACACGGTGCAGCTGAGGAGAAACCAGTCCGGTCTGAAAAGACAACAACAATGAGACCTTGCCCGTATTACCTCAGGAGCGGCATCAAGGAACCCGAAGGACAGTCTACCGCAGAACAGCCTCAGAAGAAGGAGCCTCAGCATGGAAGCCTTAGACGGAGATCCGGCTGATAGGAGCACATAGAAGACAGGAAAGAAAAAAATCAGGTTGTATGATCCTTTTTTCGTTTTCTTACTGTCAAGTAGTCGGGTGTTTTTGCACAGCCAAGTCAAGATTTCTTAAAAAAAAATATTTTGGTGTACAAGAGTTGACACTAAGTTGTGTGCATTTTTCAAGTAAGAGAAAAATTAACTCTAGTATATTAATTTCTCTTCCAAAATGTGGAAACAATTGTTTTGGGACGTTTGTTCGCAATTTCTGACTTGAAGGTTCTGCGGGAATATCCAGCATTGTTTGTTATATATATTGTAAATTGTATGTATATGTATATGTATATTTTTAATTCACATCTGCAGACTTGGGACGCGGCGTAGTTAGGCAATGCAAACAATAACACTAACAAGCGCAGCACGCATGGTATGGGAGTTTTAAGGAGCCAGATGTATTGATTAATATATTATAAAATGTGTAAAATGTGAAAATGTATTTGTGCATGCACTTTATGTTTTTTTTCTTCAATAAATTTAAAGAGTTCTCATTTCAGGGTAGCTGGCCCTCATTATTGTATAGAAACCACTGATTTGACTGTAAATGAAGCAAGCATAAGTATGTTAGAATTTAAGTAGTTAAGTAAAGCACATGGTCAGGTTTTTCCACACTAGTTATTTTTTCCTTGACCCATAGCCGGAATTGGGTATGACGTAGGGAATTCTAAACCTGTAAATGTCTACGTCAAATAATAAGCAATTTAAAACGGAGCTTGTGGTCGTCATTCTTTCCTTTCCCTTAGCGTAGGAAAATTCTTAAAGTATCAGATAGTTAGATATATTAAAGTCGTACAGACTATGAATTAAGTTTTTTTAGAGTTTGTTACGTAATTTATTTCAGGCCATTTTAGACCTTCGAATAATCCCGTTTTCTTCTTGGAGGGATTGTGACGAATACTTACAGCACCTTTCCACTAATACTCTTAGGCGTCTTTGGGGATTGTAAATTCGCGTATATTTCCAATCAGCTCTAAAAGAAGAAAATGGGATGTGCAAAGTAGAAAGGGTATTTAAGGAGAGCGTTGTAAGTTAGCGGAGAGGGGAAGGCGATTGAGCCAGAATCAGTAATGACGAGGTTTGGAAGATTCAATTGGATTACAATATTGGAGTATTGCTGTTATTATTCAGCGAGGTAGCCTTAGAAGGATTAATCTACCTGGAGAGATCGTCAGTATAGCCAGGTGATATATTCTAACTTAGTACCGCTTACCACAAGCGTTAATATAATAAAGTTAGTAGAATCTTAGTGAATCATAATAATTAAAGTTGCGTGTATTTCTCGGACCTCCTATTCCGGTAAACCCTTTCGATATTGAGCTTAGTAATTGATTAATTTCATATTTCGTAATTTAATTTAATAGTAAAAGTAAATCCCTTTTTGACGTAGACATATAGTTGAATATTTATAATTAGTAAGTGGATATTTGAACTAAGTGAATAAATATAATTTGTTATTTTACAAATGGCGTTTGGTCATTCTTTGCCTCAAGTTAATCTTAGTGTCCAGAGTGGAACCCAGGGGGGTTCTCACACAGGTGATCGTGCTCCAAAGTACTGACCACGCTTGAGGTACCTCCCGCACGCACGCAAGCGGATTCGAGAGAATGTTTTAAGACAGAGAATAAAACCAAAAGAAAAATAATTCTTTAGCAAACAGAACAGTTCAAATAAGAAACATGCTTTTAAATGATGAATGTTGACAAAACACAACAGCATCTACTTCAGTGCTTCTCAAACGTTCACTATTTGCGACCAAAATTTCAATCTTTAATTTTTATCGCGCCCCCTCCTTACAATCACAAAGTATTGAATGCAATAATGATGCACTTGGATGTTAAGGCTACAGTACGATTTTAATCATGAAACATGCAAGTTATCAAGATAAGTATTAAATTTTGTATATAATTCCATGGGAGTCTCTAGCAAATTGGTTCTTAACTTAGTATTGAGAGATTAGTTATTAAATGCATTATAAAGTACTAATACATTTATATCAGTGTAAATGTGTACTTTTAATTTTATTATATCATTATGTATTTTTGTTTTGCTACCTTTCAGTAAATTTGTAATTTTTTAAATCTCTTATTTTCGACTTTTTGATATGCTCGTGACTTCCACATAAGGTTATCCCACCCTTATAGAGGGGAGGGGGGCACCCCATAATTTGAGAAACGGTGATCTAATTTAAAACGTAAATAAAATATGTCCTAGGTTATTGTAGTTTTTCTTTATTAATTTTTTGAGTCTACTTATTGCTAAGTTGCTTTAGAAAATTACAACTGATAAATCATGAAATTATTCTTGTACGTAACTGTTACAGTAAGTTTTTGTATCTGATAAAAAAATTAACATGAGTATGTGTCAAATGAAAATGCACAGAAAATCCGTATAAAAAATTAGAGCATCTATTATTGCACAATATACATCAATATTTTTAACTCTCGATTCATTTACTAACGATTTAATAACTGTGGACCTTAACAACCGAGTGTTAACGGGGGCACACTATACTATTGATGCGACGCTATTTTAACTTATTAATTTTTACTCGATCCAAAATTTTTAGTATCCTTGTACATATTTTGCCAAAAGAAATTTTCACTGAGTCGGTGGTAAGTTTTAAAAAATTTAAGATGCCCTCCATATTCGGAATGAATTGATTCGAGAATCTTAGCTTTAAGACAATGTGGAATGCAAACTTGTTTTCTAGTCGTAGTAGACCTGGGTGGCCTGGACGGGCGCTTAGACAAATGGCATAACAAACCTTCCCCATTAATAAAGTAACTGCTAATTTGTGGGCTACCTTCATTTTGATGAATTTTCTGTATGATGTGACCGAGAACAGGATCCTCACGCTGCATTTCAATGAGATCTTTTGACTCAGGTAAAGCTATTGTAATGTTATTAATATAACGTGAAAGATGATCTGCGACTGAATATAAAGAACCCTTAATATAGTGTATTTCATAATTAAATTCTTCCAGTGCCAATTTCCAGCGCAAAATTTTAGATGAAGGATTTTCGTTTGAAAGAAATCCTGAAAGAGGTTTATGATCTGTGAAAATTTTGAATTTTCTTCCCAATAAGAAAGGTCTGAAAAACTTTAATGCGGTATATATTGCGAAGAACTCTAGAACAGTGGCATTATATTTAGATTGCGAAAGATTTAATTTCTTTGAAAAAAATATATAGGTATGACTTCAGAGTTAGGATACTTTTCTTCTAAGACCGCCCCGATACCGTGAGAAGAGGCGTCAGGCGTGATTTCCCATTCTGCGTCCGGATCAGGTAATGCCAAAACAGGTGGGTTTAATATGGCTTCCTTAATATCGTCGAATGCCACCTGTGTCTCACATATCCATTCAAATGGAGTGTTCTTTCGTAAAAAATTCGTCAAAGGAAGTGCTCGTTTTGCGAAATTTTTAATATACCTTCTATAAAAATTATAGCACCATAGAAAAGATTTAATTTGCTTTTGATCCCTTGGAACTGGAAATTCGTTAATTGAAATTGACTTATCTTTGTCAATAAGGATACCCTCCGGCGTTACAAAAAACCCCAAAAGTTTACAGCTCTTGGTTAAAAACTGACATTTACCTGGATTAAATTTTAACTGAATTCTCTCAAAGCGTTCTAAAACTTTACCCAATAATTCAAAATGTTCATCTATAGTTTTAGTGAATAATATAATGTCGTCTATGTATACCAAAGCTCCGTTATGTAATAAGTCTCCCAAAACTTCTTGTGCAATGGATTGAAATGGTTTAGGCAAATTTTTTAGACCAAAACAAAGTCGATTAAATTTGTACTTATCACCATCAGGTGTATAAAATGCCGTCTTATGTCTATCTCTAAAGTGAAGTGGAATTTGATTAAATGCTGATTTTATGTCTAATGCAGAAAAATAATTAGCACACGAAACTTCATGCAAAATGTCGTCCAATGTTGGGATCGCGAAGTCCTGAGTAAAAGTTATTTCGTTGAGTTTCCTAAAATCCAAAACAAGGCGCCATTTCTCTTTTTGTTTGACAAACTGGGCTGGTGTGTTGTACTGGGATTTAGATTTAGAAATAATCCTTACCTTCTCTAAATCGGCAATCTGACGTCTAAACTCATTCCTTAAATTAAATGGAATTTTGTAAATTGGACATTTAATGGGATAATTATGTTGCAAATGAATTCTATGATGTTCCGTAGTGGCAGCTGATAATTCAACGGTGGAGCGGGCGAAAGCGCTTCGGTGTGAGATTAAAAGTTTAACTAATTTATTTTTAATTTTGTTGTCTAAACCTGAAAGGTTAAAGCCTTTCTCTGAAAGTGGGGGTAGGATATCTTGAGAAACGGAAAAATCACATGAAAATTCTTCGTAATTGTTAACAGTAATTACTTTCATGTTTTTGTTAAGGGTGACAATTTTATCAGAATCATTTTTAATTTCCAAAATCATGTCATTAATTTGCGGATCAATATTAATTATAGAGGAATTCAAATGAATATTTTTTTTCTTTTTGACTTTACCGAACCCTGTATTGTAGCCGAAAAAGGAGAATGAGGTAATACTGGAACGTGAACACGGACGCTGGTAACTTTATGAGGACTGACAGTCGCTTTTTGTTTTAAAAATCCATAAATGTAATTTATCTGAATAGCACGCGAAGGCAGCGTATGATTGATAAGCGAAACTGAAAAATTGTTGATTATTAAACGGTTATTTCTCATGTCCAAAACTGCATTCCACAATTTCAAAAAATCATATCCCAAAATAGCACTATAGTTATTATTAATATCCTGTCTGGTTATAAAAAAAATGTGCTGAAAATGAAATTCTCCCAATGATTATTGTATTTCATAGCACCCAAGAATTTCCACCGTGTCTCCTCTGACCGCTTTGATCTGCATAGAAACATTCAATTCGTTAGAAAATTCGTTTTTTATTTCGGTAAAAAGTGAATTAGACAACAAGGAAACGGACGCGCCACTGTCAATTAAAATTTTAAATCTGCAGTTCTGCGAGCTAGCGTCAACAATTGGTAGATCGAATGTTTGATCGTGATTACTGACGGGAGAAAGAGCATCCAATTGTCTCAAGTTTAAAATCGCCTTTCTCCTCTAAAATTTAAATCTTCGGCATCCCTGTCCTGTTGTAAAACCCTTGCATTCTGACTTCCTTGAAAGTTGAACGCCCTTTCACTGCTATTGCCTTGTAGAAAAGATGGACAACGACATTGGATTGAGCGAGTGGTTGGATAGTAATTGTCAGTGGCCGATTCAGTAAAGCTGACTCTTCGTTGATTGACAGGTTGAATACGTGAGGAACGGGAAACTTGACTTCTACATCTAATTGTGCTTCGAAAACGGAGGGAATCTAGCAAACGTTGGTCTGCGAGTCTTTTCCTACATTCAATTTGTCGATGCTCTTCTATTCCACAATAGAAACACTTAAACACTCCCATATTCCTTCGGAGTTCCGCGAGCATTGATTGTGTTAGCTTCCTGCAATCTTTTGACCCTCAAATTTAATTCTTGTAACTTATCGGTATGTGCCGAAATAACGGCTGATTCTTTGGTCTGAGCAAAAAAATCCGAGCGCTCGCTACTGGCAATTTCGTTTAACTTTAAATTTTGTTCTTCAATAAGTGCTGCGTTAATTGATTCTTACAGTGTGTTAGGATCTTGTGCTAAAACAAATCTCCGAATGTCATTTCTCAGACCACTAATAAAATGTGATTGTAATAATTGATCATTAGTATTACGCGCTGCTGTGGTTTGGACGGAATTCCCGGATGGAAAAATCTGTGTACTCAATTTTTTAATACGTGCCGCGAATTCCTGTACACTTTCGGACACACCCTGTAGACATGAAGAAAATAATTGCAATCGTATCGACAGCGGAACGGTCCGTTCGAATCTTGAAATGATAACTTGAGCGATATCATCAAAATTGGTTAATTGACTGTTAGTTGGATCAGACAAAAAAAATTCTTCGGCTATTCCCATTAATTTTAATTTAAGAATCGTAACTTTTTCGGCGTTGTACCACTTGCCCAACTCTGCGACATCATTAATTTTATTTAGAAATCTACGGGTTCCGAGCGATTCACTGCCTTCATAAGTAGGAATTCATTCTAACACATTGAATTTATCAGACGCAGGCTGAGCCAAAGGGGGCTCCCCTTGTCGCGTTCGTGGCATTATCTTTAATAATAAGTGAAATAAAATTCGAATGAGAGAGAATGCAACGATTTATTATTATTATTATTATTTATTAATTTACTTAATTAAAAAAACTCTATTTTTGAAGTTCAAAACTTAAATCGGAAGGCGGAGAAAAAATTAAATTCTAGCACACATGCAGAGAAAAAAAACCGGAAAATTAAACACTATTTGTATCTATTAATGGCATAACTATTACAAATTTTCGCATAGCTACACATATCAAAATAAAATGTTAAATTGATATACTGACAAAATGAAAATTTAATTCGGTACCTGTAAAATTATTGACGTTCCATCAAAGTAGGAGATTCCATCACTCTGTGTTCTGACCGCAAAAGTAAAAAATCACACTTTTGATACAATTGTACATCTAAAAAAATACTGCAAAAAAACTATGTATAACGTATAAATGATCATAATAAAAAAAACATTGAAGTCAGCTTTAAATATAATGGTACATAGTAAAGAAATTCTTAAATGTTTTACAGTTGGACAAAGATTATTATTGGGTGACCCAAAACCTCATCTAAATTAAGCGCGTGAGAGAGAAAAAAATAGTTCACAGCACCAAATGGTGCAAAGAAAAAAAATTTCGACGTCTGGTCACACCACCAAATGATGCAACGCTATTTTAACTTATTAAGTTTAACTCGACCCAGGTTCCCTAATTTCACATCGCATCATGACCAAAGTTAAATAAGACAAAAATCATTAATTACAGAACTAACTTAAACATTTAAGATAAATTTATTTTAAGCACAATAAAAAAGATTTATTCTTCTGCAAACAAGAAGATCAAAAATAATTAAAACTTAGCTTGAGAGAGAGAAGGTGCAGATCGGGTGGACATGATGGTCGCCCGATCCGGGTGGAGTTTCAGCGGGTTTCTTAAATGATGGCTCTTTTTCTGCAACTGTGGGAGGGGCTCTCTACTGAATTCTAGTGCTACCCCTTTTTTTCCCCACCTCATCACTCCAAAATCCTAGAGCCGATCTCTTTGCTCTGTCCAGTATAATTTCTCTGATTAGTCAGGGGCCAGGCGCAGTGTTACACCACCTCAAAATCTCTGCGTTCACTGAATTTTTATGACGCGGGAAACTTTTTGACACTCCCTACCAGAGGAATTTGACCACATCCGGTCAATGGGGACTCGTATAAAAATACCCAAGTTGTTGAGGGGTGATTTCTAAAAACATGAACAATTCTGGCTTCCCATCACTATATTTCAAGGCGAATAATTATCACAATTTTTCTGACCCTAAAAACTCCAGTACACCTGTTCTACTTTTTTGTATTAATAGTAATTACTATTGACACTAAATATTATTTATTTCAGAATAATTATTTATTTCTATATACTAATTATTATTTATTTATACCGTCTGATGGTGACTAAATCCCATTGTAAAAATTACATAACCTCTATTGCACATCTTAAAATTGTGTAATTTTTTTTATCTGGATGTTTAATACTTTAACAGTAGTTTCTATTGCATTTACTTTATGTTAAAAGTTGTTGTTGTTACTAATGCCACCTGTCTGACGTCTCAGATATAAAAATTGTAATATTCGCAAGCAACGTCGTCTTTTACATTATACTGGTGTTTCAATCGAAACTTGACGAAATATTGGCAATACAAATAAGTTGGCATTATTTTTGGCGATTTAATGACCTTTTTTGTCGACTTAGCGAATATAAGGATGCTTCTGGAAATTACTGGAAAAATCTATAACATCACAATCTTTGATGCAAGCAGATTTTTCGAGAAAGCGCTGAAGGGTAAAAAGGGCGGGAGCCCTTTATACAAATCATTCCTTGAGCTCCTCTTCAGTTAAATTCAACTTCTTATGACCCATTTTTAAAAACTGTACTTTATGTATAAATAAATTTATTACAGCATCACGAAAAAAAATTATGTAGAGAAAATTACGTTTGGAAATAATTTTTTTCTCTCTTCATCACAAGATTAATTAAATATTATTGAAAACCGCAAAAAAGTAAAAATAGAAAACTGGAGTGAACCAAATATGCTGATCAGGGTCTAACAGAAGAAATCCATCATCAATTGATATATATTTACCAGCTGTATGGCCCGGCGTTGCACGGGCTTCCTATACTTTTATAAATTTTCCCTTTCCTTCACAAAATCAGCACTTCTAATACTCTTTTTCAAAATGACTTCCACCCTCAACCCCTCCTCCGCCTAGCTTGCCGTTGCTCGGGCTTTTACCGAGTTTATAACTTAAAATTCCCTGTTTCCAAATTTTTTCGCTTCTTTTATGTGTCAGACAGGTTTATTTTCCCCCGGCGTTGCACGAAAATTTTTTAAATGCATTACATATTATCAAGAAAGTTCCCTTTTTGTTATCAGAGCTGTCCAGTAAGTGAACAGTGGGACTTTAATATTCACTCATTTTTGCACAGTACCTTTTTAAAAATAGTTGTATGTTGAAAACAGTTGAAATTTTTATATTTACAAAATCGAACCTGGGTTCAGCAATTGGTAATGAAGCGCATTAAGCAATCACACCGTGAAATCGTCGAGAAAAAGAAGTGAAAAGACTTTCAAAATAAAAGGAAGTTATTCCTATTGTAAAAATGCTTTATTTGTTAAAGTTTTATTTTTTTTCGGGCTTCATTTTTACGTTAATGCCTTCAAACTTCACATATTGATTGCAAAAAGTATTTTTTAAACAAAAAATGTAACAAGAATAATTCTTAACTATTTCTCGCAAAAAGGGGAAAAAACGAATAACACAATTTAAAAAAAACCCGTAATTTTTAAGTAATTTTTTCAATCTTTGTACAGATTACGGATAATATCGTTCTACACACGGAAAAAGTTTCGTGAGATTATTTTTATAAATAAAGAAGGTATTAAGTATTTAAATAGTTAATTTTGATATTCAATTTCACAAAATCTGGTGATTTTCAAAATTTATAGGCGCACTTTCTTTTATAGTGTAACCTTTCATGAAATATAACGGGCTGAAAATTAATGCCTTCAAACTTAACGCATTGATTGCAAATAACGGTAATTTTTAAACAAAAAATGAAACAAAAATAATGTTAAAATATTTTTCGCAAAAAGGGGGGGACAAAAAACTGTATTTAAAGTTGAATTAAAATTGTGAGCGTTTTTTTTAAATGCTCGATACACGGGGAAAAAGTTTCATGCAATTATTTTTATAAATGAAGAAGTTAAAAAACTTCGCAGTAATTTTTAAACAAAAAATGTAACAAAAATAATTCTTAAATATTTCTCACAAAAAGGAGAAAAAACGAAAAACACAATTTAAAAAAAAAACCCGTAAATTTTAAGTAATTTTTTCAATTTTTGTACAGATTACGGATAACATCGTTCTACACACGGAAAAAAGTTTCGTGAGATTATTTTTATAAATAAAGAAGGTATTAAGTACTTAAATATTTTATTTTGATATTCAATTTCACAAAATCTGGTGATTTTCAAAATTTATAGGCGCACTTTCTTTTATAGTGTAACCTTTCATGAAATATAACGGGCTGAAAATTAATGCCTTCAAACTTAACGCATTGATTGCAAATAACGGTAATTTTTAAACAAAAAATGAAACAAAAGTAATGTTAAAATATTTTTCGCAAAAAGGGGGGGGACAAAAAACTGTATTTAAAGTTGAATTAAAATTGTGAGCCTTTTTTGAAATGTTCGATACACGGGGGAAAAGTTTCATACAATTATTTTTATAAATGAAGAAGTTAAAAAAACTTCGCAGTAATTTTTAAACAAAAAATATAACAAAAATAATTTTTAAATATTTCTCGCAATAAGGAGAAAAAACGAAAAACACAATTTTTTTTTTAAAAAAAACCCGTAATTTTTAAGTAATTTTTTCAATCTTTGTACAGATTACGGATAATATCGTTCTACACACGGAAAAAAGTTTCGTGAGATTATTTTTATAAATAAAGAAGTTGTTAAGAATTTAAATAAAATTTTTAGTATCTTTTGAAAAATCGTAAAAAAAAAAGTTTTTGAAATTCAATTTCACTAAATCTGGCGATTTTCAATATTTATAGGCACACCTTCTTTTATAGTGTAACCTTTCATCCAACATAGAGGGCCGAGTTGAAAAAGAGTTTTCTTGCGCCAAATTCAGAGCTACCACGGCCATCCTACTAATAGCAGGGGTGGGCAGACTTTTTCAGGGTACGGGCTACTTCTAATTTTTTTAAGGTGTTGCGGTCCCCCAGTAGCGTAGGTGTAGCGAGGTAAGAAAAAGGTCAACAATATCTAGATATATATTATAAATGTGAAAGTTTGTTAGGATGTTTGGGATCTTTCATGCAAAAACAACTGAATGGATTTTAATGAAACTTTACAGTGATATAGCTTATAAAGGGTGTTTTCTTAGAGGTATAGAACTTTAAATTGCTATAAAACAAAGATGTATTATTCGATTGACATAAATTTTTTTTATTCGAAAGATAATCATGTGGCATAACATTTTAAATATGATTTCTGGCATAGGACTGCCACGGCTGGCTCGGATGTAGTCCAATCTGGACGTCCAATTTTCGATGACTTTTTCCAACATTTGTAGCCGTATATCGGCAATAACACGGCGAATGTTGTCTTCCAAATGGTCAAGCGTTTGTGGCTTATCAGCATAGACCAAAGACTTTCCATAGCCCCACAGAAAATAGTCTAGCGGTGTTAAATCAGAAGAACTTGGAGGCCAATTCACAGGTCTAAAACGGTGAAATTAGGCGGTCACCAAACGTGTCTTTCAATAAATCGATTGTGGCACGAGCTGTGTGACATGTTGCACCGTCTTGTTGGAACCACAGCTCCTGGACATCATGATTGTTCAATTCAGGAATGAAAACGTTAGTAATCATGGCTCTATACCGATCACCTTTGACTGTAACGTTGTGGCCTTCATCGTTTTTGAAGAAGGATTCCACCAGCCCATAAAGCACTCCAGACAGTCAGTTTTTCTGCATGTAACGGTGTTTCGACATACACTTGTGGATTAGCTTCACTCCAAATGCAGCAGTTTTGTTTGTTGACGTAGCCATTCAACCAGAAGTGCGCTTCATCGCTAAACAAAATTCGCTTATGAAAATCGGGAACAACGGCAATCTCGTTTTGGGCCCATTCGACGAATCTACGCCTTGCTTGATGATCGCTTTGATGAATTGCCAAACCAAACTGAGAATAAATCACTTGACAGCTGTTAAACCGGTCGCCATCTTGAAAAGTAATGCCAACTTAAACTTCTATACCTGGAAAAAACACTCTTTACCATCAGAATAACACATAGGCTACAATTTATAGCATGGGCTATAATTTATAGAGATATTGTGTAAAGTGTCTAAAATATAACGATATTTGTCAAGTATGTAGGACAGTGCTTCTCAAACTTTCAATACTGGCGCCCCCCTTTTCAATCACAATTTTATCGCGCCCCCCCTTATACATAATAATTTACTGAATGCAATAATAATGCACTTTTACGATAAAGCAACAATATTTATTATAAACCGTACAAATTCATTACATAAGTATTAAATTTTGTATATGTTACTTTTAAGCAAAAAAAAGGTAAGTAATAGGATAATTACTAAGTTATTTTTCCTTTCTCTGATTTTTTAAATTGGAACATATTACAAAATGCGATGGTTGCTTAGAAGACAAAATATAGATATCAGCTAAATATAGAAAATGAACTCAGAGGGTCAATTTCTTATCTTAAAACTCCTTTCAAAAACTTTGCTCTGTAAGACAAGCCCATGGAAGTAGCTAATAATTATTAAACGTGTTCTTAATTTAGTATTAATCAATTAGTCATAAAATACTCTGTGCACCACTCATACATTAAAAGCAGCGTTTCTCAAACTTTCAATACTGGCGACCCAATTTTCAATCATAATTTTTGTCTCGCCCCCCTGTACATTAATAATGTATTTGTTGCAATAAAAATGCACTTTGAGAGAGAGACGCTAAAGTTACAATACGATCTTAATTATAAGCCGTACAAATTAATACGATAAGTATATTAAATTTTGTGTATATGTAACTTTTAAGTAATATATATAAATATTTTAAGAAAATTACTTAAAAATATATATATATATATATATTACTTAGAACTATGTTATTTTTCTTTCTCTAATTTTTAAATTGGAACAGATCACAAAATGATGCATTTAATTAAAGATTTATTTCCTTCAGCATTCATTTCTCAAAGTACAAATGTCATTAGAAAAATAGTCTAGTCAATGTCGCTCTCTATCATATCCATCACATCTGGCATTATAAGGTACGTTTGCGTGAGTCTGGGCAACCTATCGGACGTCTGCGCAAAACATGTAAAAATGCTTTTCCTCGTACAATTCCAGTCAGTTTTGGTTGACTCGAAACTCCTATAGATACCGAATCTAGCTTGAATGTACATTTTTTTAAATTTCCACGTTAATTGTAATTCACGGTAATTAAGTATTTACGGCAGTAGATTAAAACAATATCATACATACATTTTTAAGTCGTAAGCAAACATTCGACCATAATAAAGAATCAATAAGTACACAGACGAACGAGCATGGTTCCGAAAATTAAATCAAGGCGATCTTCTCAAAAATACTTAAATTTTCGATTTACCACTACTGAAGTAAATGAGGGGAAAAAAGCCCCAGCTCGATATGTGTTAAAACTTACAAATCTGTAGAACAACATGTGAAAGTTGTTTTTAAAACATGTAAAATCATTTAGCTATGTTGGCAAAGAATTTTAAAAAGTATTTTCTGGATGAGGACAGCTTGGTAGCAAGTTACGAATGGATTAGGGATCTATTTCAAGATACTCCAGAAGGGCTCTCAACTTCCGAAGAAACCTTCATAGATTTCACATCCAGTGAAAAATTAAAGGGCAATTTTGTAATAAATCACTCTTTTTGAATTTGCGGTAGAGGTGGATGAGGAATTATCTGTACTGAAAACAAAAGCACTTCGTATACTATTACCATTTTCAACATCCTACATTTTTCAAACCGGATTTTCTGCAGTGGATGCCTTGAAGACAAAATTTAGATCTCAGCTAAATATAGAAAAATAACTCTTTAAGTGTCATATTCTGATATTAAACCTTCCTTTGAAAAACTTTCCTCTACAAGACAAGCCCGTGGAAGTCCCTAATAATTATTAAACTTGTTCTTAATTTAGTAATAAGATTGATTGATTGAATATTAACGTCGCACTGTTCAGCTGCACGAGGGCTTTTGACGACGAACCACGTAATTTTGAACCATAGTCAAGTGACGTGGATGACACCTGAGCTGGCACCCCTCTCTCCTGACTACCACACCACACCAACGGGAAAACGTTTCAACTCTCAACAGATTTAACGTGCATCGCTGCCCTACACGGCGGGTCTTTAGTGGTACTGGGCTCGAACTCGTGACAAGGCAAGCCACGATCCGATACCTATACCACTCGGCTACCACGGCCAAATACAGTAATAAATTATTTATAAAATACCTTCTTCAGTACTGATACATCAAACGTATACTGGCTGAAACATCGACTATTCGCACGAGTTCATTTTTTTAAAAAATAAAACATTATTCTTGATATAATAGCTGAACTGTAAGGAGAGTAAAACTGTGTGCACGACATTGTATACAAAAATGTAAAATGATTTTTTTTAGATAAATGCTATAATTGTGTAAATAACTGTTTAAAAGAACTGAAATTTTAAACCTCACACAATTAGAATTTAGAATTAATGTTAAATTATGAAAAAGAATATAAAATTCCGATGAAGAATAATTGCGTTACTTTTTAACATTTAAAGCGAGAAGACTTCAAAATGTTTTAACCCGGGATCAGGCGCGTACTCGATACTAACATTAATGGTAATGCGGGGGGACTCAGTCACCCCAATCATTTGTTTAGAATTATTTTTACTCTACACGATACAAATCGGAATTCTAGCGAATATTTTAATTTATAGAAAGTATACTTACCTTCTTTCAAGGACTATTCAATTCTTTGATGATTTGAGAAAAAATCCAAAAAAACTGAACTAAAATGATTCAAAAGTACAAAAACATAATAAAGGACGCAAATCAGACTTTTCAATTATCCTACAGAAATGTTAAACCAATCAATTCTTTTCCAAATATCGCAAAACTCAATTATTTACAATTTCCCTAAGAGAAAAGCAAACGCATAAGAGATGGGAGGGAACTAATATTGATAATAACCATACCATAAGATTGAAGGTCAATCAAATGATTAGCAAACGTACTATGCAGCCTGGCTGAAAAGTGAATCATGACTTCCTTTTCTTTTTCTACAACTAATGTACAGTATTGCAAAAATAATTACAGTGGTGAATTGTTTATCTTCTTCGAATTTTTCTCAGGGTCTGGGTTTCGTTTTTTCTTTTAACGAGTAATATTTTATGTTAAAACGTAATAAAAAAATCTCTCATTGAGGAAATATAGCAAATAAAACAAAATGTTGTTTTTAATTTGGTTTTGGGATCAAAGATAGCTATTTGATAACGGAAAAAAGCCAGATAATAAACATAAATTATGTCAGTGTTGTTGTGTGTATTTTTTTTTTATTATGGAAGAAAGCATTTTAATTTACTTCTCTTTCCGGATATTTTTTTTAAAAAAAATCTTTAAATTTTCGATACGCTCGCGACCCCCTTGTAGGGTCATCGCGCCCCCCGGGGGCGCGCCCCACACTTTGAGAAACACTGATGTAGGAAAAAATTCTGCCATCTACAAGCAATTCTGGCGTGCGCTGCAAAAAGCGTCAGTGACTGCATATATCTATCTTTCGTTTGTGAAAAAACCCTTTTTGTTTTGGCTGCGCAAGGTGCTCGCTTCAAATTAATTCCTGAGATCAGCATAATCACCAATTTTTTTTATTTCAGAATAAAACTAAGTTTTGAAGGGAGAGGTTGTTATAATACTCACTTTATTTGAATGTTTTTTTTTTATGATTTCATTATGAACATTTGGTAGTAAGAAATTGATCTTTTGTCAAAATAAATGCTTTTATCGGTTCTGGTACTTAAAGTAAATAAGCTTTCTCTTTCACACTACATCATTTGGACAAATTTTATAAATTTGTTTGTGGTTAGTAGTTAGTTTTATAACGCTATATAACTACTGTACTGTATTTTTTGGAGTGAGTGAATTTTTACATCACACTGTTCAGCTACACGAGGGCTTTTGGCAACGGACCACGTAATTTTGAGCCATGGTCAAGTGACGTGGACGACACCTGAGCTGGCACCCCCTTCTCCTAACTACCTAGGAATATACTTTGACATCAACTCTTCCAAGATATATGGCAGCACGGGTTCTATGATGAGTATTTTAGCGGGGAAGGCGAATAGTTTTGTAGCAGATATTGCATTTTCAGCTGACGGTGTTTTCAGCGGATTGCAAAGATTATTATTTTTGTTCCGAAAAAATAGTTTGTCAAAACTTTAGTGTCTTATGTTTTTGTATGTTAATGAAGACCTTAGAAAACGATTTGACTATTTAATTTAAGTGAACGGTGTATATTATAAATTTTACAGTGGAATATCTTTAATTAATTTATTAGCTCTAACGGATTAAATTTCCTACAAGTGGAGTATTTTGTTTATGTATATCCATTAATTTTCAATGTAGTGATCAAAAAAAATATTGTATGAAAAAACGGCAGTAAATCATAATGTGTTGGATAAAATATTAACGTGCATCGACCCCTACACGGCGGGTCTTACAAAGCTCTAATAAAGCTCGAGCTATGAAAGTAGCTAGACATTAGCCAACTTGACTCTATCGTTAACATTTCGCTACGTTTTTCATTGAATCGCCATTATAATTTAAAAAACTGCGTTGCTTGCGAATATTACAATTTTAACATAAAATAAATACAACAGAAAGTAATATTAATTTATTACACTTTCAGATATAAATTCTTTAGACTATTTTAAGCGTTCATTACACAAAACTTTTAACAATGTGTTACTTTTGCTGAGCAGAGATCAGCTTAGGGAGGTATTTTCAAAAATCTACCCTCAAGAGTATTACGGGGAGTTATAAATAAAAAAAATCCTTTTTATCAGCTATATTAGATCTACATACTTAAAATTTAACAATGGTGTTTTTTTTTTCCTTTTTTTTTTGTTTAGCTGAGATATGCAAAAAGCTTTTTTTTGTGGAATTTGCAATTCACGTAAATATAACTCATTAAAAACTTCTTTTTCCAATCAGTTTTGTTTAATTTTTCAGTTCACCCGTGCGAAGAACGGGTATACCATCTAGTTTATTATAACTTAGTAATAAATATATAATATGTACTTATCTACACAGCTAGAATAAAAAAAAAATTCACACTTTTAAAACCATGTTTAAAGCAAAATGCAAGCTGCACAAACAAATAATAATTAATAGACACAAATATGAAATATCTAATGATGCATTTGTCAGAAAACAATTCGAAATATGCATTAAAAACATTTTCTTCTTTAGTTCTCGTAATTATAGTCAGTAGAAGACTTAGTCTGCATTCTGTCAGCCAATCTTGAATATTTCCGTATAAATTACTAATTGATAATTTTCATGCGGTCACCCCAAAATGCCTTTGTGGTCTACCGGTAGATCGCGATCGATTTAATGCCCACCCGGGCGCGGCTAATAGTATTTGATAATTCCGTTCTGCATTAGATGGCTGCACCTGTCAACTGTTTTTCGAATTCGCTAAACGTGATATTGGCAAGATAGAAATTAATTCTATTCAAATAAATGTTAAACTTAAATAATAATTGTTAAACTTATTTTATATAAATGCATTTAAATTCTGTTAATTTTTAAAATGGTTTTCATAATTTATATTTCTGTTTTTATATTTTTCTTTACTCATGTAGTCGTATCGATTGTATTATGCTTAACTGCAGCATAACTGTGTAAAATACAAAAAACGTGGCATTTCTCTGTACAACTGGTAGATCTATCTTTGCCGCCTTTGAATGAGCACGCAGAATAAAATTCCAGTAGATTTTGATAAAGTTTAATGTTTGAATTAAATGAAAACTCAACACACTTGAGTATTATTTAGAGTGCTATGAAACAAGCATCTAATAACTGGTGACCCTGGATTTTTTTTTTTTTTTTTACTGGAAAATGACAAAATAGCGCATTGGCTAACAAGATCGTGGAGATGGCGCTAAGAACAATTGATGCTGCAGTGGTTCAGAAAAATTCCCTAAGAGTGGATGAACTCCTCTCTAAATTAGTAAGTCTGGAAGAACAACTTGCCTCTTTGAAGCTACAACGAAAAGTTCGGAGCTCAAGCCCTCATCACCATCAGAGGAGTAGAAGTCGCAGCAAATCAAGGCGCCGCTACAATCCTCAGGGACGATATTGCTTCTACCATTTCCGATTCGGGAAGAAGTGCCTCCCTGGTAAATGCGTACAGTCGTGCAGTTTCAATGAGCCGGGAAACGAATACCAGCAGTAGACGCCGCGGCGAGTCCTGCTGCCGATATTTTAGGCCGCAAATTCCGGTTATTTGTCAAGGACAGAGAAACCGGATGTCAATTCCTTGTGGATAGTGGAGCAGACGTCTCGATCCTCCCTTGGACAAAAACGAAAGGTGAGTGCCAAGCCTCTCAATATAAACTGTATGCTGCTAATGGCACTGAAATTCCAACATATGGTCTGAAAATTCTCACGCTGGATCTAGGCCTAAGACGCCCATTTCAGTGGCCGTTTATTATTGCCAAAGTTGAGCGAGGAATCATAGGTGCTGATTTCCTTCAAAAATTCCAGTTGTTGATAGATCTGCACAACAGGAAATTAATCGATGGAGTAACAAATCTTTCAATTAAAGGAGAAGTTGCTACCATCCAAGAAAATAATGATCTCAGCACAGTCAATAGAGCCTCCAAATATTTCAACCTGCTTAAGTTGTATCCTGATTTAACCAAGCCAAACTTGGTTAACAGAGTTGTTAAACATGAAGTAAAGCACCACATCCTAACAACTGGCCAACCGGTTTATTCGAAGGCAAGACAACTAGCCTCTGATAAGTTGAAGCTGGCGAAGCAAGAGTTCCAATTTATGCTGGACAACGACATTATTAGACCCTCAAAATCTCAATGGGCAAGTCCATTGCATTTAGTAAATAAAAAGGATGGCACATTAAGACCATGTGGCGATTACAGGCGACTCAACGCACAGACAATACCAGATCGATATCCAATTCCTAGAATTGAGGACTTTAATCCCATCCTGAAGGATAAAAAAATATTTTCCAAGATAGATCTAGTAAAGGCTTATTATCAGATACCAATTGCTGAGGAAGACAAAGAAAAAACTGCCATCACCACCCCATTTGGCTTGTACGAGTTCAATACTATGAGTTTTGGACTGAGGAATGCTCCTTCAACCTTCCAACGTTTCATTACTGAAGTACTGTATGGACTCGACTTTGTTTTCCCGTATCTTGATGATGTACTTGTTGCCTCATCTACTGAAGAGGAACACAGTGAACACCTAAAAATGGTATTTGAAAGATTCCAGCAATATGGACTTCGAATAAATGTCTCCAAATCAGTGATGGGAGCTGCCCAAGTTGAATATTTGGGATTTCTGATCACTGCAGAAGGTTCTCGGCCATTGCCAGAAAAAGTTCAAGCTATCTTCAACTACAAACTACCAGAAACTATTCATGACCTGCGGACGTTTCTGGGCATGATAAATTTTTACCGAAGATACCTAAAGGATGCTGCTAAGACCCAAGCACCTCTACATGAACTGTTAAAAGGAGCGAAAAAGAAAGACCGCAGAAAAGTGCATTGGACTGATGACACCAGGAGAAGCTTCGAAAAATGCAAAACTGACCTTGCCGAAGCTGCTCTTTTATCCTTTCCAAGATCTGGACTACCCCTATCACTTTGCACAGATGCATCAGATTTTGCTGTGGGTGCAGTACTCCAGCAATTAGAAAACGAGAGTTGGAAACCAATAGCCTTTTACTCAAAGAAGCTAAATGAAACACAAACAAGGTATAGTACCTATGACCGAGAACTATTGGGAATATACCTTTCAGTGAAACATTTCAAACACCTGCTGGAAGGGAATGATTTTGTTATATATACTGACCACAAGCCTCTAACTTTTGCATTTAAGCAAAAAAATGAAAAAGCATCACCAAGACAACAACGACAACTTCAATACATTTCAGAATTTAGTTGTAACATTCAACATGTATTGGGTAAAGATAATGTTGTTGCAGATGCCTTATCCAAAATTGATTCAATTTCTGAAATCAACTTTGAGGAAATTGCAGAAGAGCAAACTACTGACGAAGAGTTGCAAAAATTATTGCACAACAATTCTTTAAAATTTAAACCTTCGACATTGCCATCTGGAAAAAAAACTTTGGTGTGACATCTCAACACAAAAAATTAGGCCTTACATTTCACAAAAATTCAGGTTTCAAATATTCCAACTAATTCATGGCTTAGCTCACCCTGGTATTAAATCTACAGTTAAACTGATGATTGAAAAATATGTCTGGTCAGATATTAAAAAGCAAGTCAGAGAATGGGCAAAAGCTTGCATTAGATGCCAAAAATGTAAAGTCAGCAGGCATACAAAATCCAAATTAGGAGAATTCGAACAACCAGATGAAAGGTTTAGTGTAGTTCACATAGATCTCATTGGAAAACTACCACCTTCAGAAGGGATGCAGTATTGCTTAACCTGCATTGACCGATTCTCTTGCTGGATGGAAGCAATTCCTATACCTGAAATAACAGCTGAAATAGTTGGGAGAGCATTTTATGAGAAATGGATTTGCAGGTTTGGAGTACCTGCCAAAATAGTCACAGATCAAGGTCGACAGTTTGAGGCAGAACTATTTAGAAGCATAGCTGCAATATGTGGTGCTAAAGTAGCCCACACAACATCTTATCACCCTCAATGTAATGGGAAAGTTGAACGTTTACATAGGACCTTGAAAGGTGCTATAAAAGCTCACAACAATATTAGATGGACAGAGTCATTACCCACTGTGTTGTTAGGTTTAAGAGCTGCCATAAGACCTGACATTAGTTACACAATTGCACAGATGGTCTATGGTACTTCCATTAAATTACCTGGTGAATTTTTTGATCCTCCTACTATTAACATGGATCCACAGAATTTTGTCGCCAAATTACAGCAGCACATGGCAGAGCTAAAGCCACTGAAGTCTCCTAGCAACAGGAAGCAAAATATCTTTGTGCATAAAGATTTGAAATCCTGTTCCCATGTGTTTCTTCGTATCGACAGAGTTAAAAAAGCATTAGAACCACCATATGAAGGACCATATACTGTACAAAAAAAAAAAAGTATGATAAATATTTCACAATCCTAATCAAGGATAAAACAGTTAATGTTTCTGTAGAAAGACTGAAACCTGCCTATTCGTTAGCAGTGGACAATCAAAATGAACAAACTAGTGTTGGACAAAAAAATGAGATTTCAAATTGGAAAGAACTTTCCCCAATGCCTGATGAACAATCTACTACCAGCTGTGGTAGAAAGATAAAAAAAAAACCAGTAAGATTTAGAGAATAAACAAAATAGCAACTATTATGTATGTAAGTGTTAAAGTTTGAAATTCCTTTCACTTATTACTAGTAAACAGTTATTAAAAATTAGTAAATTTGAAAATCACCATTTATAAAAATGTATCTCATTGATTAAATATATACTTGGTAATAATTCTCTTGGTAATGCAATTCATGTACATATAGTGAAAAAGTTATAGTAAACACTGTTTTAAATGTTGTGATATGCTTATAAAATGACAATGTATGTTAATTCCTGGATTTTAGAATTGAAAATTGACTCTTAATTGGTTATATATACATGTATGATTTTTATGCTAGTATTGTGAAATTTAAATAATTATTCTTCCACTATCCTGATATAACCTCATCAGTAAGTTGTAAGCAAAAGTAGAATTGTGTGTAATTTCATAACAGCGAGAATCTAAATCAAACAAAAGCTTTGTAAATAAAAAGAAATTAAAGAGCATGATGTACAATTTTCCATATATATTCTCGCATTCAAAGTAATATATGTTATACAAAGTTCAACTTTATGTCACAAATAATTATTCATTACTACTGTTTTTTTTTACATTGTCGACAGAATTTCCCTCATTAGTATTACAATTTGTGGGCATCTCATCTCTTAAATGTGTTATAGAATGTGTTTTTTTCTTCATTGGAAAGTATGTATTTTAACAAAATTATCTATTATGTATTTAATAGTGAACATAAAATTTTCAGGATATCAATATAAATACATGTGTTAGCATCAAATTCTATGTTTATAAATAAATATGTGTTAGCATCAAATTCTATGTTAATAAATAGATATGTGTTAGCATCAAATTCTATGTGTAGAAATAATATGTGTTAGCATCAAATAAAATGTGTATAAATAGATACTGTTTTGCATAAAAATGCTCAATTGTGGTAAATGGATTGTATTAGGGATTAACTGAGTTATAATTAATTATGTGGTGAATTGAAACTAAAGTTTTCTGATATTCTTTCTTGTAAATAGGAAGTTTTCTGTATGTTATATATTATAAAATTACCCATTGTGTATGTAAATATGAAAATTGATTTTTTTAACAGTATTGGATTTGATATGTTTCATAATAGTCAAAAAATTAAGGTGTTGTCATTGCAGAGTAACTTGAAATGTTTTTTTTTTTTAATGGCATGTTAACTTTCATTGGAATATGAATGATTTTTTTTTTCGCAAAATATTTATGTACTCCTTAGTTTCCCATGTTCAAATATTGACTGAGTTTTGTGTATTTGCAAAAGCATTCTGTAGTTTATTATTTTTTTTTGAGTTATTGCATATCTTATATATACTCTTTTTTGACTTTGTTTAAATTTGATTGTTGCTCAGTATAAATATACATTTAAAGTAATTGCTGAACATTTTAGTTGTATTTTTCCATGTATTTTTTAAGAAAAGGAAGGTAGCTGTGTTTAAATATTTTAAACTTGTAGCATATTTTGTGCATTAAGACTTCTGTAGCAATCCTGTAGTAGTAATTTTGTGTTGTGTAATGCAATGATTAGTAATAATTGTGTTAAAAGCGGTTTGTATAAGTTTAATTTGTAAAAAAAATGAAATTATAATCTGTTCAATAAGTCTGAAACTGTCCCTGCCATATATTTTTTTTTCTTGTATCGTAACTTTGTTACTGGCAAGGGAGTAATGTAAAGGACAGTTTTTGTAGAGATTTTCTCTCGCTAGATGGCTGCACCTGTCAACTGTTTTTCGAATTCGCTAAACGTGATATTGGCAAGATAGAAATTAATTCTATTCAAATAAATGTTAAACTTAAATAATAATTGTTAAACTTATTTTATATAAATGCATTTAAATTCTGTTAATTTTTAAAATGGTTTTCATAATTTATATTTCTGTTTTTATATTTTTTTTACTCATGTAGTCGTATCGATTGTATTATGCTTAACTGCAGCATAACTGTGTAAAATACAAAAAACGTGGCATTTCTCTGTACAACTGGTAGATCTATCTTTGCCGCCTTTGAATGAGCACGCAGAATAAAATTCCAGTAGATTTTGATAAAGTTTAATGTTTGAATTAAATGAAAACTCAACACACTTGAGTATTATTTAGAGTGCTATGAAACAAGCATCTAATAACTGGTGACCCTGGATTTTTTTTTTTTTTTTGGAAAATGACAAAATAGCGCATTGGCTAACAAGATCGTGGAGATGGCGCTAAGAACAATTGATGCTGCAGTGGTTCAGAAAAATTCCCTAAGAGTGGATGAACTCCTCTCTAAATTAGTAAGTCTGGAAGAACAACTTGCCTCTTTGAAGCTACAACGAAAAGTTCGGAGCTCAAGCCCTCATCACCATCAGAGGAGTAGAAGTCGCAGCAAATCAAGGCGCCGCTACAATCCTCAGGGACGATATTGCTTCTACCATTTCCGATTCGGGAAGAAGTGCCTCCCTGGTAAATGCGTACAGTCGTGCAGTTTCAATGAGCCGGGAAACGAATACCAGCAGTAGACGCCGCGGCGAGTCCTGCTGCCGATATTTTAGGCCGCAAATTCCGGTTATTTGTCAAGGACAGAGAAACCGGATGTCAATTCCTTGTGGATAGTGGAGCAGACGTCTCGATCCTCCCTTGGACAAAAACGAAAGGTGAGTGCCAAGCCTCTCAATATAAACTGTATGCTGCTAATGGCACTGAAATTCCAACATATGGTCTGAAAATTCTCACGCTGGATCTAGGCCTAAGACGCCCATTTCAGTGGCCGTTTATTATTGCCAAAGTTGAGCGAGGAATCATAGGTGCTGATTTCCTTCAAAAATTCCAGTTGTTGATAGATCTGCACAACAGGAAATTAATCGATGGAGTAACAAATCTTTCAATTAAAGGAGAAGTTGCTACCATCCAAGAAAATAATGATCTCAGCACAGTCAATAGAGCCTCCAAATATTTCAACCTGCTTAAGTTGTATCCTGATTTAACCAAGCCAAACTTGGTTAACAGAGTTGTTAAACATGAAGTAAAGCACCACATCCTAACAACTGGCCAACCGGTTTATTCGAAGGCAAGACAACTAGCCTCTGATAAGTTGAAGCTGGCGAAGCAAGAGTTCCAATTTATGCTGGACAACGACATTATTAGACCCTCAAAATCTCAATGGGCAAGTCCATTGCATTTAGTAAATAAAAAGGATGGCACATTAAGACCATGTGGCGATTACAGGCGACTCAACGCACAGACAATACCAGATCGATATCCAATTCCTAGAATTGAGGACTTTAATCCCATCCTGAAGGATAAAAAAATATTTTCCAAGATAGATCTAGTAAAGGCTTATTATCAGATACCAATTGCTGAGGAAGACAAAGAAAAAACTGCCATCACCACCCCATTTGGCTTGTACGAGTTCAATACTATGAGTTTTGGACTGAGGAATGCTCCTTCAACCTTCCAACGTTTCATTACTGAAGTACTGTATGGACTCGACTTTGTTTTCCCGTATCTTGATGATGTACTTGTTGCCTCATCTACTGAAGAGGAACACAGTGAACACCTAAAAATGGTATTTGAAAGATTCCAGCAATATGGACTTCGAATAAATGTCTCCAAATCAGTGATGGGAGCTGCCCAAGTTGAATATTTGGGATTTCTGATCACTGCAGAAGGTTCTCGGCCATTGCCAGAAAAAGTTCAAGCTATCTTCAACTACAAACTACCAGAAACTATTCATGACCTGCGGACGTTTCTGGGCATGATAAATTTTTACCGAAGATACCTAAAGGATGCTGCTAAGACCCAAGCACCTCTACATGAACTGTTAAAAGGAGCGAAAAAGAAAGACCGCAGAAAAGTGCATTGGACTGATGACACCAGGAGAAGCTTCGAAAAATGCAAAACTGACCTTGCCGAAGCTGCTCTTTTATCCTTTCCAAGATCTGGACTACCCCTATCACTTTGCACAGATGCATCAGATTTTGCTGTGGGTGCAGTACTCCAGCAATTAGAAAACGAGAGTTGGAAACCAATAGCCTTTTACTCAAAGAAGCTAAATGAAACACAAACAAGGTATAGTACCTATGACCGAGAACTATTGGGAATATACCTTTCAGTGAAACATTTCAAACACCTGCTGGAAGGGAATGATTTTGTTATATATACTGACCACAAGCCTCTAACTTTTGCATTTAAGCAAAAAAATGAAAAAGCATCACCAAGACAACAACGACAACTTCAATACATTTCAGAATTTAGTTGTAACATTCAACATGTATTGGGTAAAGATAATGTTGTTGCAGATGCCTTATCCAAAATTGATTCAATTTCTGAAATCAACTTTGAGGAAATTGCAGAAGAGCAAACTACTGACGAAGAGTTGCAAAAATTATTGCACAACAATTCTTTAAAATTTAAACCTTCGACATTGCCATCTGGAAAAAAACTTTGGTGTGACATCTCAACACAAAAAATTAGGCCTTACATTTCACAAAAATTCAGGTTTCAAATATTCCAACTAATTCATGGCTTAGCTCACCCTGGTATTAAATCTACAGTTAAACTGATGATTGAAAAATATGTCTGGTCAGATATTAAAAAGCAAGTCAGAGAATGGGCAAAAGCTTGCATTAGATGCCAAAAATGTAAAGTCAGCAGGCATACAAAATCCAAATTAGGAGAATTCGAACAACCAGATGAAAGGTTTAGTGTAGTTCACATAGATCTCATTGGAAAACTACCACCTTCAGAAGGGATGCAGTATTGCTTAACCTGCATTGACCGATTCTCTTGCTGGATGGAAGCAATTCCTATACCTGAAATAACAGCTGAAATAGTTGGGAGAGCATTTTATGAGAAATGGATTTGCAGGTTTGGAGTACCTGCCAAAATAGTCACAGATCAAGGTCGACAGTTTGAGGCAGAACTATTTAGAAGCATAGCTGCAATATGTGGTGCTAAAGTAGCCCACACAACATCTTATCACCCTCAATGTAATGGGAAAGTTGAACGTTTACATAGGACCTTGAAAGGTGCTATAAAAGCTCACAACAATATTAGATGGACAGAGTCATTACCCACTGTGTTGTTAGGTTTAAGAGCTGCCATAAGACCTGACATTAGTTACACAATTGCACAGATGGTCTATGGTACTTCCATTAAATTACCTGGTGAATTTTTTGATCCTCCTACTATTAACATGGATCCACAGAATTTTGTCGCCAAATTACAGCAGCACATGGCAGAGCTAAAGCCACTGAAGTCTCCTAGCAACAGGAAGCAAAATATCTTTGTGCATAAAGATTTGAAATCCTGTTCCCATGTGTTTCTTCGTATCGACAGAGTTAAAAAAGCATTAGAACCACCATATGAAGGACCATATACTGTACAAAAAAAGTATGATAAATATTTCACAATCCTAATCAAGGATAAAACAGTTAATGTTTCTGTAGAAAGACTGAAACCTGCCTATTCGTTAGCAGTGGACAATCAAAATGAACAAACTAGTGTTGGACAAAAAAATGAGATTTCAAATTGGAAAGAACTTTCCCCAATGCCTGATGAACAATCTACTACCAGCTGTGGTAGAAAGATAAAAAAAAAAAACCAGTAAGATTTAGAGAATAAACAAAATAGCAACTATTATGTATGTAAGTGTTAAAGTTTGAAATTCCTTTCACTTATTACTAGTAAACAGTTATTAAAAATTAGTAAATTTGAAAATCACCATTTATAAAAATGTATCTCATTGATTAAATATATACTTGGTAATAATTCTCTTGGTAATGCAATTCATGTACATATAGTGAAAAAGTTATAGTAAACACTGTTTTAAATGTTGTGATATGCTTATAAAATGACAATGTATGTTAATTCCTGGATTTTAGAATTGAAAATTGACTCTTAATTGGTTATATATACATGTATGATTTTTATGCTAGTATTGTGAAATTTAAATAATTATTCTTCCACTATCCTGATATAACCTCATCAGTAAGTTGTAAGCAAAAGTAGAATTGTGTGTAATTTCATAACAGCGAGAATCTAAATCAAACAAAAGCTTTGTAAATAAAAAGAAATTAAAGAGCATGATGTACAATTTTCCATATATATTCTCGCATTCAAAGTAATATATGTTATACAAAGTTCAACTTTATGTCACAAATAATTATTCATTACTACTGTTTTTTTTTTCATTGTCGACAGAATTTCCCTCATTAGTATTACAATTTGTGGGCATCTCATCTCTTAAATGTGTTATAGAATGTGTTTTTTTTTCTTCATTGGAAAGTATGTATTTTAACAAAATTATCTATTATGTATTTAATAGTGAACATAAAATTTTCAGGATATCAATATAAATACATGTGTTAGCATCAAATTCTATGTTTATAAATAAATATGTGTTAGCATCAAATTCTATGTTAATAAATAGATATGTGTTAGCATCAAATTCTATGTGTAGAAATAATATGTGTTAGCATCAAATAAAATGTGTATAAATAGATACTGTTTTGCATAAAAATGCTCAATTGTGGTAAATGGATTGTATTAGGGATTAACTGAGTTATAATTAATTATGTGGTGAATTGAAACTAAAGTTTTCTGATATTCTTTCTTGTAAATAGGAAGTTTTCTGTATGTTATATATTATAAAATTACCCATTGTGTATGTAAATATGAAAATTGATTTTTTTAACAGTATTGGATTTGATATGTTTCATAATAGTCAAAAAATTAAGGTGTTGTCATTGCAGAGTAACTTGAAATGTTTTTTTTTAATGGCATGTTAACTTTCATTGGAATATGAATGATTTTTTTTCGCAAAATATTTATGTACTCCTTAGTTTCCCATGTTCAAATATTGACTGAGTTTTGTGTATTTGCAAAAGCATTCTGTAGTTTATTATTTTTTTTTGAGTTATTGCATATCTTATATATACTCTTTTTTGACTTTGTTTAAATTTGATTGTTGCTCAGTATAAATATACATTTAAAGTAATTGCTGAACATTTTAGTTGTATTTTTCCATGTATTTTTTAAGAAAAGGAAGGTAGCTGTGTTTAAATATTTTAAACTTGTAGCATATTTTGTGCATTAAGACTTCTGTAGCAATCCTGTAGTAGTAATTTTGTGTTGTGTAATGCAATGATTAGTAATAATTGTGTTAAAAGCGGTTTGTATAAGTTTAATTTGTAAAAAAAAAAATGAAATTATAATCTGTTCAATAAGTCTGAAACTGTCCCTGCCATATATTTTTTTTCTTGTATCGTAACTTTGTTACTGGCAAGGGAGTAATGTAAAGGACAGTTTTTGTAGAGATTTTCTCTCGCTAGATGGCTGCACCTGTCAACTGTTTTTCGAATTCGCTAAACGTGATATTGGCAAGATAGAAATTAATTCTATTCAAATAAATGTTAAACTTAAATAATAATTGTTAAACTTATTTTATATAAATGCATTTAAATTCTGTTAATTTTTAAAATGGTTTTCATAATTTATATTTCTGTTTTTATATTTTTTTTTACTCATGTAGTCGTATCGATTGTATTATGCTTAACTGCAGCATAACTGTGTAAAATACAAAAAACGTGGCATTTCTCTGTACAACTGGTAGATCTATCTTTGCCGCCTTTGAATGAGCACGCAGAATAAAATTCCAGTAGATTTTGATAAAGTTTAATGTTTGAATTAAATGAAAACTCAACACACTTGAGTATTATTTAGAGTGCTATGAAACAAGCACCTAATAACTGGTGACCCTGGATTTTTTTTTTTTTTTTACTGGAAAATGACAAAATAGCGCATTGGCTAACAAGATCGTGGAGATGGCGCTAAGAACAATTGATGCTGCAGTGGTTCAGAAAAATTCCCTAAGAGTGGATGAACTCCTCTCTAAATTAGTAAGTCTGGAAGAACAACTTGCCTCTTTGAAGCTACAACGAAAAGTTCGGAGCTCAAGCCCTCATCACCATCAGAGGAGTAGAAGTCGCAGCAAATCAAGGCGCCGCTACAATCCTCAGGGACGATATTGCTTCTACCATTTCCGATTCGGGAAGAAGTGCCTCCCTGGTAAATGCGTACAGTCGTGCAGTTTCAATGAGCCGGGAAACGAATACCAGCAGTAGACGCCGCGGCGAGTCCTGCTGCCGATATTTTAGGCCGCAAATTCCGGTTATTTGTCAAGGACAGAGAAACCGGATGTCAATTCCTTGTGGATAGTGGAGCAGACGTCTCGATCCTCCCTTGGACAAAAACGAAAGGTGAGTGCCAAGCCTCTCAATATAAACTGTATGCTGCTAATGGCACTGAAATTCCAACATATGGTCTGAAAATTCTCACGCTGGATCTAGGCCTAAGACGCCCATTTCAGTGGCCGTTTATTATTGCCAAAGTTGAGCGAGGAATCATAGGTGCTGATTTCCTTCAAAAATTCCAGTTGTTGATAGATCTGCACAACAGGAAATTAATCGATGGAGTAACAAATCTTTCAATTAAAGGAGAAGTTGCTACCATCCAAGAAAATAATGATCTCAGCACAGTCAATAGAGCCTCCAAATATTTCAACCTGCTTAAGTTGTATCCTGATTTAACCAAGCCAAACTTGGTTAACAGAGTTGTTAAACATGAAGTAAAGCACCACATCCTAACAACTGGCCAACCGGTTTATTCGAAGGCAAGACAACTAGCCTCTGATAAGTTGAAGCTGGCGAAGCAAGAGTTCCAATTTATGCTGGACAACGACATTATTAGACCCTCAAAATCTCAATGGGCAAGTCCATTGCATTTAGTAAATAAAAAGGATGGCACATTAAGACCATGTGGCGATTACAGGCGACTCAACGCACAGACAATACCAGATCGATATCCAATTCCTAGAATTGAGGACTTTAATCCCATCCTGAAGGATAAAAAAATATTTTCCAAGATAGATCTAGTAAAGGCTTATTATCAGATACCAATTGCTGAGGAAGACAAAGAAAAAAAACTGCCATCACCACCCCATTTGGCTTGTACGAGTTCAATACTATGAGTTTTGGACTGAGGAATGCTCCTTCAACCTTCCAACGTTTCATTACTGAAGTACTGTATGGACTCGACTTTGTTTTCCCGTATCTTGATGATGTACTTGTTGCCTCATCTACTGAAGAGGAACACAGTGAACACCTAAAAATGGTATTTGAAAGATTCCAGCAATATGGACTTCGAATAAATGTCTCCAAATCAGTGATGGGAGCTGCCCAAGTTGAATATTTGGGATTTCTGATCACTGCAGAAGGTTCTCGGCCATTGCCAGAAAAAGTTCAAGCTATCTTCAACTACAAACTACCAGAAACTATTCATGACCTGCGGACGTTTCTGGGCATGATAAATTTTTACCGAAGATACCTAAAGGATGCTGCTAAGACCCAAGCACCTCTACATGAACTGTTAAAAGGAGCGAAAAAGAAAGACCGCAGAAAAGTGCATTGGACTGATGACACCAGGAGAAGCTTCGAAAAATGCAAAACTGACCTTGCCGAAGCTGCTCTTTTATCCTTTCCAAGATCTGGACTACCCCTATCACTTTGCACAGATGCATCAGATTTTGCTGTGGGTGCAGTACTCCAGCAATTAGAAAACGAGAGTTGGAAACCAATAGCCTTTTACTCAAAGAAGCTAAATGAAACACAAACAAGGTATAGTACCTATGACCGAGAACTATTGGGAATATACCTTTCAGTGAAACATTTCAAACACCTGCTGGAAGGGAATGATTTTGTTATATATACTGACCACAAGCCTCTAACTTTTGCATTTAAGCAAAAAAATGAAAAAGCATCACCAAGACAACAACGACAACTTCAATACATTTCAGAATTTAGTTGTAACATTCAACATGTATTGGGTAAAGATAATGTTGTTGCAGATGCCTTATCCAAAATTGATTCAATTTCTGAAATCAACTTTGAGGAAATTGCAGAAGAGCAAACTACTGACGAAGAGTTGCAAAAATTATTGCACAACAATTCTTTAAAATTTAAACCTTCGACATTGCCATCTGGAAAAAAACTTTGGTGTGACATCTCAACACAAAAAATTAGGCCTTACATTTCACAAAAATTCAGGTTTCAAATATTCCAACTAATTCATGGCTTAGCTCACCCTGGTATTAAATCTACAGTTAAACTGATGATTGAAAAATATGTCTGGTCAGATATTAAAAAGCAAGTCAGAGAATGGGCAAAAGCTTGCATTAGATGCCAAAAATGTAAAGTCAGCAGGCATACAAAATCCAAATTAGGAGAATTCGAACAACCAGATGAAAGGTTTAGTGTAGTTCACATAGATCTCATTGGAAAACTACCACCTTCAGAAGGGATGCAGTATTGCTTAACCTGCATTGACCGATTCTCTTGCTGGATGGAAGCAATTCCTATACCTGAAATAACAGCTGAAATAGTTGGGAGAGCATTTTATGAGAAATGGATTTGCAGGTTTGGAGTACCTGCCAAAATAGTCACAGATCAAGGTCGACAGTTTGAGGCAGAACTATTTAGAAGCATAGCTGCAATATGTGGTGCTAAAGTAGCCCACACAACATCTTATCACCCTCAATGTAATGGGAAAGTTGAACGTTTACATAGGACCTTGAAAGGTGCTATAAAAGCTCACAACAATATTAGATGGACAGAGTCATTACCCACTGTGTTGTTAGGTTTAAGAGCTGCCATAAGACCTGACATTAGTTACACAATTGCACAGATGGTCTATGGTACTTCCATTAAATTACCTGGTGAATTTTTTGATCCTCCTACTATTAACATGGATCCACAGAATTTTGTCGCCAAATTACAGCAGCACATGGCAGAGCTAAAGCCACTGAAGTCTCCTAGCAACAGGAAGCAAAATATCTTTGTGCATAAAGATTTGAAATCCTGTTCCCATGTGTTTCTTCGTATCGACAGAGTTAAAAAAGCATTAGAACCACCATATGAAGGACCATATACTGTACAAAAAAAGTATGATAAATATTTCACAATCCTAATCAAGGATAAAACAGTTAATGTTTCTGTAGAAAGACTGAAACCTGCCTATTCGTTAGCAGTGGACAATCAAAATGAACAAACTAGTGTTGGACAAAAAAATGAGATTTCAAATTGGAAAGAACTTTCCCCAATGCCTGATGAACAATCTACTACCAGCTGTGGTAGAAAGATAAAAAAAACCAGTAAGATTTAGAGAATAAACAAAATAGCAACTATTATGTATGTAAGTGTTAAAGTTTGAAATTCCTTTCACTTATTACTAGTAAACAGTTATTAAAAATTAGTAAATTTGAAAATCACCATTTATAAAAATGTATCTCATTGATTAAATATATACTTGGTAATAATTCTCTTGGTAATGCAATTCATGTACATATAGTGAAAAAGTTATAGTAAACACTGTTTTAAATGTTGTGATATGCTTATAAAATGACAATGTATGTTAATTCCTGGATTTTAGAATTGAAAATTGACTCTTAATTGGTTATATATACATGTATGATTTTTATGCTAGTATTGTGAAATTTAAATAATTATTCTTCCACTATCCTGATATAACCTCATCAGTAAGTTGTAAGCAAAAGTAGAATTGTGTGTAATTTCATAACAGCGAGAATCTAAATCAAACAAAAGCTTTGTAAATAAAAAGAAATTAAAGAGCATGATGTACAATTTTCCATATATATTCTCGCATTCAAAGTAATATATGTTATACAAAGTTCAACTTTATGTCACAAATAATTATTCATTACTACTGTTTTTTTTACATTGTCGACAGAATTTCCCTCATTAGTATTACAATTTGTGGGCATCTCATCTCTTAAATGTGTTATAGAATGTGTTTTTTTTTCTTCATTGGAAAGTATGTATTTTAACAAAATTATCTATTATGTATTTAATAGTGAACATAAAATTTTCAGGATATCAATATAAATACATGTGTTAGCATCAAATTCTATGTTTATAAATAAATATGTGTTAGCATCAAATTCTATGTTAATAAATAGATATGTGTTAGCATCAAATTCTATGTGTAGAAATAATATGTGTTAGCATCAAATAAAATGTGTATAAATAGATACTGTTTTGCATAAAAATGCTCAATTGTGGTAAATGGATTGTATTAGGGATTAACTGAGTTATAATTAATTATGTGGTGAATTGAAACTAAAGTTTTCTGATATTCTTTCTTGTAAATAGGAAGTTTTCTGTATGTTATATATTATAAAATTACCCATTGTGTATGTAAATATGAAAATTGATTTTTTTAACAGTATTGGATTTGATATGTTTCATAATAGTCAAAAAATTAAGGTGTTGTCATTGCAGAGTAACTTGAAATGTTTTTTTTTAATGGCATGTTAACTTTCATTGGAATATGAATGATTTTTTTTTCGCAAAATATTTATGTACTCCTTAGTTTCCCATGTTCAAATATTGACTGAGTTTTGTGTATTTGCAAAAGCATTCTGTAGTTTATTATTTTTTTTTGAGTTATTGCACATCTTATATATACTCTTTTTTGACTTTGTTTAAATTTGATTGTTGCTCAGTATAAATATACATTTAAAGTAATTGCTGAACATTTTAGTTGTATTTTTCCATGTATTTTTTAAGAAAAAGGAAGGTAGCTGTGTTTAAATATTTTAAACTTGTAGCATATTTTGTGCATTAAGACTTCTGTAGCAATCCTGTAGTAGTAATTTTGTGTTGTGTAATGCAATGATTAGTAATAATTGTGTTAAAAGCGGTTTGTATAAGTTTAATTTGTAAAAAAAAAAAATAAAATTATAATCTGTTCAATAAGTCTGAAACTGTCCCTGCCATATATTTTTTTCTTGTATCGTAACTTTGTTACTGGCAAGGGAGTAATGTAAAGGACAGTTTTTGTAGAGATTTTCTCTCGCTAGATGGCTGCACCTGTCAACTGTTTTTCGAATTCGCTAAACGTGATATTGGCAAGATAGAAATTAATTCTATTCAAATAAATGTTAAACTTAAATAATAATTGTTAAACTTATTTTATATAAATGCATTTAAATTCTGTTAATTTTTAAAATGGTTTTCATAATTTATATTTCTGTTTT